>CAMXCT020000893.1:139904-159705 GCA_947184155.2 Cladocopium goreaui | reverse complement strand
TCCAGTACTAAAATAGAAGAGGTTTGGACAAGACCTGTTTGAAAACATGATGGGAAATGATGGAAACCATGATGGGTGGCTAAAATTCTTTGAACTTCTCATGTTTCTCATCGGTTGGTTTTGTATAGTTTTGTTGTGGGGAGGGTTCAGATGGGTTCAGCAGTGCCAGGGGCCAGTGGTATCAAAACATAGCAAAACCATTCAAAACCATGTCAAACATGGCACCAAAGAATTAAACCAGGGGTGGTCCAGTACTAAAATAGAAGAGGTTTGGACAAGACCTGTTTGAAAACATGATGGAAAATGATGGAAAACCATGATGGGTGGCTAAAATTCTTTGAACTTCTCATGTTTCTCATTCTTTTCCTCTGCTCCCAGCCTAGGTGACACTCCAGCTGCAGGGCAGCCGATTGGCAATGAGAGCAATGGTGTCCCACCTCGTGCCTTGTCATACTGAGTCAGCTGGTTTTGTATGGCTTTGTTTGAGGGTTCAGCAGTGCCAGGGACCAGGGGTATCAAAACATAGCAAAACCATTCAAAACCATGTCAAACATGGCACCAAAGAATTAAACCAGGGGTGGTCCAGTACTAAAATAGAAGAGGTTTGGACCAGACCTGTTTGAAAACATGATGGGAAATGATGGAAACCATGATGGGTGGGTAAGGTTCATCAGCTGGTTTTGAATGGTTTTGTTGTGGGGAGGGTTCAGATGGGTTCAGCAGTGCCAGAGGCCAGGGGTATCAAAACATAGCAAAACCATTCAAAACCATGTCAAACATGGCACCACAGAATTAAACCAGGGGTGGTCCAGTACTAAAATAGAAGAGGTTTGGACAAGACCTGTTTGAAAACATGATGGGGAATGATGGAAGCCATGATGGGTGGCTAAAATTCTTTGAACTTCTCATGTTTCTCATTCTTTTCCCCTGCTCCCAGCCTAGGTGACACTCCAGTTGCAGGGCAACCGATTGGCAATGAGAGCAATGGTGTCCCACCTCGTGCCTTGTCATACTGAGTCAGCTGGTTTTGTAAGGCTTGTTTGTAGAGAGGGTTCAGCAGAGCCAGGGGCCAGGGGTATCAAAACATAGCAAAACCATTCAAAACCATGTCAAACATGGCACCACAGAATTAAACCAGGGGTGGTCCAGTACTAAAATAGAAGAGGTTTGGACAAGACCTGTTTGAAAACATGATGGGGAATGATGGAAGCCATGATGGGTGGCTAAAATTCTTTGAACTTCTCATGTTTCTCATCGGTTGGTTTTGTATAGTTTTGTTGTGGGGAGGGTTCAGATGGGTTCAGCAGTGCCAGGGGTATCAAAACATAGCAAAACCATTCAAAAACATTTCAAAACCGTGTCAAACATGGTACAGTTTTGTGTTGGGGGTATTCTTTTTCCTCCCTGAGACCTCTATGGAGGCCGACATAAACCACCAAATCGCCCAACATGGGCCCAAGTTGGACCCCAAGTCCCCTCATATAGGCCCAAGTTAGACCCAAAGTTCCCTGACATCAGCCCATGTGAGACCCTAAGTTGCCCAACATTGGACTTATATAGCCACAAAACAGGCTGAGAAAAAAACCCAACGGAAAAGTTTTGTGTTGGAGGTTTTTTTTGCGACCCCTCGAGTTCCAGGGAGCCCCACATAAACCAACATGGGCCCAAGTTGGAGCCCAAGTCGCCCAATGTGGGCCCAAGTTAGACCCAAAGTTGCCTGACATCAGCCCATGTGAGACCCTAAGTTGCCCAACATTGGACTTACATAGCCACAAAACAGGCTGAGAAAAAACCCCCAACGGAAAAGTTTTGTGTTGGAGGTTTTTTTTTGGCGACCCCTCGAGAATTAAACCAGGGGTGGTCCAGTACTAAAATAGAAGAGGTTTGGACAAGACCTGTTTGAAAACATGATGGAAAATGATGGAAAACCATGATGGGTGGCTAGAATTCTTTGAACTTCTCATGTTTCTCATTCTTTTCCCCTGCTGCCAGCCTAGGTGACACTCCAGTTGCAGGGCAACCGATTGGCAATGAGAGCAATGGTGTCCCACCTCGTGCCTTGTCATACTGAGTCAGCTGGTTTTGTATGGCTTGTTTGTAGAGAGGGTTCAGCAGTGCCAGAGGCCAGGGGTATCAAAACATAGCAAAAACCATTCAAAACATTTCAAAACCATGTCAAACATGGCACCAAAGAATTAAACCAGGGGTGGTCCAGTACTAAAATAGAAGAGGTTTGGACAAGACCTGTTTGAAAACATGATGGGAAATGGTGGAAACCATGATGGCTGGCTAAAATTCTTTGAACTTCTCATGTTTCTCATTCTTTTCCCCTGCTCCCAGCCTAGGTGACACTCCAGCTGCAGGGCAACCGATTGGCAATGAGAGCAATGGTGTCCCACCTCGTGCCTTGTCGTACTGAGTCAGCTGGTTTTGTAAGGCTTGTTTGTAGAGAGGGTTCAGCAGTGCCAGAGGCCAGGGGTATCAAAACATAGCAAAAACCATTCAAAACATTTCAAAACCATGTCAAGCATGGCACCAAAGAATTAAACCAGGGGTGGTCCAGTACTAAAATAGAAGAGGTTTGGACAAGACCTGTTTGAAAACATGATGGGGAATGATGGAAGCCATGATGGGTGGCTAAAATTCTTTGAACTTCTCATGTTTCTCATCGGTTGGTTTTGTATAGTTTTGTTGTGGGGAGGGTTCAGATGGGTTCAGCAGTGCCAGGGGCCAGGGGTATCAAAACATAGCAAAACCATTCAAAACCATGTCAAACATGGCACCAAAGCATTAAACCAGGGGTGGTCCAGTACTAAAATAGAAGAGGTTTGGACAAGACCTGTTTGAAAACATGATGGGAAATGGTGGAAACCATGATGGGTGGCTAAAATTCTTTGAACTTCTCATGTTTCTCATTCTTTTCCCCTGCTCCCAGCCTAGGTGACACTCCAGTTGCAGGGCAACCGATTGGCAATGAGAGCAATGGTGTCCCACCTCGTGCCTTGTCATACTGAGTCAGCTGGTTTTGTATGGCTTGTTTGTAGAGAGGGTTCAGCAGTGCCAGAGGCCAGGGGTATCAAAACATAGCAAAAACCATTCAAAACATTTCAAAACCATGTCAAACATGGCACCAAAGAATTAAACCAGGGGTGGTCCAGTACTAAAATAGAAGAGGTTTGGACAAGACCTGTTTGAAAACATGATGGGAAATGGTGGAAACCATGATGGCTGGCTAAAATTCTTTGAACTTCTCATGTTTCTCATTCTTTTCCCCTGCTCCCAGCCTAGGTGACACTCCAGTTGCAGGGCAACCGATTGGCAATGAGAGCAATGGTGTCCCACCTCGTGCCTTGTCATACTGAGTCAGCTGGTTTTGTAAGGCTTGTTTGTAGAGAGGGTTCAGCAGAGCCAGGGGCCAGGGGTATCAAAACATAGCAAAACCATTCAAAACCATGTCAAACATGGCACCAAAGAATTAAACCAGGGGTGGTCCAGTACTAAAATAGAAGAGGTTTGGACCAGACCTGTTTGAAAACATGATGGGAAATGATGGAAGCCATGATGGGTGGGTAAAAATTCTTTGAAATTCTCATGTTTTTTATCAGTTGTTTTTTTTTTTGGTGGGGAGGGTTCAGATGGGTTCAGCAGTGCCAGGGGCCAGGGGTATCAAAACATAGCAAAACCATTCAAAACCATGTCAAACATGGCACCAAAGAATTAAACCAGGGGTGGTCCAGTAGTGAATAGGACCTGTTTTGTTTGATGAACCAAGTTTGAAACCATGACGAACCAGTGTTTCATTCATATGATTTCATGCCGTTTTTAATCTTGGTCACGTTGGCCCCTCTTAGGCGGGACTCCAGATTCAGCAAAACCGATTGCGGGTGAGAGCGATGGTGCCCAGTCTGATCAAGCTTGCCTGCCTCCGTGCCTTCAACCCCTGCTTGACAAAGGGTGGCAGGGGCCAATACGATTTCCTCATGATGCTGCTCAGTTGAAGCCCGTGTTTCATTTGGGGGCTTTTCACTTATATAAGTAGTTGTATGTTTTCCATTGTTATCCACGTTTTCTATCGTTTTCTGGTGTCTGTCCTTCCTAGTCTGAGGGGCAACTTAGCATGTAACTAGGTTTGGGCCAGCTGCATTGGGGGCGTGGCGGATCAAAACTTCAGACCTTTGGATTTCTACGGCAAAGATTGGGATATGCAAAGGTACTATTGGAGTGTCTCAACAGCGGAGGCAGCTGCTGTGGTGAAGTTCCGGACGGAAAGGATTGGGGAGTTTGGGGGCGAGCCAGTGGAAACTACTCTCTCAGTCTTTCAGTCGCTTACCCAAGCAGAAGCACTGAACTACTTGCCAGAAGATGACATGGTGATGGAGGTTCTGTGGAATGACAAAGTTTGGCATCATGTGGTGCTGCACATCCTAGACAAGGGCGGTTTAGATGAGGCACGGGTGTCGCAAAAGCAATGAGCAATGGACAACAATAAGCAAGCAAAACGCATTAACAAAAAAACATTTAAAGTCCACTGAGAAGGAAACCGACTAAGATTACATAAGATTACATAAGATTACTAAGTAAGCATAACAGCATAATTATGCGTGATTCACTGACTCACTGACTGATTTTGTTCAAATTTCCAGGAAGAAGGCACAACAAGTCTTGAGCATTGGTCGGACTTTGAGCATGATTTTGTGGGTCAGTGGCGATGCAATCCTCTTCACTTTGGCATCCTGCTTTAGATTTTGTACTGGTTGTTTGGATGTGATTTGGGTTTGCGGAGGTTGCCGAAGCCTGTTTTGTTTTGGCTTGTGGGCCATTAGTTTTGGAACATCATGCACTTTTGAGATATACTTTTACTTTGTTCACATACACTGTTCTACTGAGGAAAGAAGGCCGACTTTGGCCAGATTGCTCAGCATGCAGTTAGCATTGGCGTCCTACGATGGGGGCAACGGTGGCCAGAGTCGTTTGCAATTCTTGATTCTCAAGATATCGAGGAACAAAAGAAAATCTATGAGTTCCAGGGCAAGCCACCCATTGTGGCGATCATTGTGTAGCTCGGACCTTTTAGTGTTTCAATCTAACTCACATGCTTTGACACGCTTTGTTTTGAATTTTGAAACATCAATCAAAACATCAAAATGAATCCGTTGCTTTCTTTGGAATATTATTTGTGACATTCGTCTTGGGGGTGGCAGGCATGATCCCCGACACCAAGCATTGCTATTATTGCGTGGGAGCGAGGCTGTAGTGTTCGATGGCATTGTCCCTTCACCTTTGGCAGAGGCTGCAAAAACAGCTTGGGAATCTGTCAAAGAGCACATCAATCCTGAGGTAGCCGAGCCCGTCTTTGTGAGAATCGGGAAGCAGTATGATCATTGGAGTTCTGGCCATCGGATCATCACAACCCTGAGGCATTTACTTGTGAACCACGGCGTCATCTCCAACGAGACTCCATTGTGCGATCTGAAAGTTCCAGACAATGTCACTTGCAATGATGCCTTGGCTGCAATCTCTCGCCAAAGCAAAACTGCCAAGTCCGAACCACCATCAGCGAAGTTTTCGCCGAGCTACTGGGCTGAGCTACAATGTTCCTTTTCCGCCTGCACTTTTGTCAATTCCATGATTAAACAAATCAAAGGTTGTTGTGCTTCGTATTTTTGATTTCATCATTTTTCCTATGTGTTCATTGTTTTTCTATGTTTTTTCATTGTTTTTCTAGTGGTGTGTTCTGATGTTTTCCATGGTGTTTTTAAATAGATGTGACTTTTTAAAATGTGTTTTTATGTTTTTTTAAAATATTTTTCTGTTTCTACATGTTTCTTATTCTTGATTGGTCTCAGTCTCGGTGAACTTAGGTGCACGCCTAAAGAGGGAGATGGTTGGGGCCAAGGAGCCGAGCAAGCCAAGTGCCGAAAGTGCTAGCTCACAACCTTCAGCAACAGCAAGACCCATTGCAACCCCCCAGAATGCAGCAGGAAACGGGTTCGTCCCAACATCCCCGCCACGGAAAAGGGAAGACCGACAGGCAAAACGAGAGATGAACAATGGAGAAGAGCCTACCACTCCCAAGCGACGAAGGCCAAACTTGCTGAACGATGATTTGAGTCCTCCTCGTGCAGAAGTCACTGAAGAGATGGCTCAGAGGATTGGCAACTTGCTCAGCGAGAGGCAACGAAAGAAGATGGAAAGACTCAAGGATCATCACGCAAAGCGTCTTCTGAGGGAATCTGGGTTGGATTTCAACTTGCATTTCCAAAAATCCCACTCTGGCAAGATGATCGACAGGGACCATTGGAAGAATTTCAAGATGGCCATCATCGGACAAGGTGAGGTTCCTTGCCGGATATGCCAGGATCTGATCATGCGCCATTGCATTGAAACAGCCAGATTTGATATGGAGACAGAAAAGGGCAGTCATCCACCGGCTCAACCACCTCTTTCAGATCAAGCCGCTCAAGCCGCTCAATCGGCGCAACCGGCCCCGCCGGCTCAGTCAGCTCAACCTGACCCTCCTGCCCAGGATGGAGCAGCAGGAAATCAGCCAGGAGATCAGCTTGCCTTAGTGTGTTGGGATCCCACAGCACAAAACAGGAGAAAGGTGGGCCGGCCAAGGAAAGCCGAAGCAGGCAATGACGACAGATTCAACCTCCGCTTTTTCTTGGCAGCTGAGAGGCCAGAAATGTACAGCTTCTTGACATCGGAGGAGGCCCGGGACACCCTACCCTTTGCTGTGAAGGATAGCAAGTTGCACTTGGACAAAGAAATGGCCAAGAACCCCGTGAGATGTCATGTCTGCCGGATAGTGATGCATTTCCAATGTCTGACAAATGACAGACAGTTGCGCTTTGGTTGCAGAGGCAAGAGCCAATTTGATTAGTCACAAATTAAATTGGGGGTGGTTCACAGCAGTCAGAGAGTCAGTTCTGTTAGGTCTTTCCAGCTACTGACATGATAATGCTTGATAATGAATGATAATATATGATAATGAGTTATAATCATTTTTACTGTACATATTGAATCATTAAATGCATTGTATTTGACAAGCATTGAAAAAGTAAACAGGGGGTCCTGGTTGAGATTCAAGGTCTTTTTTTTTTGCCAGAGGGTTGGGCACCTGTCTGATTTTAAAAACGACACGCTGTCCTTATCCCAGGCAGCGGCATGAGGCAAGTCGAGAGCATAAAAGTGCCTTGAATGAATGGACGGGAGAGAAGAGCAATGCTGCAGAGGATTTCAAGGTATGCCGTGGAGTGAACATCTCAGCTGGGGCTGGTCTAGCTACCGTACTTGGAGAGAAGCAGGACTTTGTGAGGGCATGGTGGCTTGCTGGGTGTGTGGGGGTGAAGGGGAGCTGCACGGATGAGATTTTGGTGGCGACTTGGATTTGAATGGATTTGATGTTTTGCTGCGGTACCTTTTTGATCCTGATCCTTTTTGCTTCCTTTAGTTTGCACTGTGCACAACCTCCTTCATGTAGGGAAATAGTTGAGGAAGAATGGTTTGACCAAAGCCGGACCGAGGAAAAAAGTGAAGACGGTGAGTCCATGGTGATCCGGCACAAGCTCTGTGAGAAATCAGCTGCGCCCCCAAAGAGATCATGTGCTGGCGCATGCGTGAGATGCTTCGCTTTGACCAACAAGAGCAAGCTGATGAAAGTCATTCTCGACTGGTGTGAGCGTTTGGACTATGTCCGTTTGGTTCATTTGTGCCTGGGTGGTGACTTTGCTGGGCAAGCCGACCTAGCACACGACATGGCTGGAAAGTATGAGATGATTTCGAGGGAATCCTTGGCAAAGATGAACTATGCAGACCTCCTGACCTTGACCCGGGCAAAGTTTCAACACATTGGCGGCCAAAAGTACATGAACGATGCCCTCAAGAAATTTCTCCAGGTGAACTTGGACTTTTTGTCAAAGGGTTTGCAGATTGGTGTTCCTCAAGAAGTACGGCCACATGTCCAGGCATACATTGAGGCAATTGTCTCCGGAAGTTTGGGTGCCACGGAAATCAGATTGACGAAGCTGATCAGCCAAGGAGCTTTGAAATATGATTCTATCTGCAGAGCTCTGGTGCCTGCGCTGTTGTCCAAGGCCGACAAGATCAGAAGAGGCCATTCTCAACGCACAGGGTCTTCGGAAATGGATCAGGCAGGGCTGGTGGAACTCAGCTTTGCTCTTGGTCAAAGCATGAACCTGGCACCAGTTCAGAAGGCCCTTGGCATGAGCAGACACTTGCAGAGGATTCAGTTCATGCACGATCATAAACATACATAAACAAGTATAGTATAATCAAAATTGCACATAATTCAACACTATTAAATACTACAAACAGAGATGCGCTATATAGCTGCGGTTATTTTAGATTATTTTGGTTCATTTTGTGAGATATGATATAAGTCGACAATGTTTAATACTGTTGCACTTGGCTTTCCAACGTCCAAAATCCAAAACTGTTCCACCTGATTGAGGACATGTGGCCCGACAGAGAGTCGACTATTTGATTCCTTGGCTCCCTCACTTCTACATTGCCCATGGTGATCAGTTGAAGCAGTCGGTGAAGGCCGCCTTGGCCCTCTGTGAAGTGGAGAACAGTGGCGAATACATGGTGATCCGAGACGAAGTTGCTTATGCAAAAAGTTGGCAGGTGGTTTCTGGACTCTTGGAGGGGCAGCCGGACGTTCCAGCAACTGTTGGTGGAGTGTACCCACACAGGGCTTTAATGCCATGGAACTCAGATGCAGAGCAGGAGGAATTGAAGAAGGAGGATCTAGCATCAGTTTGCGTGAGCACTGTGGTCAAAAGGCCAGGCAAATTGTTACTGTTAATGTGTTTTTTGATGTTTCTTGTAGTTTTTTTTAGTGTTTTTTGGGGTTACTCCTGCTTCTGTTATAGTTTGCTGATATGTGTTCATATAGTTTCTACATGTTTATACTATTTTCATTTGTTTGTTGTTGTGTTCTTGCGTTTTGTTTCCCTAAAGTCTGTTTGCTTGAGACTTTGCCCCTGTGTGAGGCTCGACAGGCGAGGCCATACTTTCCAAGTCCAGCTTCTGCCACGCTCCAGAACCACATCCAAAGAAGAGGAACTCAAGCTTTTTGGAGAAATTCTGCATGAGTGCGTGATGCAGAACACCAAGCCGCCGTCTGTGGTGAGCTACGACAACCATGGTAGCTTCGAGTTTGTCAACCGGTGTCTCCTGGGCTATCCACCAAAAGAAGCTGAGAATTTTGCATTCTGGAAAGAATGCATCCCAGATCCATTGATGCAAGTGATCCCCTTGTTTCGGGGAAGGCTGCTTCGGTATGGACCAGATGGTCCAGTGGTCTTCGGGTGCAACGATCCGAAGCATGTGCTGAAGGCAAGGCCAACTGCTGTGAGTTCTGAACTGTTTTCACATGTTTTGCTTTTTTTGGACATAATTTGGCATCGTTTACATTTTTGATAGATATTGAATGATATTGAAAGATGCTTAGTGATGTTGATAGCGATGTTTTGGTTTGGCCACACCGCCTTGGTTTTCAATCGGGCCCAAGCTGTGTGCAGGCCATTCCACGCAGCCTCCGCTTGCCTGATCGAATTTGCAAGATTTTTGGCTACCACTTCACATGGTCTCCGCTCCTGCGTGGTGGTATGCCAATGAGCACTGCAACGGGACATGATTCACACAGTGATCGGGAGGCTGCCCGTGCCTTTTGCCCAGCATACTTGCTCCGCTCCAACTCCTTCGATGACATCGGTGCACATTTGCTGCAGTTCATCGGCAATTTGATGTTCAGCTGTTGGGTTTCAAGCAAGGCTTATGAGTGCCACGAGTTGGCAAAAAATGCCTTATCCGGATACTACCTGCTGCTTGCCGCAGTCTACCAGGCATGGCAACAGCGGGGAAAGCTCTGGCCGCTTGAGTTTTTGCCCCGCACAACAGTGCGGAATTTGGCGAGCCTCAGCCAAATAGCAACAACATTTTATGCATTGTGATGTTCAGTAGGTGTTTTAGTAAATGAATGTACATGATAGTAAATGAATGTAAATGATAGTAAATGATAGTAAATGCATGTTTCACTAAAAGATATCACAAGATGATGATAGCCACCATGAAAATAAACAGGGGGTGGTTGAGTTGCACAGACCCATACATTTAGTTTCTATCCATATGTTTTGTTCTTTTTTGGGGTTTGAGGGGTGCCAACCTGATTCTTCCAAGTTTTCTGTTCCTGACATCACCCCCCCCACCACCAGGAAATTAAACATGGGGTGTTGGAGTACTGACTCACCAAATGTTCCTAGCTCATGTATTGATGTGCAGGTCGATGCTGACTCACTGCATTTTGCGGCTGGTTGGATGGAATCCTTCCTATGTGTTCGAGCCAAGCTGCCAAATGGAGGCTTCTCGCAATGAAAAGAGGTGAACCATACGCTTTCAATATCTTTAAACTGTTTTGAAAAAATGCTGATTTTCTATGATCATCGATTATCATTGATTTTCTGATATTTTCTGTATTTGGTAACAATTTTTAATGTTTAACATAGTTTATATATACATATGTAATCAATTGTAATCATATGATATCATATGTATATACAATCAATGATATACATAATATTGCATAATGCATCACAATGCATCATAATGCATCATAGCGCATCAAAGAATCAAAGGTTTGTTAACCGCCAAGGACTCCATTGAATTCTATTTTGGTGCTGTCAAGACCCTGCGTCGTGGCCACAGCAGCGGCAGTTGCACCATCGGGAACTCAATAGCTGCATCCCAGATGCTCCATCTACGCCAAAGCCATGGCATGAAACAGGCCTGACCAAGATGTACGCAGCTTTTAGTTCATGGGTGTGTGCAGAGTGGATATCAGTGGTTTATTTTTCTGATTGATATTTCATGATATTTCAAAGTGGGGGCTGCTGAGAGGTTGTATTCACATCTTGTTTTGAAGTCGCCGGTGTGTGAGAACTGAAAGACATTCCGTTTAATTTCATGGGGTGGTGAATGTATTGAGCCATCAATGCAAGTAGCTTGACCACTCTGTGCTTTCTGATATACATTCCTTATCATTCCCTGTTCTGTCATGGCAGGCCTCTTCCGAACGAATCATTCGACTCCTCTCAGTGGACGTGGGCAAGATGGCAAGACAGGCGCTCAAGGAAGTGTGTGTCTTTGTTGCGGCATGCAATGTTGGGGTCGATCCAAAACAGTTGGCAGAAGAGTTATCCAAGTGGTTCAGGGAGCATGGCGGTGCAGAACTTCGGCCCGACAGTGGAACTTGCACAGAGGAAGAAACAGAAGAACATGGGGAAAGCGATGTAGAAGGTGAAGATGAAGGGAGCGATCTTGAATCAGAGCCAGAAGAAGCTGAAGAGCCAAGCCAGGCCGAGCTTCACGAGAAGAAACTTGGCGAGGCTTTGGAGTCAGTGGAGGTGCAGGTAGCTCTGGAAACAGAACTTGCGCAGATGCTGAGCAGCGAAGCAAAGCCAGAGATGCCACAGAGCGGCCAAGATGAGCTTCCAAAAAGCGATGTGGAGAACCAGACCGATGAGGAAACGGAGCCCCAATCCCCGCAAAGAAAGGCAGCTCGAGCAGATGATTGCGGTCACGTCGTGAGCCTTGCTGATGTGTTGAAAGTGGCAGACTTGGCGAACTTCCACCCGCCAAAGGATGATACTGATGAACAAGCTATTGCACGGACAAGGGCATTCATCCCAGGCATGCTTTCATTCAGTGTCTTCATGCGATGTGGTGAAGGCTTGCTCTCGCGGGCTGCAGTCTTAGGAAGGACAAAGGCCCGCATCAGCCCATTTCATCAAGCAGAACATGCATTGGCAATGGCCCGGTCAGCCCACATGTGCGACGCAGGACTCTTGGGTCATTTTGATCTTTCCACAAGTAAACAACATTAAAGTATATAATTTAAAATATTAAACAGGGGTCTGCTTAGTTCTTCAACACCCTTGGTTTAAAAAGATGTTCCAACCATAATTCAATGTTACTTATTTTCCCAAAATTAAACAGGGGTCTGCTTAGTTCTTCAACACCCCTGGTTTAAAAAGATGTTCCAATCATAATTCAATGTTACTTATTTTCCCAAAATTAAACAGGGGTCTGCTGAGTTCTTCATTACCCTTGGTTTAAAATATGTTCAAATGCTTACCTGCTTGCTTTCTGAGGTATCTGGTGAAATTCCATGAAATTCCAGGTGGATTAGCCCCCAAAATTGAACAGGAGAGCTTCAGACACCTGTGGCTGATTTGGTAGATCCTCAATGTGGGTAGGGCAAGCTGCGTTTTTGTTTTTTGTTTTTTGTGGGGGGGTCATGAACTTGTGGAATGCAGGACGCCAAACCCGGCACCAACTTTGGTGCGATTTTGCAAGCCAGTCCTTGCAAACAGCAGGAGTGGAAGCGTCAGAAGGGAAATGCGTCACAAAGATTGGTCCACCTACGAAGGTTGACAATGGACATGTGGTTTATCAGCTTCTTGTGGTGAAGCCGGCAGCTGCAGCGAGTGCGGGCAGTGTCTGCTTGAGGTTTTGCGTTCCGACATCTGTATGGCGAGTTGCTAGGAGAAAGGTCAAGTCAGGAAAACGACTGATGACTGAGGGACAGTTGCCCATCGAGTACATTTCCCGACTTCAAGTCATGCTTCTGATGCCCCGGCAGAACCCCAACAACAAATCATCTTTGGAACTGGACGGATCGCAGCTTGGAACGATGTTTTTTTTCATTATTTTTTAAATTTTGTAATTGGTTTTCATGTTTTTCATGTTTATTACATACTTCTGTTCTCAATGTTTGCTATCTTCCATGTTTTTGCAGTTGGGAGTTTCCCTGTTTTCTCTGCTGTGTTTTTGAATATGTTTGCTTCTGTTTTTTTCATTGTTTTTTCGCTGGTATGCTTTGATGGCTAAGGGCCCTATCTCCTATGGCGACGCTTGATCCACTCGACGGAAGTGTCATCTACGAAGTTCCAGCGGCATGCTTCCAGGTCATTGATGGGCCCCACAGTGCAACTCAGTTTCAAAGCCACTAGACATGTTTGACAATGCATCCATCCAGCATGGGTCTTTAAATTCATTTAAATTCTTTTATATTTGTAAATATGTTTTAATATGTTGCAGTTAATTTTCATTAATTTCTATATGCATTCACCTCGTTATCGGATCCAAGCACGACAATGGCATTTCATGACATTTCATGACATTTCTATACATCTCTTTTATTTTTATATAATTTCTTTACGTACGCTATGACTCAACTGTTAGAAGCAACCATCCCCCAGAATGTTTGTGGTGCTCGAAATTTGTTTGAGAATGCTTGGCAAGGTATGCTTCAAAGTTTCGAAGGATGCCCTCAAAGCCTTCCAGAAGGTTGCCAAAAGCATCGTGCCATTGCAGAACGAAAAGGAGAAGAAGATCCCAAACCAGAAGATCTACATGACAGAGTTCGATTTCGTCAATACCTCTCATGGTCGAAAATGCCAAGTTCGATTTCTTGAGCTCATGAAGAAAGACTACGAGGCCCATCACCACAAGATTAGCGGAAAAAATGGAATCACAAAGCTTCCGAAAGGATATCAGTGCAAGTGGGAGGAGCTTTGTCACAGACTTCCGGGTTACTTCAGCAAGAGGTATTCCAAAGGATCAGCGACATGGAAAGCCTTGTCCGCCGAAGAGAAATCCCTTGGTTTTGGGGCACTGGTGCTCAAAGAATTTCAGAGCATCGCCCCCACTCCTGAAAATGGAGACAAATTTATGAAGTGGCTGTTGGATGTGCATATGACTGCTCCAGCAATTGTTGCTTTTGATCCAGAGCCAAAGACAGAGCCCTAAGGGCCCTGGCTGTTTTAGCATTTGTGCTTTGCAAGTTAACCAAATTGGTTCAAAATTAAAGGGTTCAAAGCGCTAGCGCACCAGACCGCAAGCGCAGTAGGCAAAACAATTCAAGACATGACAAAAGACACTGTAGGGGAACATGCATAAAAATGCGAGAGGTCAAAAAATGAAAGCTGAGGTCTGCAGTCACTGAACCACTGCCTGTTTATTTTCTACATGTTTGCTCGTTTTTGCTTTTTATTGCCAAGGAAGGGAAGCTTTAATTGAACCACCTCTGCTTCAGTCTATGGTTTAATTTCTGGCTTTTTGTGCTTTAGGTGGACTGGAACTTACCTCTTCATTGGTTTAATTTTTACTAAACATATTAAATGAGGTCCTTTCAGTTAGAGGAGTACTAAACTGGGCATGACCTGGTTTAATTTCAAAAATTAAACCAGGGTGGGGACTCCCCCCCCTCCATTAAGGCAAGGGATATGGAAACACCATGGCCCTGAAGGACGAATGGAGTCCAAAATAGGCGTTTCCCGGGGCCGGAACGTCCCTTCTGAAATCTCCTAGAAAAAGCTTGCTATACGTTTCTCGATGCTGGCTACTGGGAGCTGCTGCTGCTGCTGCTGCTGCTGCTGGTGCAGCTGACCCTTCAAAAAGGCGGCTTCCGGCAAGGAAACCCCATGCTACTGAAGGGCGACAGCGACTGCTGCTGCTGCTGCGCCCACAAAGACACGGCCCTCCCGGACGGGGAAACACCATGGCCCTGAAGGACGAACGGAGTCCAAAATATGCGTTTCCCGAGGCCGGAACGTCCCTTCTAAAATCTCCTAGGCAACAGAACCTGTCGAAAAATGCTATTCTTCTAGGATTTCAGACGACACGTTAGGCAGTTTTTTGGCGTGGTTTTGGAACTAGCTCGTCCTTCAAAGTTGGGGCCGGCGGATATAGAATAGAAAAAATTGCTACCAATGCTGTGTCAGAAAATCCTTTTCCCTTTCGCGCTCCCCCTTGCGCAGCCGGGGTCGGCGGATTTTGATTAATTCTGAAAGGCTCCAGACCCAAACTCTGGTTGAGCTCGCCGAGGAACTGCTGACAGGAGGGTAAAGAGGTTTGGTGGGTGGTGTGTGTGTGTGCATATGTAGGGTTCTTACTATTTCTTAAGTCTATAAGTCTATATCAAAAAATATGTTTATCAACTCATATAAAATATCTATCAAATAAATGTAATAAATATAAATATATATATATCTGTCTAAAAAGGAGGAGAAGGCCTGAGGTGCGAAGCACTGAACAATATTTATATCAATCTTGTTTGATTAATTGTGACCTTGGTGATCAACCGACCCCCATTGGGGGTGTGCGTCAGCACTTTTTGTAACTGACATCCTGACAACAGGGAGGTGCATAAAGAAAAATGATATTAACAATTGCTGAGCGTGTTCTCATAAAACAGGGTACGAGAAAATCTTGGGAGTGTTCCCACATAAATTGGTTGGATATGAGAAAATCTAAATGAGACTATTTATACAACAATGGGGGTATAATAGGGTTCGTTGTGATTAAATGGTGGTTTTGCTTACTGTACCGCCAATTTACATGTATTTACCCAAGACATCATGGATTATGCCCGTTAAATATTTCTGTCCGAGGTCTTCCCATCAAAACGATCAGGTTTCCGGTGATTTTTTGTGTTCCAAAATTTGAAACATAATATTAAAAAACAAATGTCCCCTTCTGATAAATATGTATTGATAGATAAAAATATATAGATGTTAATTTTCTAATATTGAAATTTGAAAAGCTATATATTATATCTGAAAATATTGAATACAATATAATGTATTTTGAAAGAAATGAAATGTCAAAATACGTTTCTAATATGTAAAATATAAAAAACGTAACGTTGAATATGTGTTTAAATTTTGAATTTTCATGTTGATTATGGATTTATGAAAAATATTGTAATTGTAACATGTTTTTAAACTGAATGTAACATGTTCATTCTTGAGGCAAACTAATATTGTCTAATAAAAACAAACAAGAAACAATATAATTCCAATAATTCAAAAGCAAAACATTTCAGGGCACACTGTTTGATTGCTCTGTCAATTACCTGCGGCATGTAGAAATTGCTTGCCTCTAGATGCTCAAGTTCGGGTCACAAACATAACTCAAGTTAACTCAAGTTAACTCAAGTTAACTCAAGTTAACTCAAGTAGACTCAAGTTATTTTTTATATCTAGTTACAACTGCTCTAAGTGGGCTATGGCTGTTACCTAACTTTACCTAACAGGGGGGTCACGTAGTAGAAAAGCTCTTGGAAAGCGCCCAGAATGCCGCAAAAGCCTCCGGCGAGGGCGCAGCGAAGCAGTTGACCAAAATTGCCTGGAATGCGATAGTATGTGAAACTACCGACGTCTCAGGTGGGAACTCCATCTTCCCCATATTCCAGAATACGTGATTCCAAGCCATTTTAGCCGAAAAAAAAACGAAAAAAAAAGAGTATCATTCACCGAGTAGGAGGATTTTATGGAGTGCGCAGATTTGCCGAGCGCGATGATTTGACAGTATGTGTACCTCCCCAGCGACATGCCCAGGAGTTCCTATTCTCTTAATTAAGATTAAGCAAGGTTAGCCTTAAATTATTTAAGCAAGGTTAGCTTACAGTAATTAAGAATAAGCAAGCTTGCTTAAATTAAGCAAGGTTAATGTTGGGTCGTTATTTTTGGTTCAAGATATCTGTTAATGTATTGGGTGCTTTTTGCTTTCAGGTTCGTACTTGTCTTCATGACTTGTTTCCCTAAGACTCAAACATCAAACAACATTTTTTTTTATACAAAGGTATGATTCTCCTTCGAAGAGAGTGCCTTAAAAAAAAACTTATTGATGGAACATGGTTACCTTTTTTTCCTCTTTATATTTTTCTGTTACATCAAGTTCACCTTGGTTTCTTTCTAAGTATACATTTTCTTTTTGGAAAAATATTTCCAGAAAAATAAAACCCAAAAAATAAAATCAAAAATAAGCAAACAAAGTCAAGATTGAAAAATCAAAATTTTGAAAAACTATGTTTTAAAAAAAATAAAGTTTAACAAATTTTGAAACTTTGAAAATTTAAATTTCCAAACTTTTGTGTTTTTTTTATTTTTTGGTATTTTTAACGATTCTTATATTTTAATATATATATATAGAATTTTTAAACACTTAAAATTCTAGAGGCAACATTCCCATATTCAGAAAATATTCGCATACCATGTTTTCATCGTACTCCAGACCTGGGTTTTGGTATGTTACCTTGGTAGGCACTTCAGCTCAATCTGGAGGGAACAGTTGGGCCATGGCGAATCCACTGAATGCCCCTCCACAGCTTTCTATCCCCTATGTCGTTCCAAAGCAGCTGTGGACGTTGGATGTATTGAAGGCTGCTTTGATAAGGGAGTTTCCTCATTTGTCTACCGAAGAAGGACAGGGTTGTCAAAGGTAACGTTTTTAAAGGTTGGCTGAGTAAAAAATTAGCAAGTTTCTTCCCGGGGCCTCACCCAATGTGAACTCAGAAAAATAAAAACCACTGGTGTGCCCCTGGAAGTTTGGGCTGGCTTTGGGATTGGAATTCTGATTCTGGCCCCGAAATTTCAGTATGTGCTCTCTATACCAGCCACGCATACTCGGAATTCTTCGCGTTCCACAAATACGCGTTTTCCTGGTCTTTTGTTCCGGGGTCGGCGGCAGGGGCGTTTTTTGGTTTTGTTTAGCCAATGCAGAAAAACCAAACAGAAATTATATGGCACATCTGTAACTTAGAATGTGGTTTTGGAAACCGCCGCCCCACCGGAGAAGCCAAAACTCACGTTTTGGGCACCTTCTACTTTTGAAATGATCTTCCCACCACGCTATGTGCGAACGGTTTGACACTTAGAATGATGCAAAAACATCATCAAAAAATTCTGCACCGGTCAATTTTTTTAATTTACTGATATTTAGAAGGTTTTAAACACTTAGAATGTGGTTTCTTCATGTTTCTCCGGGAACAATAGGGGAAAAACAGGGAAATAATAGGGAACAATAGGGGAAAAATAGGGACATAATAGGGAACAATAGGGGAAAAATAGGGAACAACTAGGGAAATAATAGGACAATAATAGGGAAATAATCTGGTTATATGCTTGTAATGCTGAAAGTGGTGACCCTTCACAGGTTTTGCCATCTTTCTGGTAAACCACCATACCATACCATACCCTTATCCCAGGATCAATAGTTACTATAAGTTTCCCCGTGTATTTCCCTAGTTGTTCCCTATTATATCTTGCAAAGACAATTGGAAGTTGGAACCACTTTTTTGGGGCCAAACATGTTGCTATTCAATTTGTGTGTTTTTGCAGGCTTCATACATTTAGCATGACCGTCGAAAGGGTAGCAAGTGGATGAACAAAAAAGTGAGAATAATCTGGAAGGGTCATCATTTTTGGGTTTCGATAGTCGTTTTTTTGGGAAAATGTCATCAAAAAACAGTGAAATCTAGAATTTTGGTGGGAAATCAAATTATGTGTATTTTTCAAGGTTTCAAACATTTAGCATGACAGTCGAAACAGAGTCATTCTAAGTGTCTAAGTTTATCGTTTTGGAAACCTGGGAGGCATATGGGACAATAATAGGGTAAAATAAGGCAATTATATATAGGGAAATAATAGGGCAAAAATAGGGAACTAAGAGGGAAATAATAGGTAAATAATAGAAACAATAGGGAACAATAGGGAAATAATAGGACAATAATAGGGAAATAATCTGGTTATATGCTTGTAATGCTGAAAGTGGTGACCCTTCACAGGTTTTGCCATCTTTCTGGTAAACCACCATACCATACCATACCCTTATCCCAGGATCAATAGTTACTATAAGTTTCCCCGTGTATTTCCCTAGTTGTTCCCTATTATATCTTGCAAAGACAATTGGAAGTTGGAACCACTTTTTTGGGGCCAAACATGTTGCTATTCAATTTGTGTGTTTTTGCAGGCTTCATACATTTAGCATGACCGTCGAAAGGGTAGCAAGTGGATGAACAAAAAAGTGAGAATAATCTGGAAGGGTCATCATTTTTGGGTTTCGATAGTCGTTTTTTGGGAAAATGTCATCAAAAAACAGTGAAATCTAGAATTTTGGTGGGAAATCAAATTATGTGTATTTTTCAAGGTTTCAAACATTTAGCATGACAGTCGAAACAGAGTCATTCTAAGTGTCTAAGTTTATCGTTTTGGAAACCTGGGAGGCATATGGGACAATAATAGGGTAAAATAAGGAGATTATATATATATAGGGAAATAATAGGGCAAAAATAGGGAACTAAGAGGGAAATAATAGGTAAATAATAGAAACAATAGGGAACAATAGGGGAAAAATAGGGAAATAATAGGGAACAACTAGGGAAATAGTAGGAAAATAATAATAATAGGGAAATAATCTGGTTATATGCTTGTAACGCTGAAAGTGGTGACCCTTCACAGGTTTTGCCATCTTTCTGGTAAACCACCATACCATACCATACCCTTATCCCAGGATCAGTAGTACTATAAGTTTCCCCGTGTATTTCCCTAGTTGTTCCCTATTATATCTTGCAAAGACAGTTGGAACCACTTTTTTGGGGCTGCAAAAGTGTTGCAATTCAATTTGTGTGTTTTTGCAGGTTTCATACATTAGCATGACCGTCGAAAGGGTAGCAAGTGGATGAACAAAAAAGTGAGAATAATCTGGAAGGGTCATCATTTTTGGGTTTCGATAGTCGTTTTTTGGGAAAATGTCATCAAAAAACAGTGAAATCTAGAATTTTTTCAAACATTTAGCATGACAGTCGAAACAGAGTCATTCTAAGTGTCTAAGTTTATCGTTTTGGAAACCTGGGAGGCATATGGGACAATAATAGGGTAAAATAAGGCAATTATATATAGGGAAATAATAGGGCAAAAATAGGGAACTAAGA
>CAMXCT020000893.1:0-139804 GCA_947184155.2 Cladocopium goreaui | reverse complement strand
GCACGGCAAGGTGTTAAAATTTCAAAAATAGGTGCTCAAATTTAAGGAAATAGGTGTTTTTTTGAAGAAACCCAGTCGGGACCCAGTCGGGACCCAATCGGGGACCAATTTTAGCATTTTTGGGCACCGCTTTTGGCCAGTCGGGATCCAGTCGGGATCAGTCGGGCACCAATTTTCTAATTTTTTGCACCACGTTTGGACCTGTCGGGAAGCAGCCAAATCACCCAAAAACGCGCAAAAACACTGCAAAAATGCTGCCCGACATTGGTGCCCGACTGGATCCCGACTGGATCCCGACTGGCCAAAAGCGGTGCCCAAAAATGCAAAAAATTGGTGCCCGACTGGGTCCCGACGGGATCCCGACGAGATCCCGACTGGATCCATAGATCGGCAAGAACCCACTCCCGCACCTATTTTTCCCTTCCCAGACCCACCCTTGCCCCTATTCTCCTTTTCCGCGCACCAGCCGTGCACCAATACCCCCCCCCCTCCTGCACCAAAATGGCAAAAGCAGTCTTAAGCCAAACGGGGGTTCTACAATAGGGAACTAATAGGGCAAAAATAGGGAACTAAGAGGGAAATAATAGGTCAATAATAGAAACAATAGGGAACAATAGGGGAAAAATAGGGAAATAATAGGGAACAACTAGGGACATAATAGGAAAATCATAGGGAAATAATCTCGTTATATGCTTGTAATGCTGAAAGTGGCGACCTTTCACAGGTTTTGCCATCTTTCTGGCAAACCACCATACCATACCATACCATACCCTTATCCCAGGAATTCCCAGGATCAGTAGTTACTATAAGTTTCCCCGTGTATTTCCCTAGTTGTTCCCTATTGTATCTTGCAAAGACAGTGGGAACCACTTTTTTGAGGCTGCAAAAGTGTTGCAATTCAATTTGTGTGGTTTTGCAGGTTCCATACATGTAGCATGACCGTCGAAAGGGTAGCAAGTGGATGAACAAAAAAGTGAGAATAATCTGGAAGGGTCATCATTTTTGGGTTTCGATAGTCGTTTTTTGGGAAAATGTCACCAAAAAACAGTGAAATCTAGAATTTTGGTGGGAAATCAAATTATGTGTATTTTTCAAGGTTTCAAACATTTAGCATGACAGTCGAAACAGAGTCATTCTAAGTGTCTAAGTTTATCGTTTTGGAAACCTGGGAGGCATATGGGACAATGATAGGGTAAAATAAGGAAATTATATATAGGGAACTAATAAGGCAAAAATAGGGAACTAAGAGGGAAATAATAGGTAAATAATAGAAACAATAGGGAACAATAGAGGAAACATAGGGAAATAATAGGGAACAACTAGGGAAATAATAGGAAAATCATAGGGAAATAATCTCGTTATATGCTTATAACGCTGAAAGTGGTGACCCTTCACAGGTTTTGCCATCTTTCTGGCAAACCACCATACCATACCATACCATACCCTTATCCCAGGAATTCCCAGGATCAGTAGTTACTATAAGTTTCCCCGTGTATTTCCCTAGTTGTTCCCTATTATATCTTGCAAAGACAGTTGGAACCACTTTTTTGGGGCTGCAAAAGTGTTGCGAGTCAATTTGTGTGTGTTTTTGCAGGTTTCATACACTTAGCATGACCGTCGAAAGGGTAGCAAGTGGATGAACAAAAAAGTGAGAATAATTTGGAAGGGTCATCATTTTTGGGTTTCGATAGTCGTTTTTTGGGAAAATGTCATCAAAAAGCAGTGAAATCTAGAATTTTAAATTATGTGTATTTTTGCAGGTTTCAAACACTTAGCATGCCCACGAAACCGAGTCATTCTAAGTGTCTAAGATTATCGTTTTGGAAACCTGGGGGTCATTCTAAGTTACAGATATGCCATATACAGAAATTGCCAATGGGTGCAAAGCAGTGAGAGAACCACGGCACATGTGCAGTGTCAGTGGTTCTAGAATGCAGTGAATGCCTCCAGAATGCCGGAAAAGTCTTTGGCAAGGGCGCTGCGGAACATTTGAAGGCAGGCTAGTGCCTAACGTTGCTTTCTGAAGCCACTAGAAAAGCTCTTGGAAAGCGCCCAGAATGCCGCAAAAGCCTCCGGCGAGGGCGCAGCGAAGCAGTTGAAGCCAGGCTACTGCCTCCAGAATGCCGGAAAAGTCTTTGGCAAGGGCGCTGCGGAACATTTGAAGGCAGGCTAGTGCCTATATAACGTTGCTTTCTGAAGCCACTAGAAAAGCTCTTGGAAAGCGCCCAGAATGCCGCAAAAGCCTCCGGCGAGGGCGCAGCGAAGCAGTTGAAGCCAGGCTACTGCCGCCAGAATGCCGGAACAGTCTTTGGCAAGGGCGCTGCGGAACATTTGAAGGCAGGCGGGTGCCTAACGTTGCTTTCTGAAGCCATATAGAAAAGCTCTTGGAAAGCGCCCAGAATGCCGCAAAAAGCCTCCGGCGATTTTTTTTTGAGGGCGCAGCGAAGCAGTTGAAGCCAGGCTACTGCCTCCAGAATGCCGGAAAAGTCTTTGGCAAGGGCGCTGCGGAACATTTGAAGGCAGGCTAGTGCCTAACGTTGCTTTCTGGAGCCACTAGAAAAGCTCTTGGAAAGCGCCCAGAATGCCGCAAAAGCCTCTGGCGAGGGCGCAGCGAAGCAGTTGAAGCCAGTGAAGCCAGGCTACGGCCTCCAGAATGCCGGAAAAGTCTTTGGCAAGTGCGCTGCGGAACATTTGAAGGCAGGCTAGTGCCTAACGTTGCTTTCTGAAGCCATATAGAAAAGCTCTTGGAAAGCGCCCAGAATGCCGCAAAAGCCTCCGGCGAGGGCGCAGCGAAGCAGTTGAAGCCAGGCTACTGCCTCCAGAATGCCGGAAAAGTCTTTGGCAAGGGCGCTGCGGAACATTTGAAGGCAGGGAATGCCGGAAAAGTCTTTGGCAAGGGCGCTGCGGAACATTTGAAGGCAGGCTAGTGCCTAACGTTGCTTTCTGAAGCCACTAGAAAAGCTCTTGGAAAGCGCCCAGAATGCCGCAAAAGCCTCCGGCGAGGGCGCAGCGAAGCAGTTGAAGCCAGGCTACTGCCTCCAGAATGCCGGAAAAGTCTTTGGCAAGGGCGCTGCGGAACATTTGAAGGCAGGCTAGTGCCTAACGTTGCTTTCTGGAGCCACTAGAAAAGCTCTTGGAAAGCGCCCAGAATGCCGCAAAAGCATCCGGCAGCGAAGCAGTTGAAGCCAGGCTACTGCCTCCAGAATGCCGGAAAAGTCTTTGGCAAGGGCGCTGCGGAACATTTGAAGGCAGGCTAGTGCCTAACGTTGCTTTCTGAAGCCACTAAAAAAGCTCTTGGAAAGCGCCCAGAATGCCGCAAAAGCCTCCGGCGAAGGCGCAGCGAAGCAGAGAATGCCGCAAAAAAGGCTCTGGCGAAGGCGCCGCGAAGCAGTTGAAGCCAGGCTACTGCCTCCAGAATGCCGGAAAAGTCTTTGGCAAGGGCGCTGCGGAACATTTGAAGGCAGGCTAGTGCCTAATGTTGCTTTCTGAAGCCACTAGAAAAGCTCTTGGAAAGCGCCCAGAATGCCGCAGCGAAGCAGTTGAAGCCAGGCTACTGCCTCCAGAATGCCGGAAAAGTCTTTGGCAAGGGCGCTGCGGAACATTTGAAGGCAGGCTAGTGCCTAACGTTGCTTTCTGAAGCCACTAGAAAAGCTCTTGGAAAGCGCCCAGAATGCCGCAAAAGCCTCCGGCGAGGGCGCAGGGAAGCAGTTGAAGCCAGGCTACTGCCTCCAGAATGCCGGAAAAGTCTTTGGCAAGGGCGCTTGCGGAACATTTGAAGGCAGGCTAGTGCCTAACGTTGCTTTCTGGAGCCACTAGAAAAGCTCTTGGAAAGCGCCCAGAATGCCGCAAAAGCCTCCGGCGAGGGCGCAGCGAAGCAGTTGAAGCCAGGCTACTGCCTCCAGAATGCCGGAAAATAAAAGTCTTTGGCAAGCGCGCTGCGGAACATTTGAAGGCAGGCTAGTGCCTAACGTTGCTTTCTGAAGCCACTAGAAAAGCTCTTGGAAAGCGCCCAGAATGCCGCAAAAGCCTCCGGCGAGGGTGCAAGCAGTTGAAGCCAGGCTACTGCCTCCAGAATGCCGGGAAAGTCTTTGGCAAGGGCGCTGCCGCGCTGCGGAACATTTGAAGGCAGGCTAGAGCCTAACGTTGCTTTCTGAAGCCACTAGAAAAGCGAAGGCCGCAAAAGCCTCCGGCGAAGGCGCAGCGAAGCAGAGAATGCCGCAAAAAAGGCTCTGGAGAAGGCACCGCGAAGCAGTTGAAGCCAGGCTACTGCCTCCAGAATGCTGGAAAAGTCTTTGGCAAGGGCGCTGCGGAACATTTGAAGGCAGGCTAGTGCCTAACGTTGCTTTCTGAAGCCACTAGAAAAGCTCTTGGAAAGCGCCCAGAATGCTGCAGCGAAGCAGTCGAAGCCAGGCTACTGCCTCCAGAATGCCGGAAAAGTCTTTGGCAAGGGCACTGCGGAACATTTGAAGGCAGGCTAGTGCCTAACGTTGCTTTCTGAAGCCACTAGAAAAGCTCTTGGAAAGCGCCCAGAATGCCGCAAAAGCCTCCGGCGAGGGCGCAGCGAAGCAGTTGAAGCCAGGCTACTGCCTCCAGAATGCCGGAAAAGTCTTTGGCAAGGCCGCTGCGGAACATTTGAAGGCAGGCTAGCGCCTAACGTGGCTTTCTGAAGCCACTAGAAAAGCTCTTGGAAAGCGCCCAGAATGCCGCAAAAGCCTCTGGCGAGGGCGCAGCGAAGCAGTTGAAGCCAGGCTACTGCCGCCAGAATGCCGGAACAGTCTTTGGCAAGGGCGCAGCGGAACATTTGAAGGCAGGCTAAGTGCCTAACGTTGCTTTCTGAAGCCACTAGAAAAGCTCTTGGAAAGCGCCCAGAATGCCGCAAAAGCCTCCGGCGAGGGCGCAGCGAAGCAGTTGAAGCCAGTGAAGCCAGGCTACGGCCTCCAGAATGCCGGAAAAGTCTTTGGCAAGGGCGCTGCGGAACGGCAGGCTAGTGCCTAACGTTGCTTTCTGAAGCCACCAGAAAAGCTCTTGGAAAGCGCACAGAATACCGCAAAAGCCTCCGAAGAGGGCTAGTGCCTAACGTGGCTTTCTGAAGCTACTAGAAAAGCTCTTGGAAAGCGCCCAGAATGCCGCAAAAGCCTCCGGCGAGGGCGCAGCGAAGCAGTTGAAGCCAGGCTACTGCCTCCAGAATGCCGGAAAATAAAAGTCTTTGGCAAGCGCGCTGCGGAACATTTGAAGGCAGGCTGGTGCCTAACGTTGCTTTCTGAAGCCACTAGAAAAGCTCTTGGAAAGCGCCCAGAATGCCGCAAAAGCCTTTGGCGAGGGCGCAGCGAAGCAGTTGAAGCCAGGCTACTGCCTCCAGAATGCCGGAAAAGTCTTTGGCAAGGGCGCTGCGGAACATTTGAAGGCAGGCTAGTGCCTAACGTTGCTTTCTAAAGCCACTAGAAAAGTTCTTGGAAAGCGCCCAGAATGCCGCAAAAGCCTCCGGCGAGGGCGCAGCGAAGCAGTTGAAGCCAGTGAAGCCAGGCTACGGCCTCCAGAATGCCAGAAAAGTCTTTGGCAAGGGCGCTGCGGAACATTTGAAGGCAGGCTAGTGCCTAACGTTGCTTTCTGAAGCCACTAGAAAAGCTCTTGGAAAGCGCCCAGAATGCCGCAAAAGCTTCCGGCGAGGGCGCAGGGAAGCAGTTGAAGCCAGGCTACTGCCTCCAGAATGCCGGAAAAGTCTTTGGCAAGGGCCCTGCGGAACATTTGAAGGCAGGCTAGTGCCTAACATTGCTTTCTGAAGCCACTAGAAAAGCTCTTGGAAAGCGCCCTGAAGGCCGCAAAAGCCTCCGGCGAGGGCGCAGCGAAGCAGTTGAAGCCAGGCTACTGCCGCCAGAATGCCGGAAAAGTCTTTGGCAAGGGCGCAGCGGAACATTTGAAGGCAGGCTAGTGCCTAACGTTGCTTTCTGAAGCCACTAGACCGCAAAAGCCTCCGGCGAGGGCGCAGCGAAGCAGTTGAAGCCAGGCTACTGCCGCCAGAATGCCGGAAAAGTCTTTGGCAAGGGCGCACCGGAACATGTGAAGGCAGGCTAGTGCCTAACGTTGCTTTCTGAAGCCACTAGAAAAGCTCTTGGAAAGCACCCAGAATGCCGCAAAAGCCTCCGGCGAGGGCGCAGCGAAGCCGTTGAAGCCAGGCTACTGCCTCCAGAATGCCGGAAAAGTCTTTGGCAAGGGCGCTGGAACATTTGAAGGCAGGCTAGTGCCTAACGTTGCTTTCTGAAGCCACTAGAAAAGCTCTTGGAAAGCGCCCTGAATGCGGCAAGAGCCTCTGGCGAGGGCGCAGCGAAGCAGTTGAAGCCAGGCTACTGCCTCCAGAATGCCGGAAAAGTCTTTGGCAAGGGCGCTGCGGAACATTTGAAGGCAGGCTAGTGCCTAACGTTGCTTTCTGGAGCCACTAGAAAAGCTCTTGAAAAGCGCCCAGAATGCCGCAAAAGCCTCTAGCGAGGGCGCAGCGAAGCAGTTGAAGCCAGGCTACTGCCGCCAGAATGCCGGAAAAGTCTTTGGCAAGGCCGCTGCGGAACATTTGAAGGCAGGCTAGTGCCTAATGTTGCTTTCTGAAGCCACTAGAAAAGCTCTTGGAAAGCGACCAGAATGCCGCGAAAGCCTCCGGCGAGGGCGCAGCGAAGCAGTTGAAGCCAGGCTACTGCCTCCAGAATGCCGGAAAAGTCTTTGGCAAGGGCGCTGCGGAACATTTGAAGGCAGGCTAGTGCCTAACGTTGCTTTCTGAAGCCACTAGAAAACCCGGCAGGTGGCCAAAGGACATGCTGCTGGGCCGCCAAGGGCGCCGCAAAGCCACTTTTTCTCGGGCGCGCTCCCCCTGCAGATGGCTGGGGTCGGCAGATATGTTTTTGCATCCCGAAGGTAAAATTTCATGGTAATCCTTCTATGTTTTACCGGGTATTGCCCGCATATACCGGCTTATACATACTATAGTCAAACAAGTTGCACGTCGGATGGGTTAGCAACCGCCTGTGGAAAAGGCATTTTATAGACATATGCCGTGCCATGTTGGAGCAGCGCTTCGAAGATAACATAGAATATTCAAAATTTAGTACTAAACGCCAAATCCTTACAGATAGAATTCTGTCATACCTTCATAAGGCAGATAGAATATTCCACGGACTCGGTAAAACAACAAGCCGTACCTATGTAAAGTGCTTCAAAAAAGTGTGTATAGATAGCCATAAATAGCCACAATGCCTATGTAAAGTGCTTCCACTGAGGGTACAAATATGTCATGAATGCTGCACCATACCTATGTAAAGTGAGGTTGACAACGTAGCAACTGTAACATCAGCCAAAGGATGATTGCTTTCAGTTCCTTTCATTGTCCTTCTGTTTTCCTTTCATGTTCCCAGCCTATAGTTCCACATGTTTTTCTATTTCCTTGTAT
This sequence comes from Cladocopium goreaui, assembly GCA_947184155.2. Classification (NCBI taxonomy): domain Eukaryota; class Dinophyceae; order Suessiales; family Symbiodiniaceae; genus Cladocopium; species Cladocopium goreaui. Next base: position 132,372 of record CAMXCT020000893.1, on the reverse strand, counting down.
CTATGCTCCTTTCATGTACCTTTCACTTCCTTTCATGTTCATTTCATGTGCCTTTGATTTTTATGTCCTGTCATTTTAGAAAAATTCAAAACGTTTCCGTCAACCATATCTTTGTTTTACGTTCACCTTATTTAATTTCCCTCATTTCCTTTTGTTCTTTCATGTCCTCCTGATGTTCCTCTGATTTCTCTTTCTCCGTTCGTCTCTTTTTTCTTTCTGGTCTTCCTTTCATGTCCCTATCATTTTACTCTCTTGTCACTTCAGTTTCCTTCCTTTTGTCCTTCAAGTCATTCCATTTTTCTTATTCTGGTATGTCCTAGTCCTATCATTTTTTAAAAAATCAAGTCGGATTTCCGCGCATGTTCGTTTCAAATTATGTTCATGGTCCTTAGTTCTTTTCATGATCTTCCTTGCTCGTTTATGCATCGGGGTGCAAATTCATTATGTGAGAATGTGCAGCAGTTTTAAAGCGGTCTAGCTTTTGTGCATAGGGCCTCATGCTTTAAAATGCACAAAATCAATGAGAACTGGTTCTGCTATAAAATGCGGTTGCAGCAAATTCACGCCGAATTGGCATCCAAGTTCATCCAAATTCGAAGACCTTCAGAAATGCCTCTTTAAAAAGGGGTCAGGAAATTCTTTTTAGATAGAGGTATTTTAGAGTGAAGGTGCTCAAATGTTTAATGGTTTTCTTCTGTTTATAGCATTCTGTAGCAACAAAATATGGTGGCATTCTTCCGTAGCAATTCTTTAAAATTCATTAAAATCATTTAAATTCCTTAAAATTCCTAAAGACTCATGCAAATACCTTAAAAATCATTTAAAATCATTAAGCCCCGTAAAAATCGTTCAAATTCCGTCAGATTCCTTTAAGATTCTTGCAAATTTCTTAAACTTCCGTGGAATTCCTCTAAGATTCTTGAAAATTCTTTAAACTTCCTTGAAATTCCTTTAAGATTCCTTAAAATTCCTTTAAGATTCCTTAAAATTCCTTTAAGATCCCTTAAAATTCCGTAAAATTCCTTCAAATTCCAAAAGATTCCTTAAAATTCCTTTAACATCCATCCTTTAGAATCATTCGAAATCCTTGAAAATCTTTCAATTTCCTTCAAATTCATTCAAATTCGGTCAAATTCCTTTAAAATTCCTTCAACTTCCTCTAAGATTCCTTCAAAGTCCTTAAATCTCCCTAAATTCCTTGTGTGTTAGGCAGAGCAGCGCGACTTTTGATCCATAAAGAGCCTAGTGGAAAGGCAGCTGTTGTGCTCAACGATAAGAACAGATACTTCACCTGTCCAGTTGCACATGCATACACATGAACCCTTTTGCACTCCCCCCGCGACTTTGTCGTGCCTGAAAGGGGTTTTACCGACAGGCTCAGGGCTCAAGGCTCTTAAGATTGGCCAGTAGCACCAGATTGTTGTTAGGTGCACTGGTCTTAAAATCTGAAAAACTACAGTGCGTAAACACTCGCACTTTTCGAAGTCAACCTTGGTATGTAAAGACTCACACCGCGGCTGATCTGTCGGCAGTAAAGACTCTGCCAAAAATTGCCCGGCTCTCAAAAGAGCATCTTTTCAAAATTGCGCTCCACCTGGATCATGCCGTAGAGCTCGAAGTCACGGACTGGGCCGGTGAATCGGATCTCACCGTCACCCTGTCCAAAGACTCTTCACGCGGCTCCACATAAGCATTCGTGGAACTCGCTGCAGCTTTCGATGTTGTCATTGGTGGTCGCAACACTGATCGCAGACCCAAGTCCGCTGCAGCTTTGGCTGGCTGAACTCCTTGTTCTGCTCGAAGTTCACCAGTCATACGCAACATATGGGACAGCGTTGCCCTCTGACCTGCAGGCTCTTCCATCATCTGTTGTTGTGGTGGCCGCAAGCTGCCACTTTGATCTCCACCATAACCTGCATGCCATTGCGGTCGCTGTTGCATCGGAGCAGCTATTGGTGGTTGTACTTGTGGAGGTCCAGGCACATAGGTCTGAGCTGCCCTTGGCATTGCCTTGCTAGGAGGTGGACCTGTTGGAGGTGGTCCCGCCATCACATGAGGTGGTGGGCCCGCTGGTGGTGGTCCCGGCATTGCATAGGGTGGTGGACCTGCAGGTGGTTTTGCTGGTGGCTTGGCCATGCGGTCCATCCAGTTCTGCATGTTTTGTCGTTGAAACCAAGCCTGAGGTGGCGGTTTCCTTCCAGGTTGAACCATCCCGTGCTCAAACGGAACCCCTGGATCAGCCTCCTCTTCTCCTGTGCTTTCTCTTGTCAGTCCATTCTTCGGCACGGCCATCACATTTCCCTGGAGCGCAAGTGAATGCGTCACCCCAGGAACAACTGGCCTGCGAAGCATCAAGCCCACCTGCGCAAAGTCCATCTCGACCTGCAATCCATTGAGCACACCATATCTGTAGGCCTGCATGGATCCAACCCAACTGGTTTGATCCCATTGGACCCAACGTCCATACGTCAAGGGAATGGTTTGGCCCTGCATCAGCGCTGTCATCACCTGCTGTACATGCTGCGCTGAAGGTGCTGATGCCATGCCAAAACTTGCCTTTGCCCGCATCTGTTGCCCCAAACTTCCTGGGACCATTGGCACCATCTCATGCTCTGGGTCGTTGCGCGTTCGCCTTGGAGGCAGCGCATTTTCCACCTCTGTGTCCTGCTCCACATTGACCTCTTCTTCAACGTTCTCTGGCTCTGCGTTGACCTCTTCCTCAACATTCACGGGGTCACCCGCAGTGGTCGAAGTGGTTGCCCCCTCGGTTGCTGTGGTGGCTACTGGTGGGTCCGTTGTAGAAGACATTGGAAGAGCAGGTGCTCCATCAGCAGGCTCATCGGTCCCGCCATCATCACCATTGCCCTCGTCCTCTTCCAGGATGACCTCCATGTCATTCTCAGAGACCTCCTCCTCGGCAGTCTCGCCACCATCTTCATCCAAGCTATCTGCATAAGGCTCCAAGGCTTCACTGCCTTTAGCCTTGCCTTTCGCTGCATAGTGAGCCTGTAGTTCTCCAGCGGTGGCAGGCTTGCCTTTTCCAATTTGTGCCACAGAGACACGACTCCTGCCACTCCCCTTCCCAGCTTGAGCTGGGGTGGTTCCACTTTCAGTCATCTCCTGAACGTCAGCCGCATAGTCGACCGCAGATGCAGCCGCTTGCACAGCCTGAGCCACCTCATCCGGGTCCTTGCTGTTGTCGTTCGCCTCATCGGCTGCTTGTAGCGCTTGAATAGCTCGTGCATTGGCTGTAGCCAGGAGGATGTTGCGCCTTGGCTCACCCGGGGAATCACCTCTCCCCATCAGCACTGGAGCTGCTTGCGCTGACCCTTTTCCTCCTTGGTCACGCGTGAAGAGCTGGCGTGGTCGACAGCCCTTGGCATATATCCTTTGCCAAGAAAGGTTTGGACTGAGCACTCCATGGATGATTGTTGAACCATCCTTGCCAGTCTCCACATCGTGCTTGGAGCCCCTGCCACGTCCCCGAAACCAGTATCCTGGGGGTCGCGCCCAAGCCATTCTTTGCCTCTTGACGTCCAGAGTTGTACATGTGCTGCGTGGATGTTCTTCTTCATCCTCATCTTCATCAGCCGGTGGAGGATCTGGCCCATGGTCTCGTTCTGGTTCACGTCGATTTCGACGATCTCGGCCAGGATCATCTCCATCTCCACCTGGTGGGGGCATAGCCATTGCACCATGCTTGCCCTCCAACTGCACTTGCCTTTCAGTCTGTGGGGGCTGCTCTTCATCCACAACCTCTGAAACCAACTCATAGCTCCCATCAGACTGCGTCTCATCCACCTGCTGCGCTGGTGGTCTTGGAGGTCGCTCTTGTGGTTCTGGTTCTCGAAGACGTGGATCGTAGTTGCGGATCGGCACGTACTCAAAACCAAAGCGACTTCCTCTCATTGTCCTTGCCCCCATTGCTGCTTGTCCACGTTGTTGGACTGGTCCAAGCGGTTGGGGTTCTGTTCCAGCCCAAATGGCTGAAGTTGTAGGGCTCATCATTGCTACCCTACCACGTTCAGACACCTTGCCAGTGCCCTTTCCTTTTTGGTCAAGCTGACCATCCATCTGGCCTTGTTGGCCCTTGTAGTGGCCTCCTTGGCCTTTTCCATAGCCATGCTGGCCATCATCCTGGCCATTGTGGCCTTTTCCCTTGGTTGCCCTCGAAGTCGGCAGTGAAGAAGTTCCTGTTGCCAAACTTATGGACGACCTCGCCCTGTCTTCCATGGCAAATCGCCCGACGCCCGAAACCTCAGTTGGCGGTTCGAGCCCAAGGTCTTCACCAGAGAAGTCCTCGATCGGATCTCCTTCAAGTCCATGCCATTGCTCAGCACGACCAACCAATTTGCAGTTGAAACCATGCCCATCCCTTTGGCGCCTCTTCGAAAGACCTTGTTGTTGACGTCTCTTCCCATGGCTGGCTTTGAGCGCCCGAAGTTGCGGCCCGTGGCAGCCCGAGGGGCAGCTGTCAGGGTTTTGAGATGATCTTTGTGGGGAGGAAACTTGATCCCTTTGAGGATAGTACTCAGCACTAAGACTACGCTCCATGTCCGAAACCCTAAAGTTTCTTTTCCCCTCCACATCGATCATCCCTTTTGGGAAAGGTTGCATGGCCTCCTTTTGGCTCTTGTTGGGCGGTTCATTTTCCCTGCCCTTTTCTTGCATGGTGGGTTCATTTGGGGCCCTCACCATCGTTTTCATCAACCTACGGGGTGGTTCATTTTCCCTACCCTCATGTCTCAACGCCGGTTCATTTGGTGCCCTGACGTTGGCCTCTTCCATGTCAGTTGGTTCATTTTCCCTAACTGACCATGGTGGGGAAGGTTCATTTTCCCTTTCCCTCTTTTTCATCATCCAACATGCAGCAACGATGAGGCCCAGACCAGTCTCTTGACACTGAGAGTCAGCTGTCTCCATCAGCGTCTGGCCTGTTGTAAGGAACCTCACTATGGTCTCCTCTTCCGCTCTCAGTTCATCTTCTGCACTGCACGTCGTAGGATGTTGAGATCATCCAGGTAGATGTAGATGGAGTCCACAAAGTTGTCCATCTTTGGTCCTTGAAGCGGTTTCGTCGCTCCATCAGCTGGAAGCACCAAGCCACTGACATGCCTCGCACACCATCGCGAGAGCTCATCTTGAAATGCTTCTCGAAGTCGAGCATACCTGATCCTCAGATGTCTTGTTCTCCAACTACCTGTGTCATTGGTGCACAAGTGAAGTGCACTTTTGGAATCGCAGTTGAGGGTCTTGTTGATGTCCCCAACGCCCATCACCTCCAGGAGTGCTGCAAGGCTTTCTCCACACTGGAAACCTTCTCCACAGCTCACCAGTTCGCTTTCGGCTGTTGAAGTGGTAACAAACGGCTGTCTGCCACTTGCCCATGCGATGGGAGAACCCCCAACACATAGTATCACCCCAGTCACCGACTTGTAGTTCTCGTGCTCCAGGGCGTGCGAAGCATCCACAAACACCTCTAAGTTGTTGATCGACACCTGTGTGGCCAGCTCATCATTGCGACCATACGGTTTTTGTGCTGAGGTCTTCATGTAGTGCAAACCCTTTGAACTCGTTGTTCTCAAATACCTCAGTAACTCATCTCCAAGCTTGACCACATGTCTTGCTCGTCGGTGTGCAAGACGTGCCATGACACCAACATGATACACCACACCATGTCAGGTCGCGTTCGGGTAACCAACCACTGCAGTTCCCCGATTACTTGTTGAGCTTGGCGAAGATCTCCCGTTTGCACCTCCTCAGTGTCGTCTTCGCCCAAGTTTGCGAACAAGTTCTTGACTGGCGTCATGCCAGCCTCCATGCCATGTCTTTTCAGGACGTCCTTGAGGTATCCACATTGATGTAGAAAAAACCCGTCCTTGACCTTGGCAATCTCATATCCACAAAACTTCATCTGGTGGTCTTCAGTGACCATTTCCGGTGGGCTGCATGTCCACCTCCTTTGTACAGCTTCCAACATCGCGTTGGCCTGTTCTTGTGGAGCTCCAACTAGAAAGTCATCAACGTAGGTTGCCAAGAAGCCTTGTGAACTTGGCTTCCAAGAGCTTGTCATCTCCACTGGGGTCACCATCCATAGGTGTAGCTCTTCCGTTTGCACGAGCTTGTACTGCACCCCATCAACGCTCCACCTCAACAGCGGCAGCTCCTGGTCTCTATGCACTGACCAGTCTTTCGGAGACTCTACAAGGCCATACAAAGCTCCCTGCACTGACCACCACTCGCCTGGTTGTGCCAGACCGAGTTCTACCAGTAGCCTTGGTGGCTGCACCAGTGTTGTCCTGGTCTTGACTGACCTCTTTGGCGCTTGTAAGAATGCTGCTTTGACGTCAATGGACTTGAGGCACCATTCGCGTTCTGCAGCCAACTTCACCAAAAGTCGAATTGCTATCCCATCCACTCCTCCAGCAACCACATGTGAGTCTGCATCAAGTGGATCGCCATGAACAAAGTTCCCGCAAGCGACTATCCTGGCTCGTCTTCTTCCAAGTGGTGCTTTTCTTGTCGCCACCAACTTGCCAGGTATTTTCTCAAGGGCCATCCCTGAGCTCTCCAAGGATGCCACTTCTTCCTTGCTCATCTTGACGATGGTGTTGGTAGACAGTAGGTTGTCTATCTCCTCCTTGATGGCCGGCTTCCACTTGTCTGCTTCTGCACGAACCTCTTTTGCCGCCACCGTGTAGGTCTGGAGAACCTTTTCCTCCTCTCCAAGCACCATCTTGTCGATCTCGTTCGTCAGCTGTTGCTGTTGATTCTGCAGCATCATCAACTGGCTATGGATGCTGTTGGCATATTTTGCCAATTCGTTGACGTCTTGGCCTTCTTCTGCTTGTGCCAACATGTACCTCTCTTCATTCCAGAGGTCACTCATCCCTTTGACCAGATTATTGACTGCCATCTCATCCTTGCATAGTTGTTGTAGTTGATGAACATCTTCATCTTGAGCTTGTCCATCTTGTTGATCTTGTCTTGCGGTAACTTCATCATCGTCCATCTCGGTCCACTCCCCCCAGCTGGTACAGCTGGTTCATGACAGAAGTGACACTTGTTGAGTTTGGGCTGTTGCAACCCACATCCATTGCATTGGTGGTACGCGGAGCTCATCAAACCGCGCACAGCTGGTGGCTGTTTGCCTCGTACTCGTCGTGGTGGTTGTGGTAAAGGTGGCAAAGGCCATGGAAGATCTGTTGCATGTCCTTCCACCTCTTGTAGTTCCACCTCCATCGTACCATCCACCAATCTTTGCATGTCCTCAAACTCCAAGTCCTCCCCCGGTCCCAGTGCATCATCTTCAAGGATGCTCGGTTCATACCCAGGGCTTTCAGGAAGTTGCTCATGAAGTTGTTTTCCATCTGGTTGTTGACCATCATCTGGTAGTGGAGCTTGTCCAGGGTTGAGATCTTGAAGATTGCCCATCTCAGCTGACTTAGTTGGCACCGACACCACTGTAGTGCGAAAACCATTGCCACGTTCATCCACCACCCAATACCCTCCTGATGTTGGTGACATGTCCGCCGAAGGACCAAGAATCCTCACACGTTGCTTCGGATACTTCAGAGGAACTCCTCTGTTGGCCCACGTCTTTTTGCGAACCACACCCCAAACACCAAATGGTAGTAGAGCTGGTAGCTGAAGTCCAAGCACTGAGAGTTGTCGTCGGCTTCTTTGCTCAGCTGCTTGTCGTAACGCCAGTGGCCAGAAACTCACATCCAAGCCTGATGACTGCAGCAACGTTCTTGTCACATTCTTGGGAACTTGGATCTCGATCTCCGCAGTGGAGTTCTGAGTGGGTTCATCTCCTGGAGAAACTCGAACTTCCAGATTTCTTGCTGATGCCCATGTTCGAAATCGTTGTGACACAAGTTCTTTGGCGCGGTCAACTCTCACCCTGTAGATTGGCACTTGAAGAGCTCGAAATCTGGTGTAGAGAGACGCCACTGCATTGATTACCGTTGTTTCACGTCGATCACTCACAGGAACAGCAAAGGTGATGGGTTTGACATTGACATCCTGAAGTTCTGCCATCTTATTTTGGAACGCCTGCTTTGCCACATCCTCCGCATTCACATCCACCTCTGGCGGATTCTTCTCCAAAACTTGCAAAGGAACTTCAGGCAATGGACATGACTCCAGTTGTTTGACAAGCTCATCATCCTGAGCTCCCCCGTCTCTGCAATCTTGTACATGAACATCACCACGTTGAACTCCATTTTGAGGAACTTCAACAACTTCAACTTGTGCTCCCCCCTTCGAGGAATCTGGAGCTCCCCCCTTCGAGGGATCTGAGGCTTGAACATCATACTTCTCCTCCACCTTCTTGGGACGGCCCGGTCCACGAATCACATCCTCCACCTCCTTGAACGGATCTGGGTCCAGAGTCACCTCCGGAAGCAAAGCCTCGACTCAAGGTCAGGAAAACCTTCTGGCCGTGGTTTCGGCTTCCAACCCTCCACCAACGCACCAATCTCTGCTAACCATGGGACCTTGACAGTGGCCACCATGAAGTATCTTGCTTTTGCTCTTCCTTGATCTGGTGCTCGTTCAAAAGGTCCTGCCAAATCCACGCTCATCTCATAAGTGGATTGAAACTTCTGCCTCCGTCGTGGTCGATCTCGTCCTGCTCCAACTTGACATTGAAGACAATCCTTCCTGTAAGGAATGTGATCCGACATGAGGTGAAAGTACCATGATTCCTCCTCCGTCAGGTTCAAAGTTCGTAGTTGTGGTAGTGGAATTGCGTGAATCTCCTTGATCATCAGATCCTTCAAGGTTGGAGCCCATGCTGCTGTTGACTTGGACAACCCCATAGCCCTTGACAAACTGTCTGGCCATGCTGCATGCTTGGTGTCATCCTTCAGGCCATCCAGCGCCTTGATGACGTCCATATTGCTCCACAAGCATGTTGGTTTTCGTCGTTGATGTCCAAGAGCTCCTTGATCCACCGTCAACCTTTTCAATCCCACCGCCTTTTCCAACACTGACTTCACCTCGGGCCACACAGTGAAAGAGGCATATTCCACTTCGTCTTGCCTGTACGTCATTGGATCCTCTGGAGTCTCCACTACGGCCTTGACGTCAGGGTTGTAGAGCTTGGCCTCATACATCAAGAGCAGTGTTCTCAGCCAGAGCTGGCTGTCAGTGTCTGCCAACTGTTGCTCCATCATCGTATTGGTATCCAAGCCAAACCTCTGTAAACCATGTCTCGACCTCACAGGCCGCGGTCCTCCATCAGACCGGTAACGTGCAGCTGATACTGTTCTGCACGGTGGGCCAGCGAGTACTGCAACCACTCGACCCGACCTCACAAACTGCAGTAAAAAGTGCCAAACTGCTGAGTCCAAAAGATCTTGTCCTCGAAGTAGATCCACATTCACCACTTCGATGTCGTGTGGCATTCTTTTTGACCACCACGCTTGATCTGGACCTGAAAACAAATTCAGCACAATGCCCTTGGCCTTCTTGAAACGTCGCCTTTGATGGCGATTCCATGGCAATCGAGCCTCATCACCAGCTTTGCTCACCATAGGTTGCAACAACTCCACAGGTGTTCCAGGAAACAACTTCTTGAGCTTGTCGGCCATGTCCTTGTCTTCCTGTTTCCAACCTGTGACTTCCAAACTTCGCAACATCAACTGCTTGTTCTTCTCAGCAGTTTCCAGCTCTCGAATGAGCTTCATCCCCACATCATTGGTCACGTAGGGACAATTGTCACGAACTGTGACTTTCACTTCACCCAGCTTGGCATGTGTGAGAGCACACCCATCGCGATGCCACCTCATCTTACATCCATGCTGAGTCAACATTCCCAAAGGTACAATTGGCTGCAGATCATCCTTTGTCAACAAAGATCTGCTCATCTTCGACATCCTTAACTGTGTTTTTCCAGTCGCCGTTTGTACCTCTGTTGGGATCGCCTGCATCCACTCAGTCTCATCATAGGGTCCTCTAAGGATATGCGTGGCACCTGAGTCCAGTAGCACACCCTGATTGTTGTCATCCACCACCGCCAACACCCTTGGAGTCGTTGACGTTGTTCGCATTGTCTTTAGAAGACTGGCAACTTCACCCATGACTGAGGGCTGAACTTGTTGTTGTACTTGAGCAACTTGAGGCTGCTGTTGTACCTGAGCAACTTGAGGTTGCTGTTGTGTCGGAGCAACTTGAGGTTGCTGTTGTATCTGGGCAACTTGAGGTTGCTGTTGTATCTGGGCAACTTGAGGCTGTGAATCCTTTGAAGACTGATCCACTCCCCCGACCGGCTTATCCCGGTCCTTACCTTTGCCCTTGTCGTTCTTGCTATCCTTTTTCTTTCCCTTGCCTTTGGGGCTTCCTTTGGAGCTTCTATCACCTGGACTTGTCATAAGCTTGTCACCAGCCGTGCAGTCTTTGGCAATGTGCTCCAAACTGGAACACTTCCAACATCTCTTCTCCTTGTCGTTGAGATTGTTCCACTCGTGGGCATAGGTGCATCTGTCACCCTTGAGGCATCCATGAGGTTTACCCCAATGCTTGCATGCTCCAGCTCCTGCACCATAACCACTGCCTTCTGCATTGTTGCCATTGCCCTTCTTACCAGGAGATCCCTTCTTGCCACCACCCTTATCACCAGCAGCATTGACCACGTTGATCTTGTGGTTGCCAGAAGTCGGACTTGCCTTCGTCATTGTTCCATGATGCAAGTGATCCGCTTCGGCAATCAACATCTGCAGATAGTTCTCCGCTGCGAGCTGTGTAGGCGCCACATCCACCATATGGGTCATGCGAAAGTTGCTGATGCGAAAGCTCGCTTGATGCTCCCTCGCAATCACTGTCCGCATCACTTCAGTGAGTGCGCTCACCTGCAGCAAGGGATCTGGAACCTGTAGTCCAAGTTCACGAGCTCGCAGGAGTTGACGTCGCCATTGGCGTAGCATCTCACCAGCCTCTGCTGCAGATTTGGCTGCTGTTGTTTGGGTCAAGTTGTTGAGGATGGTGCTTTTCTCATTGAGACCACCAGGTTGGTACAGCTTTAAGCTGCGAAACACCAACTGCACGCATGTCATCTCTCGCAAAGAGATTGCTTCTTGTTTGACCGTCTGTGGCACTGCAGCTAACAACATTGACAGCACGCGAGACTCCAACCTGACATACTTGTTCTCCACCTGAAGGTCAGGTTGCACAGCCATGCGATTCATTGGACCCGCTGTCAGCCATGTTGCATAGGCATCTTGAGCTCGTTGTACTAGTCCGGTCCACCACACTCTTGCCCCTTCTGAGACATCTGAGATCAGCGGCATCAACTCACTTAACCAATCTCCTGCACGAAGGGCAGCTTGAGGCTCTGACACGTCCTTCAGAGTTGGTAGTGTAATCGGCACATTTCTCAGCACCTCAGAAGCTTCACCATCAGGACCTTTCGCTTGTGGTTGAGGTTGTTGCCATTGCAGTGGCATTGAACCATATTGCATTGGTGCTGCAAACACTGGTACTCCACAAGGTCCAACTCCATGTCCTTGAGGCGGTTGTGGTGGTGGTTGCGGAACATAGCCAAAGTCCGCTGGTGGACCACCATGCCTGTGCACCGGTTGCTCCCAGTACTCACCTGTCAACCTTGGTCTTTCTCCATGCATCATCCTGACCTCTCTGTCCAACCATGCAAAACGATCTGCTCCAGGTTGAAGATGATGCTGCTGTTGCGGTTGTTGATCCACTGGAGTCCAAAAATCCTCCAAACCATCAAAACCTGTTCCACCACCCACATGCTCATCAACTGCAAATGGGTCAAACTGCCATGGTGGAAGTTCTGGAAGATCTGCTACCTCCATTGGTGGTTGTCCCGGGGGAACTTGAGTTCCTCCAGGTGTTGTTCTTGGTGACAGCGAGTAGTACTGAGGTCGCCGCGGTGGTGTCCTTGGTGGATCCATGCTCGAACTCTTCTTCTTGAGCTCCTTCTTCAACTCTTCAGTTTGCTTTTCAAACTCATCACGCTGGCGTTGCAAGTCCTCAGCATACTTCTTCATCTCTTCCTGTTGTTTCTCCATCTCAAGCTTCTGTCTGTGAAGCTCTTCAACCATTGATTGCTCCAAAGCCCGCCTGAGCTCATCACGCTCATCTTTCCCTTGTTGATTGACATCATCCACAAAGGTTGTAGCACCATGTACTTCGCCTTGTGGTTGTCGACTTGCCTCACGTGGCATCTGTCGTCTCATCTCATACTGTTGCACTCCCATTGGAACTCTCTCCAAGGGTGATCCATCATCTTGCCGATGACCTCGTCTTTGAGATTGATCTCGCAGACCACTTGGTACTGTTCGATGACCCTGAACTTGACGTCGTTCAGGTCCATAACCATGACTGACTCCTCGGTGGCGTCCAGTCTCTTGCACATTTCCTTCAGACCTTGAGGGTCCATGACGGCTGACTCCTCGATGGTGTCCAGCCTCTTGCACATTAACTTCAGACCTTGAGGGTCCACGGCTGACTCCTCGATGGTGTCCAGCCTCTTGCATGATGTCAGACCTTTGAACTGGTATCTCACCTCCCAGTCCTCCAGTCTTCCCACCTTGTCTTGCAACCCCATGAGATGGTATCTCACCTCCCATCCCATTGGGCCGCACCACTCTTCCTTGACCATGCCCCTTGCCAGAACGTTGCACTTCTCCAGCAAGTAGCCCTGCTGCGACACCTCGATGGTGCCCAACTTGTTCAACACCTTGAGGGTGTTCATCTTGCTCGACACCTTGAGGGTGCCTATCTTGCTCGACACCTTGAGGGTGCCTATCACGTCTAACACCTTGAGGGTGTCCACATTGTTCGACACCTTGAGGGTGTCCAGCACGTTGACCTTGTCCAGCATCTTGAGGATACCGAAGGTCTACACCTTGAGGGTGTACATTCCGGACCTTGTCCAGCATCTTGAGGATACCGAAGGTCCACACCTTGAGGGTGTTCATCACGTTGACCTTGTCCAACATCTTGAGGATGTCGAAGGTCCACACCTTGAGGGTGTACTTCACGGCGACCTTGTCCAGCATCTTGAGGATACCGAAGGTCTTGACCTTGTCCAGCATCTTGAGGATACCGAAGGTCTTCATCATCAATTGATGGCATAGCCCCTTGAGTCTGCAAGGCCACACCTCGTCTTGTACTCCAACTTGACGGAGCACTCATTCGTCCCATTGCTAGCGGCTCCAACTCTCGCGACGCGTCTGCATCTTCTATCTCCGGAAGGTCCTCCTTGACTGAGACCTCTTCCCTTGGCGTCCACATCGGCTGCTCCATGGCCAACTGACGTGCTTCTCGTAGGTGTTCTTGCTGAACCCCTGCTGACCACCACGGATTCGGCTCGGTGCCTAAGTCCAACAGGTCAGTGCTCACATCCAGTTCTTGCCGTAGAGCCCCTCCATGTTCGCCTCGTAGTAGAGCTCGACCTTCATCTCGTCCATCACTGCCATTTGGTAGAGCTCCTTGTTCTCCATGCCGAAGGTCTCTGCCATCATGTCCAGCTCGTTCGCCTCCATGCCCTGGTCGGCCTTCTTGATCCAGCCGTAGACCTCGAGGTCCACTTCCACCAGTTGGCACCGAACTCGCTCTAGTCCACGACATGGCAAACGCCCCTTCAGCTGAGCGTTGGGCTCATAACCTGTGTTAGGCAGAGCAGCGCGACTTTTGATCCATAAAGAGCCTAGTGGAAAGGCAGCTGTTGTGCTCAACGATAAGAACAGATACTTCACCTGTCCAGTTGCACATGCATACACATGAACCCTTTTGCACCTTGAATTTCCTTATAATTCCTTTCAAATTCCTTTAAAATTCCTTAACATTCCTTAAAATTCCTTAGGATTCCTTCAAATTCCTTAAAATTCGCAGATCTCAAATGACATGCCCAATAAAATTGATATAAAGAGATCCTCGAAAAGCACAGGTTCCATTCTGCAATAAAATGCTCCAAGCACTCAATTTGTTGCAATAATATATTAGAACGGAATTTTAACATGTTAAAAATCATCATGATTTCCCTGGCCAATAAAATGCTCAGACCAACCCCTTAACAATAAAATGACTAACCTGACTCCAATTTTCAAATTTTCAATACATTATGGATCTCGCGTGATCTCGCTTAGACTATTCACAAGTCATCCATTTCTAGTGTGGAAATTGCCACGGGGACGTTTATGCTTCTTTTCAGTTCTTTACTTCTTCCGACGTTCTTCTTTTTTCCTTTCACTTTACTTTACTTTATTTCAATGCATTTCATTTCTTTCCACTTTCCTTTCATGTGCGCTATTTTCATGTCCTTCCATTATCTGTTCATATCCTTTCATTGTCCCTCCATGCCATGTCCAAATCCTCACAGATAGAATATTCGGAATGCATGACCTTGGCCACCCTGGTGGTCACAATTTATATGTATGAATATTGAAAAAACAAATATACACTCATACAAAAGCATTTTCTTTCGTGTTCGTGCCATTTCCCTTTCATTTCTGTTCACATTTCTTTCATGCGTTTTTATTATCCTGTGAGTTTCCTTTCACTTCCTTCCATGTTCCTTCCATTTCCGTCAATCATATCGTTATTTCACGTTCATCTTATTGAAATTTCGCTCCTTTCCTTTTGTTCTTTCATGTCCTTCTGATGTTCCTCTGATTTCCCTCTCCGTTCGTCTCATTTTCCTTCTCATCTTCCTTTCATGTCCCTTTCATTTTACTCTCTTGTCACTTCAGTTTCCTTCCCTTTTTCCTTCAAGTCATTCCATTTTTTCTTGTATGTCCTGTCATTTTTTCAAAATCATATTGAATTTCCGTGCATATTCGTTTCAAATTATGTTCATGATCCTTGGTTCTTTTCATGATCTTCCTTGCTCGTTTATGCATCGGGTTCCCATTCCTTATGTGATAATGTGCAGCAGTTTTGAAGCGGTCTAGCTTTTGTGCATAGGGCCTCATGCTTTAAAATGCACAAAATCAATGAGAACTGGTTCTGCTATAAAAAGCGGTTGCAGCAAATTCACGCCGAATTGGCATCCAAGTTCATCCAAATTCGAAGACCTTCAGAAATGCCTCTTTAAAAAGGGGTCAGGAAATTCTTTTTAGATAGAGGTATTTTAGAGTGAAGGTGCTCAAATGTTTAATGGTTTTCTTCTGTTTATAGCATTCTGTAGCAACAAAATACGGTGGCATTCTTCCGTAGCAATTCTTTAAAATTCATTAAAATCATTTAAATTCCTTAAAATTCGCAAAAACTCATGAAAATACCTTAATCATTTAAAATCATTAAAATCCGTAAAAATCGTTCAAATTCCGTCAGATTCCTTTAAGATTCTTGCAAATTCCTTAAACTTCCGTGGAATTCCTCTAAGATTCTTGAAAATTCTTTAAACTTCCTTGAAATTCCTTTAAGATTCCTTAAAATTCCTTAAGATTCCTTAAAATTCCTTTAAGATCCCTTAAAATTCCCTAAAATTCCTTCAAATTCCAACAGATTCCTTAAAATTCCTTTAACATCCTTTAGAATCATTCGAAATCCTTGAAAATCTTTCAATTTCCTTCAAATTCATTCAAATTCGGTCAAATTCCTTTAAAATTCCCTCAACTTCCTCTAAGATTCCTTCAAAGTCCTTAAATCTCCCTAAATTCCTGGAATTTCCTTATAATTCCTTTCAAATTCCTTTAAAATTTCTTAACATTCCTTAAAATTCCTTAGGATTCCTTCAAATTCCTTAAAATTCGCGGATCTCAAATGACATGCCCAATAAAATTGATATAAAGAGATCCTCGAAAAGCACTGGTTCCATTCTGCAATAAAATGCTCCAAGCACTCAATTTGTTGCAATAAAATTAGAACGGAATTTTAACATGTTAAAAATCATCATGATTTCCCCGGCCAATAAAATGCTCAGACCAACCCCTTAACAATAAAATGACTAACCTGACTCCAATTTTCAAATTTTCAATACATTATGGATCTCGCGTGATCTCGCTTAGACTATGCACAAGTCATCCATTTCTAGTGTGGAAATTGCCACGGGGACGTTTATGCTTCTTTTCAGTTCTTTACTTCTTCCGACGTTCTTCTTTTTTCCTTTCACTTTACTTTACTTTATTTCAATGCATTTCATTTCTTTCCACTTTCCTTTCATGTGCGCTATTTTCATGTCCTTCCATTATCTGTTCATATCCTTTCATTGTCCCTCCATGCCATGTCCAAATCCTCACAGATAGAATATTCGGAATGCATGACCTTGGCCACCCTGGTGGTCACAATTTATATGTATGAATATTGAAAAAAACAAATATACACTCATACAAAAGCATTTTCTTTCGTGTTCGTGCCATTTCCCTTTCATTTCTGTTCACATTTCTTTCATGCGTTTTTATTATCCTGTGAGTTTCCTTTCACTTCCTTCCATGTTCCTTCCATTTCCGTCAATCATATCGTTATTTCACGTTCATCTTATTGAAATTTCGCTCCTTTCTTTCCTTTTGTTTTTTCATGTCCTTCTGATGTTCCTCTGATTTTCCTTTCCGTTCGTCTCATTTTCCTTCTCATCTTTCTTTTATGTCCCTGTCATTTTACTCTCTTGTCACTTCAGTTTCCTTCCCTTTTTCCTTCAAGTCATGCCTCTTTCCTTCCCTGTTTAGTATGTCTGAACTTGAATGTCTTAATTTGGCATGTCTTAATGTTTGGTAAATGCATGAATAAGGATATATACATTTGCATATATAGCTTTATGGCTGAATCTATATATCTATCTAGTATATATATATAGATATCATCCTTTTGATGATGTTACAGTTGCTACATTGTCAACCTCACTTTATATAGGTATGGTGCAGCATTCATGAAATATTTGTACCCTCAGTGGAAGCATTTTACATAGGCATTGTGGCTATATATGGCTATCTATACACACTTTTTGAGGCACTTTACATAGGTACGGCTTGTTGTTTTACCGGTTCCGTGGAATATTCTATCTGTCTATATCTGTCTTAAGTTAAGCATTTTTTGGGGGGGGGGTTGAGTACTAAATCTATGTTTTTAACACTTTTGTTGGTGTGATTTAGTGCTATTCACCTGGTAAAATGCAAGTTTTTGGATGATTTTTACCGGTATCTTTTGAATATTCTATCATTTGTAGAAGCATTCTATCTGCTAGAAATTGATTTAGTACTCAAAAAAATGTTTTTGAGTACTAAAATATTCTATGTGGTAGAAATGCACTTTAGATTGGAGCAGCATTTTATAGAAGATAACTGGGTTGTTGCCCGATGCCGCGCTGCGTGTCTTTGCACACGCGTCGTCTGCGGAGAAGCATTTCATAGAGATGACGGAGAGGTCATTTCATAGAGGGTTCCCACTTGCTGTCTGGATTTTGGTTGACGGAGGATCATTTTATAACCAATTTTCTCTATCAAATGCTTCGTAAAGCATCCTAGGGACCAAGTACGGGGTATCCCCTGTTGGGATGTGCATTGGGACATGTATTCTTTGGGTTTCGAGATAGGGAGGCCCGAGCCTGTTTTTGAGAATGCGTACATGTCAAATACATTCAAATGCAGAATGCTTTCATGCTAAAACATGGTAAATATATGTAAGTATCACGATTCCTTCACTTGCAGACTCCCCAGCTTCACGGCCACAGGATAACGATGCTTCAGCGGAGAAGGTCCATTTGCAATGCCAGGACATCACGCAAAGTTTTGTGCCTTGTAACGTGCTATTCAGGTGACTTGCAAGGGTGGAAGTTCGCACCCCTTTTATATTGTTTACGATGCAGATGCGTGTTGCCAGACTTTGCATCCAGGATTGTGATCACTTGGAGCGCTTCTACCAATCCCAACTGGAGCACAGCAGCACGATCCAGAAGCAACTTGAAGTTGCGCTTGCTGACAGCCTTGCGCAGCAGGAGGCTTGAACATGACTTATACATATACGGGCATGTAACATTTTGTACTGTCATGTATACAACATCCTGCAACCACACTAATTAGGGCATAGTAGGGCAATGATTGACAAACCGGATGCCATGCCTCGGTTGCTCTCAACAAGCATGACGGAAGGTTTGAAGGCATTTTCCATGCTACACAAGTCTTCTGGATACTTGCTCACCAACCCATTGCCCTTGGTTGCATGCACTGATGCTGCGCCATTTGAACTATTCACACGTCCAGGCGCTGCGCTGGAACCTCATCCAAGAGAAGAGACAGTTCCTTGAACAGCATTCCAGCGCGTGTGTATATATAACTATAACAAGAATATATATATATAAATAAATATGTGATATATATATATAACACACATAAACAAATACATTAAAAAACGCAATACGCACATGCCTACAAACATGATCAGGGTGGCGCAGAGAAATGATAGCACGAAACTACATGCCAGCATGGTTTTGAGATGTTTTGAGATGCGCAGACACAGACGTTCAAGTGTCATGCTCCGAGCGGCAACCGACTGGTACGGAAACAGGCAAGAGATCATAAAACAACACCATTCTTTGGTATGCTGCGGGTATGTCACCTTGGATACACTCCTGGAAACAAACGTAACTACCGAAACTGAGAAACGAAAACCGGGGTCTACGTTTATTTGTAAAAAGCGACTTTTGCAAGAGCAAATAACAAACCACTTCCGCTCACTAAGATAGACCTTGGGACATAGAGGTGAAAGGCAGGGTGAATTTGCCCTAACATAGACCTTGGAAGCAGATAGTTTATGCATTCAGGTAAATTGTACACTTGCGAAGCAAGAAGACTTTGCTCACTAACATAGACAGTTCATGATATTAATGAAATCATTCTGGGGTATCCCCTTTGTTGGCCCAAAAAATGACTCAGAAGAGCCTTTTTGAATAGAGACGTGTGAAAAGAAAAACATGATATTTTGGTTTGAAATCTGCACGGGGATCTTGGATGGTACCATCCTTTGTTGTGGCTGAAGATAGATCATGCATCTAGCACCCGGGTCTAGGTAAACCATAAAAACAATAGGGAACCATTCTCATCAAACATGGGTATGATCTGCTTTGGGACTTGTGTGAAATGTTTTGCAAACCGCCTCCAAACTTTGGCCACAGCATGCCAAAGCTACACCACCCCTACCATCAGGGTCTAGGTGAGCCTTCTTGTTGCTTTTGCATCGTTAGTTTCTACTTTTTTTTGGCTAAGGAACACAAAGGGTCCATGTTAGTGGCCGTTAGCATCTTTAAAGTCTTGCGAGAATATTGGACCTGGGAAAACCTTGGAAGGGGCACAAACATGAAATCATTCTGGGGTACCCCCTTTGTTGGCCCAAAAAATGACTCAGAAGAGCCTTTTTGAATAGAGACTTGTGAAAAGAAAAGCATGATATTTTGGTTTGAAATCTGCACGGGGATCTTGGATGGTACCATCCTTTGTTGTGGCTGAAGATAGATCATGCATCTAGCACCCGGGTCTAGGTAAACCATGAAAACAATAGGGAACCATTCTCATCAAACATGGGTATGATCTGCTTTGGGGACTTGTGTGGAATGTTTTGGAAACCGCCTCCAAACTTTGGCCACAGCATGCCAAAGCTACACCACCCCTACCATCAGGGTCTAGGTGAGCCTTCTTGCTGCTTTTGCATCGTTAGTTTCTACTTTTTTTTGGCTAAGGAACACAAAACCTTTGTTTTGAGGGTCCGTGTTAGTGGCCGTTACGATCTTTAAAGTCTTGCAAGAATATTGGACCTGGGAAAACCTTGGAAGGGGCACAAGCATGAAATCATTCTGGGGCACCCCCTTTGTTGGCCCAAAAAATGACTCAGAAGAGCCTTTTTGAATAGAGACGTGTGAAAAGAAAAGCATGATATTTTGGTTTGAAATCTGCACGGGGATCTTGGATGGTACCATCCTTTGTTGTGGCTGAAGATAGATCATGCATCTAGCACCCGGGTCTAGGTAAACCATGAAAACAATAGGGAACCATTCTCATCAAACATGGGTATGATCTGCTTTGGGGACTTGTGTGGAATGTTTTGGAAACCGCCTCCAAACTTTGGCCACAGCATGCCAAAGCTACACCACCCCTACCATCAGGGTCTAGGTGAGCCTTCTTGTTGCGTTTGCATTGTTAGTTTCTACTTTTTTTTGGCTAAGGAACACAAAACCTTTGTTTTGAGGGTCCATGTTAGTGGCCGTTAGCATCTTTAAAGTCTTGCAAGAATGTTGGACCTGGGAAAACTTTGGAAGGGGCACAAACATGAAATCATTCTGGGGTACCCCCTTTGTTGGCCCAAAAAATGACTCAGAAGAGCCTTTTTGAATAGAGACGTGTGAAAAGAAAAGCATGATATGTTGGTTTGAAATCTGCACGGGGATCTTGGATGGTACCATCCTTTGTTGTGGCTGAAGATAGATCATGCATCTAGCACCCGGGTCTAGGTAAACCATAAAAACAATAGGAGACCATTCTCATCAAACATGGGTATGATCTGCTTTGGGGACTTGTGTGGAATGTTTTGGAAACCGCCTCCAAACTTTGGCCACAGCATGCCAAAGCTACACCACCCCTACCATCAGGGTCTAGGTGAGCCTTCTTGTTGCTCTTGCATCGTTAGTTTCTACTTTTTTTGGGCTAAGGAACACAAAACCTTTGTTTTGAGGGTCCATGTTAGTGGCCGTTAGCATCTTTAAAGTCTTGCAAGAATATTGGACCTGGGAAAACCTTGGAAGGGGCACAAACATGAAATCATTCTGGGGTACCCCCTTTGTTGGCCCAAAAAATGACTCAGAAGAGCCTTTTTGAATAGAGACGTGTGAAAAGAAAAGCATGATAATTTGGTTTGAAATCTGCACGGGGATCTTGGATGGTACCATCCTTTGTTGTGGCTGAAGATAGATCATGCATCTAGCACCCGGGTCTAGGTAAACCATAAAAAAACAATAGAGGACCATTCTCATCAAACATGGGTATGATCTGCTTTGGGGACTTGTGTGGAATGTTTTGGAAACCGCCTCCAAACTTTGGCCACAGCATGCCAAAGCTACACCACCCCTACCATCAGGGTCTAGGTGAGCCTTCTTGTTGCTTTTGCATCGTTAGTTTCTACTTTTTTTTGGCTCAGGAACACAAAACCTTTGTTTTGAGGGTCCATGTTAGTGGCCGTTAGCATCTTTAAAGTCTTGCAAGAATGTTGGACCTGGGAAAACTTTGGAAGGGGCACAAACATGAAATCATTCTGGGGTACCCCCTTTGTTGGCCCAAAAAATGACTCAGAAGAGCCGAGTTCCGATCCGGAGAGCCACCCAAAAGTCGGATTCGAGTCGGTTTCGGGTTTCGGGTTTCGGGTTTCGTCGATTGAAACCAACTTTCGCTGTCGGTTTCGGGTTTCGGGTTTCGTCGATTGAAACCCACTTTCGCTGTCCGTTTCGGATTTCGGGTTTCGGGGTTTCGTCGATTGAAACCCACTTTCGCTGTCGGTTTTGTGGGTTTCGGGTTTCGGGTTTCGTCGCTTGAAACCAACTTTCGCTGTCCGTTTCGGGTTTCGGGTTTCGGGTTTCGTCGATTGAAACCCACTTTCGCTGTCGGTTTCGGGTTTCGTCGATTGAAACCCACTTTCGCTGTCGGTTGTGGGTTTCGGGTTTCGTCGCTTGAAACCAACTTTCGCTGTCCGTTTCGGGTTTCGTCGATTGAAACCCACTTTCGCTGTCGGTTTTGTGGGTTTCGGGTTTCGGGTTTCGTCGCTTGAAACCAACTTTCGCTGTCGGTTTCGGGTTTCGGGTTTCGGGTTTCGTCGCTTGAAACCAACTTTCGCTGTCGGTTTCGGGTTTCGGGTTTCGGGTTTCGTCGATTGAAACCTACTTTTGCTGTGGGTTTCGGGTTTCGGGTTTTGGGTTTCGTCGCTTGAAACCAACTTTCGCTGTCGGTTTCGGGTTTCGGGTTTCGGGTTTCGGGTTTCGGGTTTCGTCGCCTGAAACCAACTTTCGCTGTCGGTTTCGGGATTCGGGTTTCGGGTTTCGTCGATTGAAGCTAACTTTAGCTGTTTGTTTCGGGTTTCGGGTTTCGTAGGTCGAAACCACCTTTAGATTCACCAGTACGATGCCGATCTCACATCACCCAAGTGTCGTTCTCCATGCAGTCGTCAAAAACAAGAGCGGTGAGTGACAAGCGCCTGAAAAGGTCAGAGAGGAGAAACGGCAACGGTTTGGGGGAAACCTGCCAATATCCGTAAGTAGCTGTCACTGAGTGGATTAGATTAGATTAGATTAGGTAGATTAGATTAGATTAGATAGATTAAACTAGATTAGAATTAGAATAGGTTAGGTAGATTAGATTAGGTTAGACTATATAGATGAGATGAGATTAGAATTATTTTAGATTAGATTAGATTAGGTAGATTAAATTAGATTAGATTAGATAGATTAGATTAGGTTAGATTAGATTAGTTGGATAGATAGATGATTATGATATAGATTAGAATTAGAATAGGTTAGGTAGATTAGATTAGGTTAGACTATATAGATGAGATGAGATTAGAATTATTTTAGATTAGATTAGATTAGGTAGATTAAATTAGATTAGATTAGATAGATTAGATTAGGTTAGATTAGATTAGTTGGATAGATATGATATGATATGATATGATATGAGATTAGATTAGAAATATTAGATTAGAAATATTAGATTAGGTAGATTAGATTAGATTGGAATAAGAATTATTATAGAATAGGTTGGTTAGATTAGATTAGATAGATTAGATTAGATTGATTAGATTAGATTAGCTTTGGTTAGATTAGAATCTGATTTGATTAGGTAGATAAGATTAGATTAGAATTAGATTACTTAGATATATAGATTAGGTTAGATTAGGTAGATTAGATTATGTTAGGTAGATTAGGTTAGATTAGATTAGAATTAGATTCGATTAGGTAGAGTAGATAAGATTAGATAGGTAAAACTAGATTAGAATTAGATTAGATTAGGTAGATGAAATTAGATTTGATTAGATTAGAATAGATAGATAAGATTATAAATAGATTAGATTAGGTAGATTAGATTAGATTAGATTAGGATTAGATTAGAATGGAGGTAGATTAGATTAGAGATTAGAATAGATTAGTAGATTAGATCAGATTAGAGAGATTAGATTAGATTTGGTAGAAGATTAGATAGATCAAACTAGATTTGAATTAGAGCAGGTTAGGTAGATGAGATTAGGTTGGACTATATAGATGAGATTAGATTTGAATTAGATTTGATTAGATTAGATTAGGTAGATTAAATATGATTAAATTAGATTAGAATTAGATTTGAATTAGATTAGTTAGATAGATAGATTAGATTAGATTAGATTAGGTAGATTAGTTTAGATTAGATTAGGTAGATTGGATTAGATTAGATAGACTAGATTAGATTAGATAGAATAGATTAGGTTAGATTAGATTAGATAGATTAGATTAGATTAGATCAGATTAGATTAGATTAGATTGATTAGATAGACTGAAAGATTAGGTTAGATCTAGATTAGATAAGATCTGTCCTGGGGATTAAGTTAGTTAGGTAAAGGTTTCGGGTTTCGGGTTTCGGGTTTCGATCGGTCCTGGGGAAGGTAAGTCTTCAGAGTCGGTTTCGGGTTTCGGGTTAGGTTTATTTTTTGGCCAGGTCACAAAGTTAAGTTTCAGATCGGTTTCGGGTTTCGTTTTCGGGTTTAACTCTTGAAGAATTTGGACAGGGGTTTCGGGTTTCGGGTTTCGGGTTTCGCTGGTCGAAGCCAACTCTGCAGACCTCTCTCCGGATCACGTCTCGAAGAGCCTTTTTGAATAGAGACGTGTGAAAAGAAAAGCATGATATTTTGGTTTGAAATCTGCACGGGGATCTTGGATGGTACCATCCTTTGTTGTGGCTGAACCATGCATCTAGCCCCAGGGTCTAGGTAAATTATAAAAACAATAGGGAACCATTCTCATCAAACATGGGCCTTTGGGGACTTGTGTGGAATGTTTTGGAAACCGCCTCCAAACTTCGGCCACAGCATGCCAAAGCTACACCACCCCTACCATCAGGGTCTAGGTGAGCCTTCTTGTTGCTTTTGCATCGTTAGTTTCTACTTTTTTGGCCAAGGAACACAAAACCTTTGTTTTGAGGGTCCGTGTTAGTGGCCGTTACGATCTTTAAAGTCTTGCAAGAATATTGGACCTGGGAAAACCTTGGAAGGGGCACAAACATGAAATCATTCTGGGGTACCCCCTTTGTTGGCCCAAAAAATGACTCAGAAGAGCCTTTTTGAATAGAGACGTGTGAAAAGAACAGCATGATATTTTGGTTTGAAATCTGCACGGGGATCTTGGATGGTACCATCCTTTGTTGTGGCTGAAGATAGATCATGCATCTAGCACCCTGGGTCTAGGTAAACCATAAAAACAATAGGGAACCATTCTCATCAAACATGGGTATGATCTGCTTTGGGGACTTGTGTGGAATGTTTTGGAAACCGCCTCCAAACTTTGGCCACAGCATGCCAAAGCTACACCACCCCTACCATCAGGGTCTAGGTGAGCCTTCTTGTTGCTTTTGCATCGTTAGTTTCTACTTTTTTTTGGCTAAGGAACGCAAAACCTTTGTTTTGAGGGTCCATGTTAGTGGCCGTTAGCATCTTTAAAGTCTTGCAAGAATATTGGACCTGGGAAAACCTTGGAAGGGGCACAAACATGAAATCATTCTGGGGTACCCCCTTTGTTGGCCCAAAAAATGACTCAGAAGAGCCTTTTTGAATAGAGACTTGTGAAAAGAAAAGCATGATATTTTGGATTGAAATCTGCACGGGGATCTTGGATGGTACCATCCTTTGTTGTGGCTGAAGATAGATCATGCATCTAGCACCCGGGTCTAGGTAAACCATAAAAACAATAGGGAACCATTCTCATCAAACATGGGTATGATCTGCTTTGGGGACTTGTGTGGAATGATTGGAAACCGCCTCCAAACTTTGGCCACAGCATGCCAAAGCTAACCACCCCTACCACCAGGGTCTAGGTGAGCCTTCTTGTTGCTTTTGCATCGTTAGTTTCTACTTTTTTTTGGCTAAGGAACGCAAAACCTTTGTTTTGAGGGTCCATGTTAGTGGCCGTTAGCATCTTTAAAGTCTTGCAAGAATATTGGACCTGGGAAAACCTTGGATGGGGCACAAGCATGAAATCATTCTCGGGTACCCCCTTTGTTGGCCCAAGAAATGACTCAGAAGAGCCTTTTTGAATAGAGACGTGTGAAAAGAAAAGCATAATATTTTGGTTTGAAATCTGCACGGGGATCTTGGATGGTAGCATCCTTTGTTGTGGCTGAAGATAGATCATGCATCTAGCACCCGGGTCTAGGTAAACCATAAAAACAATAGGGAACCATTCTCATCAAACATGAGAATGATCTGCTTTGGGGACTTGTGTGGAATGTTTTGGAAACCGCCTCCAAACTTTGGCCACAGCATGCCAAAGCTACACCACCCCTACCATCAGGGTCTAGGTGAGCCTTCTTGTTGCTTTTGCATCGTTAGTTTCTACTTTTTTTGGCTAAGGAACACAAAACCTTTGTTTTGAGGGTCCATGCTAGTGGCCGTTAGCATCTTTAAAGTCTTGCAAGAATGTTGGACCTGGGAAAACCTTGGAAGGGGCACAAACATGAAATCATTCTGGGGTACCCCCTTTGTTGGCCCAAAAAATGACTCAGAAGAGCCTTTTTGAATAGAGACTTGTGAAAAGAAAAGCATGATATTTTGGTTTGAAATCTGCACGGGGATCTTGGATGGTACCATCCTTTGTTGTGGCTGAAGATAGACCATGCATCTAGCACCAGGGTCTAGGTAAATTATAAAAACAATAGGGAACCATTCTCATCAAACATGGGTATGATCTGCTTTGGGGACTTGTGTGGAATGTTTTGGAAACCGCCTCCAAACTTTGGCCACAGCATGCCAAAGCTACACCACCCCTACCATCAGGGTCTAGGTGAGCCTTCTTGTTGCTTTTGCATCGTTAGTTTCTACTTTTTTTGGCTAAGGAACACAAAACCTTTGTTTTGAGGGTCCATGTTAGTGGCCGTTAGCATCTTTAAAGTCTTGCAAGAATATTGGACCTGGGAAAACCTTGGAAGGGGCACAAACATGAAATCATTCTGGGGTACCCCCTTTGTTGGCCCAAAAAATGACTCAGAAGAGCCTTTTTGAATAGAGACGTGTGAAAAGAAAAGCATGATATTTTGGTTTGAAATCTGCACGGGGATCTTGGATGGTACCATCCTTTGTTGTGGCTGAACATAGACCATGCATCTAGCACCAGGGTCTAGGTAAATTATAAAAACAATAGGGAACCATTCTCATCAAACATGGGTATGATCTGCTTTGGGGACTTGTGTGGAATGTTTTGGAAACCGCCTCCAAACTTTGGCCACAGCATGCCAAAGCTACACCACCCCTACCATCAGGGTCTAGGTGAGCCTTCTTGTTGCTTTTGCATCGTTAGTTTCTACTTTTTTTGGGCTAAGGAACACAAAACCTTTGTTTTGAGGGTCCATGTTAGTGGCCGTTAGCATCTTTAAAGTCTTGCAAGAATGTTGGACCTGGGAAAACTTTGGAAGGGGCACAAACATGAAATCATTCTGGGGTACCCCCTTTGTTGGCCCAAAAAATGACTCAGAAGAGCCTTTTTGAATAGAGACTTGTGACAAGAAAAGCATGATATTTTGGTTTGAAATCTGCACGGGGATCTTGGATGGTACCATCCTTTGTTGTGGCTGAACATAGACCATGCATCTAGCACCAGGGTCTAGGTAAACAAAAACAATAGGGAACCATTCTCATCAAACATGGGCATGATCTGCTTTGGGGACTTGTGTGGAATGTTTTGGAAACCGCCTCCAAACTTTGGCCACAGCATGCCAAAGCTACACCACCCCTACCATCAGGGTCTAGGTGAGCCTTCTTGCTGCTTTTGCATCGTTAGTTTCTACTTTCTTTTGGCTAAGGAACACAAAACCTTTGTTTTGAGGGTCCGTGTTAGTGGCCGTTACGATCTTTAAAGTCTTGCAAGAATATTGGACCTGGGAAAACCTTGGAAGGGGCCACAAGCATGAAAATCAATTCTCGGGTTACCCCCTTTGTTGTCCCAAAAAAAATGACTCAGAAGACCTTTTTGAATCAGAGATTGTTGACAAGAAAGCATGATAGTTTTGGTTTTGAAAATCTGCACGGGGATCTTGGATGGTAAACCATCCTTTGGGTTGTGGCTGAACATAGACCACTGCATCTATCCGGGTCTAGGTAAACCATAAAAAACAATAGGGAACATCTCATCAAACATGGCTGATCTGCCTTTGGGGAACTTGTGTGAGTGTTTTTGGGAAACCGCCTCCCAAACTTTGGGCCACAGATGCTAAAGCTACACCCACCCCTACCATCAGGGGTCTAGGTGAGCCTTCTTGTTGCTTTTTGCATCGTTAAGTTTTCTACTTTTTTTCCCGAAGAGCGTTTGAGCGCAGGGTTCTTCCAATATGGGGGTCTGTATCTCATCTGCTCATCTTCACACCTTCCCATCTTCACATCTTCTCATCTTCACATCTGCTCATCTTCACAGCTTCCCATCTTCACATCTGCTCATCTTCACATCTGCTCATCTTCACATCTGCTCATCTTCACATCTGCTCATCTTCACACCTTCCCATCTTCACACCTTCTCATCTTCACATCTGCTCATCTTCACATCTGCTCATCTTCACATCTGCTCATCTTCCATCTGCTCATCTTCAAAATCTGCTCATCTGCTCATCGTCACATCTGCTCATCTCACATCCTGCTCATCTTCACACCTGCTCATCTTCCAATCTGCTTCATCTTCACATCTCCTCATCTTTCTTCACATCGCTCATCTTCACCTCTGCCGTTTGCTCTCTCCTTTTTCTCCTCTCGCCTTCTCTTTATCTTTCTCCTTAGGCCGAGGGTGGTACCGGCGCGAGTCACGAAATGTCACAACCCTTTTCGCCGAAATGATGGTCGTCAGCAAAAACTGAGTAAAATGCGATTTACTGTTGCTGTAGCAAACCCTTTCGCACGAAATGAGGGTCGATCGCAAAAACTGAGGTAAAATTGCGATTTTACTTGTGCTGGAGCAACCCTTTCGCACGAAATGAGGGTCGATCGCAAAAACTGAGGTAAAATTGCGATTTTTCTTGTGCCGGACTTGTCCCGGAGCAACCCTTTCGCACGAAATGAGGGTCGATCGCCAAAAACTGAGGTAAAATTGCGATTTTTCTTGTGCCGGACTTGTCCCGGAGCAACCCTTTCGCACGAAATGAGGGTCGATGGTCAAAAACTGAGGAAAAATTGCGATTTTTCTTGCCGGACTTGTCCTGGAGCAACCCCTTCGCACGAAATGATGGCCAGTGGACCCGACCATGCTGAATGGCATGCAACAGCTGCGATAGTCTGCGGGCAGTGATCGCTTCAAGGTTTTGCAGGACAATATCGGGACGGACACAAGTTTTAGTTAGGCTCGCCATGACATTACACACTTGGTCACGTATTGTGATGAGGTGCACATTGTCAAGTCGTCATCTTAGATCTTTGCAATATTTAGATTAACAGCCTTATTAAATTTCACGAGTTCCTGGGATTTTGTGATTTTTAGGGAATATTGGATATCAAGGTCAAGATGCAATATTTGGTGCAGTGTACGCGCGCAAGGGTGGCACCAAAAAACTTAAGCGTCATGGTTGCACGGGTTTGCACTGGATCAGGCTTCCATAAATGGAATTGGTCCAATTAATCGTTCAGAAAAAATGAAACGGTCGGAAACGGTCGGAAACAGTCGGAAACGGTCGGAAACGGTCGGAAACATGATCAGGCCAAAACTTGCCCAACCCGCATTTTTTTTAAAATAAGCATTTCCGCGCGACGCGTTTTTTTTTGAAGGTCGAAAGGTGTCCAAGGGGAAACGGTTGGAAACAGTCGGAGATGGCACCTTCGCTCGGCAAAAAAGTAGTTATTTTGTAGCATATGTTCATGAAAAATGATTGAAAATTGTGTAAAAACATGTCTTTTTTGCCGAGCGAAGGTGCGATCTCCGACTGTTTCCAACCGTTTCCCCTTGGACACCTTTGGACCTTCAAAAAAAAAACGGCGTTGCGCGGAAATGCGTATTAAAAAAAATGCGGGTTGAACAAGTTTTGGCCTGATCATGTTTCCGACCCCTGAGCATCCGATATTGATTACAATCAATATGGGGCAAGCACTTTTGATTTCAATGTTTTTTCAATATAAAATATTGATTTCAGAGCCCTTGGTGTTATTTTTCTATATTGATTTGTTTGCTGGGTTTGAAAAGCAAGCCAAAAATCAATATAAAAATCCATATAAAAATCAATATCAAAATCAATATAAAAATCCATTTAAAAATCAATATTTTCCAATGTTTCCACTTGTCTCCCCTTTCCCTTTTGGACCCCAGACATTGCAGCACCAGCCCCCTCTTTTGGAGGGTTGTATGTACAAATTTCAAGGCAAAGTGTTATCCTTTGCCAAGGATCAGGACCCTTTCTCAAGGATTAGCTCCATCACTCCCTTTTTCAAGGGATGTCCTTTCTCAAGGGATGCCCTTTCTCAAGGGCCTCTGGCAACTTACCCTTTTGCAAGGGTTCTATCCTTTTGCAAGGATCAGTGCTGGTATCTTTCCCTTTCCCAAGGGATGTCCAAAGAGCTCCAGGGCTAAGGTGGCAGTGCCCTTTTGCAAGGGGTTTCCTTTTGCATTAAGGAGCATCCTTTCTCAAGGATTGATTTTGGCAATTTCCCTTTTGCAAGGGACATCCTTTCTCAAGGATTGCTTGTGGCAAACTCCCTTTTTCAAGGGGCACCCTTTCTCAAGGGCTAGTCTTGGCAATTGCCCTTTTGCAAGGGCAATCCTTTTGCCAGGGTGTCCCTTTCTCAAGGGATAGCAGAGCCAAGCTATTCAACCTCGGTTTGCAGATGAAACCCTGGCCTTGTGCACAGAAGATGTAATAAAATTCTGTACTTGATGGCCAGTTTTTGGCTGATCTTGGTTGCTTTCACACCCATGGACACACTGTGGGTCACAGTACTTATGTGACCCACATAGTCTTCTGCCTTGAAGCACCAGAAGACTCTGGGATTAAAATACCAGGCATCTTTTGCAAGATGTAGAAATGTATGGTGCTTGATGACTATGTGGAAGGAACTCCTTCCACAAGCTTCCGACCATGCATTCAGCCACTGGTATTCTTTCATGGCATCTTGTGCCAATTGCCAAGACTTCTTGAACTCTGCTTTTGTGAGAAATGTTCCTGCAGAGTCCCAGATTGCCACCACCTGGCATACATGCTCTAAGCACTTGAGCATGTGGCTGTGCTCTGGCTTGCTGAAATCCAAGATGTTTTTCAAGACTTCCAGCAGGCATGGAGCCAGGTGCTTGCCTTCACCACCTTTACAGCTCAGGTTGGCCCAGTTTGCCCAAGGCTTCTTTGGATCAGTGAACATGCTTAGCACCAAATTGGTGAGCCTGCGTGTCACTTCTTTGTCGGTGTACACTGCTTGGACCTCTTTTTGCCTGGTGTGCACCTTCATCATACCAGCACAAATAATGCAGGATGGATCCAAGGAGGTGCCCATACAAACCTTTTGTGAACAGGATATGCAGGGCATCTCCTCTCACAAGCCTGCTACTGTTGCCAGGGACCTCAGTTAGCAAGGGGTGTTCACTGCTAGGAAAGGCCTGGGCCCAAGAGTGATCCACCTCTGTGAACTGATCCCATGGATGGAGCTTGTTGTATGGCTTCTCTCCAGCAGCTTGAGGGCAATCGCAATTCCAGCATGGGGATGCATTCCTCCAATGGGGAAGGCCCAAGCTGTTGCTGAAGAATTCATGGTCTCCTTCAATGCACCACACAATGGCCTTAAGGCCTGATGCCAGTGGCTTGCCTTTCTTTGCCCAGAAAGGGCTCCCCTTTTTCAAGGGGTTGCCATCTGCATCATGAGTTGGGTGCTGTCCTTTTGCAAGGGCTTTGAAGGACCAAGCCAATTCTTTCCAGAGCTGTGGCCATGTGTCTTTGCAAGTGCAACTCTTGGGCCAAGCTGCCATGAGCAAGTGGCTGTCCAGGGATTGTTCTTGGGAGAGGAGTGGTCCAAAGCTCCAAACCATCAAGCTGTCCCTGGATTCATATTCCACTCCATCACCATGTGTGAACAGAGGGATGGTGACTTGCTCCCACCCTTTTTCAAGGGTTGCTGGATGGTTAACCAGCCTGTCATCATCCCTTGCCAAGGTTTGTTCCCAAAATTCAGGCAGCTCATGAAGCTTGAAAAGCATTTGAAAAACTTCTGGGTAACTCTCAGCCAATGCACTGAACATGAGGTGTGGGTAGAAAATCGCAACATCCTCATCAATGATTTTGCTGGTCTTGGGGTCAAAGCATTTGCATGTGACCAAGCCAGGCTCAGGCACTGACAGCTGGTTGCAGAAGGACCTTACCAAGGCCCTGTGGCAATTTCCTGGCTGCTCTCCAAAATTCCCAGCTGCTCCAAGAGTTGCAACTTCAGGATGGCTGCAACCATCAAGTGTGGCCAGGTTGGAGAGCTTTTGCACTTCCACTGCAGAGAGCTTGCCATGTGCCCAAAGGGACAATAGCTTTGTAGCCAAGTTGCTGGGTGCAGAACTTGTGGATGGGGTTTCTCCTTCTGTGTCTGCACCCAGATCCATATCCTTCTTCCACCCTCTCAGCCTCTTTGCATTTTTCATGGCTGAGGAAGTGCCTTTTCACAAAGGCTCAGGCAGAAGAGCACTTGGCTGGACCTTTTGCAAGGTCTCTCCCTGCAACCCTTTTGCAAGGGGTGTGGAAGCAGCCCTTTCTCAAGGATTGTCCTTTTGCAAGGGCTCTAGCCAGGCTGCTTTTGGTAAGACCTGCCCTTTTGCAAGGGTGTCCCTTTTGCAAGGGCTGTGCAAGCCAGCAACCCTTTTGCAAGGGTTTCCTTTTGCAAGGGGTGAGAGGCTGACCCTTTTGCAAGGGTGTCCTTGGCAAGGGTTTGCCTTTTGCAAGGCTTTCCTCTACCTTTTTCCAAAGGTTTGCCTTTTGCAAGGCTTTGCCTTTTGCAAGGCTTGCTATACCTTTTTGCAAAGGTGTGCCTTTTTGCCTTTTGCAAGGCTTTGCTTCCCTTTTGCAAGGGTTGGAACTTACCCTTTTGCAAGGGCTTAATCTCCTACTCTACTACCTACTAAACTAAACCTACAGTTTTGAAGCAAAACAGCTGCAGAGGCATGCATGTCACCTCAACCTATACATGCCTTTCCATGCATGCATTTC
This sequence comes from Cladocopium goreaui, assembly GCA_947184155.2. Classification (NCBI taxonomy): domain Eukaryota; class Dinophyceae; order Suessiales; family Symbiodiniaceae; genus Cladocopium; species Cladocopium goreaui. The sequence continues at coordinate 100,051 of CAMXCT020000893.1, read as the reverse complement.
CCTTCACCATCTCCCCAAGCTGCAGCCAGCAAACTTTTTTCTAGGCATGTGAAGAAGTTCTCCTAGCTTCTATCTACCAAAATTGGATTTAAAAAAACTACCCTTTTGCAAGGGGCTTGCATGACCCTTTTGCAAGGGCTGGCACCCTTTTGCAAGTGTTGGGGCTGCCCTTTTGCAAGGGTTGGGGCTGCCCTTTTGCAAGGGCCAGGAAGCATTTGGCAAGGGGTTACCCTTTTGCAAGGGTCAAAGGGAGTGCCTGTGCCACTAACCCTTTTGCAAGGGCTGTGCAAGCCAGCATCCCTTTTGCAAGGGTTATCCTTTTGCAAGGATCACATGCTAGAAGCTTTGCTGGCTGCCTTGTTGGCAAGCTGCTTCAGCTCCTTGGCCTCCTCCTTGGCTTGCTTGCACATATTGGCACATTCCACCAATGCCTTTTTCAAGGTAGGTGGACCTGGCTTCTTCAGGAGCAAGTCTTTCAACTTGTCCTGGACCTTTTTCAAGGCCTCCACCTTCTTCTCAATTTCATCTTTGGCCATCTTTGAGAGCCTGCTTTTGGCCTTTTGCAAGGTTTCTTCCAGTTCATTGATGCACTTGCTGCATTCATCCCTGGCTCTTTTGGCTCTCTTGAGGAGTTTCGCAGGATCTTCATCATCCTTCTCCTCATCCTGCTCCTCATCCTCCACCTCCTTGTCCTTGATGGCCAATTGTTGGCTTTCCCCTTGGCCTTTTGCAAGGCCTTTGCCTTTTGCAAGGCCTTGGCCTTTTCCAAGGCCTTTGCTTGTGTTCCCTTTTCCAAGGGATCCTTTGGCTCCATCTTGGCAGAGGCCCAGCACCCCAGTGTGGCCATCTGCCTGCCAAAGGCTGTCAAAGGCTTCCTCCTCCTGCTCAGCAGGATCATATTCCACACCCCTGGCAGTGGTTCTACCCTTAGTGACCTTGAAGTTCTTCTCAAGGTCTTGGGTATCTGAGTACTCCCACACACCCCAGGTGGTGGGACTCTCTCTCCAGCGGATCCTGCCTGAGGACAGATGAGCTTCAAACTCATCTTCTTCCCATATTTTCAACATCTCCTTCTTGCTGCTCCATTTCTCCTTTTTGTTCCAAGAGGCGCTGCCAGCAACCTCTTCCTTGACATGGAGAAATCTGCTTCCTGCAGAGCTCTTTTTTAAGAGCCAAAGGGCAGCTGCAAACCCCTTCTCCAGCTTGCCTCTCTCACCATGCTCCCCCTTTTCCAAGGGGTTTCTCTTCAAGTGGGTCTGGTGTTGGCTCCAGACCTTTGCATTCTCTGCAGGAGTCATGGCCTTTTTCAAGGCCTTGGCAGCATCTTCTTCATCAGTGTGCTCCTCACAAACTGCAGTAACCTTCTCTTGCAAAGAAAGGTTGCCAAGTCTCTTGAGGTTCTTAGCACACAGCTTGCCCTTTTTCAAGGGCTTGTCCTTTTTCAAGGACTTGCTGCCACTGCTGGGGAGATGCTTGCCCTTTCCCAAGGGCTTGCCCTTTGGCAAGGGCTTGCCCTTTCCCAAGGGCTTGCCCTTTCCCAAGGGCTTGCCCTTTGGCAAGGGCTTGCCCTTTGGCAAGGGTTTGCCCTTTGGCAAGGGCTTGTCCTTTTGCAAGGGCTTGTTTTTTCAAAATTCCCTTTTTCAAGGGTTTTGCCATCTTGGAAATTTGCATTTTCTTCCTAAAAGTGTTTGAAGTTTAAAAAGGCTGCAGTTGCATGAAGGGTTTAGTTCATGTGTGTGTTTTAAAACAAACATATAATATATTATAAGGCATATAAATAGTTTTCTAGTCAAAACTACATAACAAATAAAAACACCATGCATATATCATACACAAGCATGTTCATTAATAACTATATATAAATAATATTTATTTATATAAATGTATATTATTAATTTTATGCAATTATATTGAATTATATTGAATATTTATGATTTAATTATTTTGCAGGTGGAAGAAAACCCATGATTTTTCAACCAAACCAAAGCAATACATTAACACAAACCAAAACAATATAAAACAAACATAGATAAAACATTTTTGTTATTTAAGCAAAACACGTGTTTTTCAATATTTTCCAAACCAAAACAAATTGATGTTACTAACCAAACAAACATACAACACATATAAGTTCAATAACAAAACCAATGTTCAACAAACATTGGTTACATTAATCTCAACTTTTTCAAGGTGTTGCAAATCTAAATCTGGTTTCAATCACTGGTTGTTGATTTTTTTCAAATGAATTTAAAAAAAACTGAAATCTGATGAAATTTGATGAAATTTGATGAAAACCAGGTTTTCATCAAATTTCATCAAAGTTCAGTTTTTTTTTTCAACACCATGATTTTTTTGATGAACCTGTTCAAAAAACAAATAAACTGATAGAATTGGATAGGATTGGATTGGCACTAACATTTTTAAAACCATAGTTTTTAATTTATAAACCTTTTCAAAACCAAAACAAATAGGTTAAATAGTTTTTAATGCTTTTTTGTACACAACAAAACAGTAAGGCAACATTTCACTGTCAAACCTGTATTGGACTATATTGAAACTATACTGGATTTTTTGAAAATACATTGTATAATTTGAGATAGATTCCAGATACTATTTGTGTCTGACTCTTAAAATAAATAATTTGAACACTTATTTCTGCAAGTAAGGATTTTCCCATCTGCATCTTAACCTTATATATATATATAAATCAAATTTAATTCATGTTTTTTCAGGTATGAATTCACTGGCTCCTGGAGCAACCCCTTCGCACGAAATGATGGCCAGTGGACCCGACCATGCTGAATGGCATGCAACAGCTGCGATAGTCTGCGGGCAGTGATCGCTTCAAGGTTTTGCAGGACAATATCGGGACGGACACAAGTTTTAGTTAGGCTCGCCATGACATTACACACTTGGTCACGTATTGTGATGAGGTGCACATTGTCAAGTCGTCATCTTAGATCTTTGCAATATTTAGATTAACAGCCTTATTAAATTTCACGAGTTCCTGGGATTTTGTGATTTTTAGGGAATATTGGATATCAAGGTCAAGATGCAATATTTGGTGCAGTGTACGCGCGCAAGGGTGGCACCAAAAAACTTAAGCGTCATGGTTGCACGGGTTTGCACTGGATCAGGCTTCCATAAATGGAATTGGTCCAATTAATCGTTCAGAAAAAATGAAACGGTCGGAAACGGTCGGAAACAGTCGGAAACGGTCGGAAACATGATCAGGCCAAAACTTGTCCAACCCGCATTTTTTTTTAAATAAGCATTTCCGCGCAATGCCGTTTTTTTTTGAAGGTCCAAAGGTGTCCAAGGGGAAACGGTTGGAAACAGTCGGAGATCGCACCTTCGCTCGGCAAAAAAGTAATTTATTTTGTAGCATATGTTCATGAAACATGTTTGAAAATTCTGTAAAAACATGTCTTTTTTGCCGAGCGAAGGTGCGATCTCCGACTGTTTCCAACCGTTTCCCCTTGGACACCTTTGGACCTTCAAAAAAAAACGGCGTTGCGCGGAAATGCGTAATACAAAAATGCGGTTGAACAAGTTTTTTTGGCCGGATCATGTTTTTCCGACGCCCGAGCATCCGAATATTGATAACAATCAATATGGGGCCAAGCACTTTTGATTTTCAATGTTTTTTCAATATAAAATATTGATTTCAGAGCCCTTGGTGTTATTTTTCTATATTGATTTGTTTGCTGGGTTTGAAAAGCAAGCCAAAAATCAATATAAAAATCCATATAAAAATCAATATCAAAATCAATATAAAAATCCATTTAAAAATCAATATTTTCCAATGTTTCCACTTGTCTCCCCTTTCCCTTTTGGACCCCAGACATTGCAGCACCAGCCCCCTCTTTTGGAGGGTTGTATGTACAAATTTCAAGGCAAAGTGTTATCCTTTGCCAAGGATCAGGACCCTTTCTCAAGGATTAGCTCCATCACTCCCTTTTTCAAGGGATGTCCTTTCTCAAGGGATGCCCTTTCTCAAGGGCCTCTGGCAACTTACCCTTTTGCAAGGGTTCTATCCTTTTGCAAGGATCAGTGCTGGTATCTTTCCCTTTCCCAAGGGATGTCCAAAGAGCTCCAGGGCTAAGGTGGCAGTGCCCTTTTGCAAGGGGTTTCCTTTTGCATTAAGGAGCATCCTTTCTCAAGGATTGATTTTGGCAATTTCCCTTTTGCAAGGGACATCCTTTCTCAAAGATTGCTTGTGGCAAACTCCCTTTTTCAAGGGGCACCCTTTCTCAAGGGCTAGTCTTGGCAATTGCCCTTTTGCAAGGGCAATCCTTTTGCCAGGGTGTCCCTTTCTCAAGGGATAGCAGAGCCAAGCTATTCAACGGAGGTTTGCAGATGAAACCCTGGCCTTGTGCACAGAAGATGTAATAAAATTCTGTACTTGATGGCCAGTTTTTGGCTGATCTTGGTTGCTTTCACACCCATGGACACACTGTGGGTCACAGTACTTATGTGACCCACATAGTCTTCTGCCTTGAAGCACCAGAAGACTCTGGGATTTAAATACCAGGCATCTTTTGCAAGATGTAGGAATGTATGGCGCTTGATGACTATGTGGAAGGAACTCCTTCCACAATCTTCCGACCATGCATTCAGCCACTGGTATTCTTTCATGGCATCTTGTGCCAATTGCCAAGACTTCTTGAACTCTGCTTTTGTGAGAAATGTTCCTGCAGAGTCCCAGATTGCCACCACCTGGCATACATGCTCTAAGCACTTGAGCATGTGGCTGTGCTCTGGCTTGCTGAAATCCAAGATGTTTTTCAAGACTTCCAGCAGGCATGGAGCCAGGTGCTTGCCTTCACCACCTTTACAGCTCAGGTTGGCCCAGTTTGCCCAAGGCTTCTTTGGATCAGTGAACATGCTTAGCACCAAATTGGTGAGCCTGCGTGTCACTTCTTTGTCGGTGTACACTGCTTGGACCTCTTTTTGCCTGGTGTGCACCTTCATCATACCAGCACAAATAATGCAGGATGGATCCAAGGAGGTGCCCATACAAACCTTTTGTGAACAGGATATGCAGGGCATCTCCTCTCACAAGCCTGCTACTGTTGCCAGGGACCTCAGTTAGCAAGGGGTGTTCACTGCTAGGAAAGGCCTGGGCCCAAGAGTGATCCACCTCTGTGAACTGATCCCATGGATGGAGCTTGTTGTATGGCTTCTCTCCAGCAGCTTGAGTGCAATCGCAATTCCAACATGGGGATGCATTCCTCCAATGGGGAAGGCCCAAGCTGTTGCTGAAGAATTCATGGTCTCCTTCAATGCACCACACAATGGCCTTAAGGCCTGATGCCAGTGGCTTGCCTTTCTTTGCCCAGAAAGGGCTCCCCTTTTTCAAGGGGTTGCCATCTGCATCATGAGTTGGGTGCTGTCCTTTTGCAAGGGCTTTGAAGGACCAAGCCAATTCTTTCCAGAGCTGTGGCCATGTGTCTTTGCAAGTGCAACTCTTGGGCCAAGCTGCCATGAGCAAGTGGCTGTCCAGGGATTGTTCTTGGGAGAGGAGTGGTCCAAAGCTCCAAACCATCAAGCTGTCCCTGGATTCATATTCCACTCCATCACCATGTGTGAACAGAGGGATGGTGACTTGCTCCCACCCTTTTTCAAGGGTTGCTGGATGGTTAACCAGCCTGTCATCATCCCTTGCCAAGGTTTGTTCCCAAAATTCAGGCAGCTCATGAAGCTTGAAAAGCTTTTGAAAAACTTCTGGGTAACTCTCAGCCAATGCACTGAACATGAGGTGTGGGTAGAAAATCGCAACATCCTCATCAATGATTTTGCTGGTCTTGGGGTCAAAGCATTTGCATGTGACCAAGCCAGGCTCAGGCACTGACAGCTGGTTGCAGAAGGGCCTTACCAAAGGCCCTGTGGCAATTTCGTGGCTGCTCTTCAAAATTCCCAGCTGCTCCAAGAGTTGCAACTTCAGGATGGCTGCAACCATCAAGTGTGGCCAGGTTGGAGAGCTTTTGCACTCCACTGCAGAGAGCTTGCCATGTGCCCAAAGGGACAATAGCTTTGTAGCCAAGTTGCTGGGTGCAGAACTTGTGGATGGGGTGTCTCCTTCTGTGTCTGCACCCAGATCCATATCCTTCTTCCACCCTCTCAGCCTCTTTGCATTTTTCATGGCTGAGGAAGTGCCTTTTCACAAAGGCTCAGGCAGAAGAGCACTTGGCTGGACCTTTTGCAAGGTCTCCCCCTGCAACCCTTTTGCAAGGGGTGTGGAAGCAGTCCTTTCTCAAGGATTGTCCTTTTGCAAGGGCTCTAGCCAGGCTGCTTTTGGTAAGACCTGCCCTTTTGCAAGGGTGTCCCTTTTGCAAGGGCTGTGCAAGCCAGCAACCCTTTTGCAAGGGTTTCCTGTTGCAAGGGGTGAGAGGCTGACCCTTTTGCAAGGGTGTCCTTGGCAAGGGTTTGCCTTTTGCAAGGCTTTCCTCTACCTTTTTCCAAAGGTTTGCCTTTTGCAAGGCTTTGCCTTTTGCAAGGCTTGCTATACCTTTTTGCAAAGGTGTGCCTTTTTGCCTTTTGCAAGGCTTTGCTTCCCTTTTGCAAGGGTTGGAACTTACCCTTTTGCAAGGGCCTAATCTCCTACTCTACTACCTACTAAACTAAACCTACAGTTTTGAAGCAAAACAGCTGCAGAGGCATGCATGTCACCTCAACCTATACATGCCTTTCCATGCATGCATTTCCCGTCACCATCTCCCCAAGCTGCAGCCAGCAAACTTTTTTCTAGGCATGTGAAGAAGTTCTCCTAGCTTCTATCTACCAAAATTGGATTTAAAAAAACTACCCTTTTGCAAGGGGCTTGCATGACCCTTTTGCAAGGGCTGGCACCCTTTTGCAAGTGTTGGGACTACCCTTTTGCAAGGGCCAGGAAGCATTTGGCAAGGGGTTACCCTTTTGCAAGGGTCAAAGGGAATGCCTGTGCCACTAACCCTTTTGCAAGGGCTGTGCAAGCCAGCATCCCTTTTGCAAGGGTTATCCTTTTGCAAGGATCACATGCTAGAAGCTTTGCTGGCTGCCTTGTTGGCAAGCTGCTTCAGCTCCTTGGCCTCCTCCTTGGCTTGCTTGCACATATTTGCACATTCCACCAATGCCTTTTTCAAGGTAGGTGGACCTGGCTTCTTCAGGAGCAAGTCTTTCAACTTGTCCTGGACCTTTTTCAAGGCCTGAAGCTTCTTCTCAATTTCATCTTTGGCCATCTTTGAGAGCCTGCTTTTGGCCTTTTGCAAGGTCTCTTCCAGTTCATTGATGCACTTGCTGCATTCATCCCTGGCTCTTTTGGCTCTCTTGAGGAGTTTCGCAGGATCTTCATCATCCTTCTCCTCATCCTGCTCCTCATCCTCCACCTCCTTGTCCTTGATGGCCAATTGTTGGCTTTTCCCTTGGCCTTTTGCAAGGCCTTTGCCTTTTGCAAGGCCTTGGCCTTTTCCAAGGCCTTTGCTTGTGTTCCCTTTTCCAAGGGATCCTTTGGCTCCATCTTGGCAGAGGCCCAGCACCCCAGTGTGGCCATCTGCCTGCCAAAGGCTGTCAAAGGCTTCCTCCTCCTGCTCAGCAGGATCATATTCCACACCCCTGGCAGTGGTTCTACCCTTAGTGACCTTGAAGTTCTTCTCAAGGTCTTGGGTATCTGAGTACTCCCACACACCCCAGGTGGTGGGACTCTCTCTCCAGCGGATCCTGCCTGAGGACAGATGAGCTTCAAACTCATCTTCTTCCCATATTTTCAACATCTCCTTCTTGCTGCTCCTTTTCTCCTTTTTGTTCCAAGAGGTGCTGCCAGCAACCTCTTCCTTGACATGGAGAAATCTGCTTCCTGCAGAGCTCTTTTTCAAGAGCCAAAGGGCAGCTGCAAACCCCTTCTCCAGCTTGCCTCTCTCATCATGCTCCCCCTTTTCCAAGGGGTTTCTCTTCAAGTGGGTCTGGTGTTGGCTCCAGACCTTTGCATTCTCTGCAGGAGTCATGGCCTTTTTCAAGGCCTTGGCAGCATCTTCTTCATCAGTGTGCCCCTCACAAACTGCAGCAACCTTCTCTTGCAAAGAAAGGTTGCCACGTCTGTTGAGGTTCTTAGCACACAGCTTGCCCTTTTTCAAGGGCTTGCCCTTTTTCAAGGACTTGCTGCCACTGCTGGGGAGATGCTTGCCCTTTCCCAAGGGCTTGCCCTTTGGCAAGGGCTTGCCCTTTGGCAAGGGCTTGCCCTTTCCCAAGGGCTTGCCCTTTGGCAAGGGCTTGCCCTTTGGCAAGGGCTTGCCCTTTTGCAAGGGCTTGTCCTTTTGCAAGGGCGTGTTTTTCAAAATTCCCTTTTTCAAGGGTTTTGCCATCTTGGAAATTGGCATTTTCTTCCTGAAAGTGTTTGAAGTTTAAAAAGGCTGCAGTTGCATGAAGGGTTTAGTTCATGTGTGTGTTTTAAAACAAACATATAATATATTATTAAGGCATATAAATAGTTTTCTAGTCAAAACTACATAACAAATAAAAAACACCATGCATATATCATACACAAGCATGTTCATTAATAACTATATATTTATATCTATATATATATATATAAATGTACATTATTAATTAAATTATACTAAATATTTAATATTAAATTATCTTGCATGTGGAAGAAAACACGTGATTTTTCAACCAAACCAAAGCAATACATTAACACAAACCAAAACAATATAAAACAAACATAGATAAAACATTTATGTTATTTAAGCAAAACACGTGTTTTACAATATTTTCCAAACCAAAACAAATTGATGTTACTAACCAAACAAACATACAACACATATAAATGCAATAACAAAACCAATGTTCAACAAACATTGGTTACATTAATCTCAACTTTTTCAAGGTGTTGCAAATCTAAATCTGGTTTCAATCACTGGTTGTTGATTTTTTTCAAATGAATTTAAAAAAAACTGAACTTTGATGAAATTTGATGAAAACCAGGTTTTCATCAAATTTCATCAAATTCCATCAAATTTCATCAAATTTCATCAAAGTTCTGTTTTTTTTTTCAAAACCATGATTTTTTTGATGAACTTTGATGAAATTTGATGAAATTTGATGAAAACCTGGTTTTCATCAAATTTCATCAAAGTTCAGTTTTTTTTTTCAAAACCATGATTTTTTGATGAACCTGTTAAAAAACAAATAAACTGATAGAATTGGATAGGATTGGATTGGCACTAACATTTTTAAAACCATAGTTTTTAATTTATAAACCTTTTCAAAACCAAAACAAATAGGTTAAATAGTTTTTGATGCTTTTTTTGTACACAACAAAACAGTAAGGCAACATTTCACTGTCAAACCTGTATTGGACTATATTGAAACTATACTGGATTTTTTTTTAAAAAATATATTGTATAATTTGAGATAGATTCCAGATACTATTTGTGTCTGACTCTTAAAATAAATAATTTGAACACTTATTTCTGCAAGTAAGGATTTTCCCATCTGCATCTTAACCTATTATATATATATAAATCAAATTTAATTCATGTTTTTCAGGTATGAATTCACTGGCTTTTAATTTTGGGTGAAGCAGTTTAGTACTCTGTGTTTCTATGTTGTTTCAAATATCATTGTGGAATTTGCTTGGATCAAGAAACTGCAGAGTCAACAGAAACATAATCATCTGCCTGCAGCCTGAAACAGACACCAAACAGCATTTGAGAAAACATATCAGTTTACAAAAATGAACCTTGACACCTTAAATCTTGAATGTGTGTGGTGTCCCTTTTGCAAGGGATAATGTTTAATTTGGTGCCCCTTTTGCAAGGGGTTGACATTCTGGGAAAGACTTTATTCCATTGCCGTTTTTTTCAGTAGTATCTGTGTTTCCCTGCTTGGTTGTTTTAGGGTCCATGCAAAACTCAAAAAAACATCAGGTTTTCACAAGGCATATGTCCATGGCAAAGGTTTCTAATTTAAAAAACAAGTTGTGTAAACAAGTTGTGTAAAGTTGCATGTATTTATATTTAATACATTAATTATTTAGTTATTTTGATTTATTTTTATTTATTTCATTTTTTTGCTGCTTGCTACACATTTGGTAGCTTCTGTACAAACCACTGTTGGGCTGCAGCTACAAGTGACCCTTTTGCAAGGGCTGGGCTATGGCTCAGGTTAGCACACAACAAACAGAAACACACAATGCTATATTGTATATGTATGTGTGTGTAAATACATGCATTTGCTATTGCAAATGCTGTGTGTAGACCTGGGCCACATGACCCTTTTGCAAGGGTTGCTCTTATTTGATCCTTTTGCAAGGACTATCCTTTTGCAAGGATTGGGGTGAGACACTGTCCCTTTTTCAAGGGGTATCCTTTTGCAAGGCTTGGGGTGAGACATCCCTTTTTCAAGGGGTATCCTTTTGCAAGGATTGGGGCCAGTCACCTACCCTTTTTCAAGGGTTATCCTTGGGGGTGGGGACACTTTACCCTTTTTCAAGGGTTATCCTTTTGCAAGGATTGGGGCTAGACACCTACCCTTTTTCAAGGGTTGCCATGTGAGAGCCATACCCTTTTTCAAGGGTTTTGCAGAGCACCCTTTTGCAAGGGCTGGAAGCAGTCTCAAAGATTGTAATCCCTGATGAGCTGCTTCACTGCATCTGCAAAGGATGCAAACCTGGAGTTTTCTGGCATCCATGCATGGCTCTCTCTGGGTGTCTGGATGCCATAGGTTTTGACACCCCATGAGCCCAGCTCTTGCAAGATGTCCTTTGAATCATCAAAGGCCACCTGGCAGCCCCACTCTGTGGCATACTCTGCCTTGCCCCCCACCCCAGTGCGACTGGTGCAGGTTCCCCACCAGTGAAGTTGGTCAATGAGATCTGGGAGCTTGTCCCAGATTTCCTTTTCAACTTTGGGGGCCTGCTTGGCCCCACAGAAGGAGAGCACATGCACCTCCACTCCTTTGTCAAGGAGCTTCTGCAGGGCCATGAGGTCCTGGACCAGCACAGTGTCCTGGGGACCATTTTTCAGGCAATGGTGCCAATCAACCAACACAGCCAAAGGTTCTGATTGGGCTTCAGGAGACTGCTTCTTTTCTGACCCTTTTTCAAGGGCTGCAGTCTCCTTCCCTTTTGCAAGGGATTTTGCCTGCTTGTTGGTGGCAGTCTTTGACTCCAGAACTGCCACCTTTTTGGCAACATTTCCTTTTTCAAGGAATTGCCCTTTTTCAAGGGCTGTTGCCTCCTCTTTTTCAAGAGGTTTTTTTTCCCCTTTTTCAAGGGGTGCAGCATTGCTGCTGCTTGCACCTGTCCCTTTCTCAAGGGGTGTGCCAGTTTCCAGCCTGGGACCAAGCTTCCCCTTTTTGAGGCTCTTAGTCAGCTTGTCCTTCAGCTCCTGGAACCTGGCTTCATTTTGCCCTTTTGCAAGGGCTTTCCCTTTCTCAAGGGGTGTCCCTTTTGCAAGGGCTTTGTTCTTGTTCCCTTTCTCAAGGGGTTTCCCTTTTGCAAGGGCTTCCTCCCCTTTTTCAAGGGGCTTGCCAGTGGACATCACCACCCTCTTGGCTTGCTTGGCAGCTCTTCTGGCTTGCCTAGCCCAAGAGGTGGTGCCCCCACCAGTCTTCCTTCCCTTGGAATTTCTCCAAGGTTCATCCTCCTCCCACTCCTCCTCTTCTTCCTCCTCCTCCTCCTCCTCCATGTCCACATCTTCCTTCTCCTTCTTCCTACTCATAGCTGCTAGGCTCAGAACCAAAAATGGCTGCAGGCAGGACATGTTCATGTGTTTAGTTTGCTTGTTTTAACAACTAAACATGTTTTGTTTGCTTTAGCATAGCATAGGAAAAGAGACAAAAACATATGGACAACAAACATGGCACAAAAGGAAATACAAGGAACACCCTTTTGCAAGGGCTACCCTTTTGCAAGGGGCAGGGTAGAGACAAACACCACAGGAAAGAAGAAGTGGGAAAGGAACAAAAGATAAGACATGTGCAAATATACACATATAACAAATATGTATATGCATGGTATGGAGCAACATGTTTTAAACAAAAAGCTATATATCATGCAAATACAGGAAATATGCATGGAAAGGAATGGTAGACATGAAAAGGCAAACTAATGGTTAAAGATAGAAAACTGCTTTAGGTGGGTGAAGGTATGAGAAAACAAGAAAAGAAGTATATCTCATTGGTGAGAAAAATAAGGAAGTGTGGTGGTGCTAGGTTTGCACATATGGGCATTTATATAGGTAACTGGAAGCCAGATCTAGAAGATTAAAGGGTTGCAAGTATAGGACAGTAGTGGCAAGATAGATAGCTATAGGTAGATAAAGGTGTGCAAGGTTAGAGGTGAAAATAAACAAACACATTATATATATATTGAAACATATACATATATATATACATACACATGTCAATATGCATGTTTTTCAAAACTATTTTCAAACAGTTCTCATGAGTTTACTTCATGTTTTTTCATATGTTGGTTTAATAATAACATATTTATATTTATTTTAGTTGTTTTAATAAATTTGTCTATTTACTTATTTTTAACATTTTTTGTAATTTCTTCATTTATCTAAAACTGGCCTATATACAACCTGCAAGGGCTGCATTCTGTACACACCCTTTTGCAAGGGCTGCTTTCTATATACATGCACCCTTTTGCAAGGGCTTTCTTCTCCACACCCTTTGGCAAGGGTTCTTCAAAAATTCCCTTTTGCAAGGGCTTGCCCTTTTACAAGGGCTATAAAGCCCTTTTGCAAGGGTTCTTTGTGGATGCTTACCCTTTCCCAAGGGCTCAAAGGTCCAAGGGTCAAGGGAAATTGTTCACCAGCACCTGTCTCATTTGCAAGGCTTCCTCTTTGCCAATCTTGTCCTTTTGCAAGGACTTCATGATCTCATCACAGATATATTCATGCTGTGAGCTCCAGGTAGCTGGGGCTTCTACAATCAAAATCCTTCTTGTCCCTTGTCCTTCTTGCAAGCATCCTGTGAGGTAGGTCCTTTTGTTTTTTTTTGCATTTGTCTTCCTCACATTATACCAAGGGCCATCTTTCATCCCTTGGTGCCCTTCCTCAAGGGTTTTCTTCCCTTTCTCAAGGGCTTTCTTCCCTTTCTCAAGGGCTTTCTTCCCTTTCTCAAGGGCTTTCTTCCCTTTCTCAAGGGCTTTCTTCCCTTTTTCAAGGGCTTTCTTCCCTTTCCCAAGGGACTTTGTCACCCCTTGGGGTTGGCTTTTCCCTTTTGCAAGGGTTCCTTCCACTTTAGTTTCAAGGGATGCAGGCCTTTTGCAAGGCTTGCTGCCATACCCCAATGCCTTTTGCAAGGCATGAGTTCCTTTTTCCTTTTGCAAGGATCCTTCCCTTCTCATCATAAATGATTTGGCATGGGAAGCAGAGCTGGCTTTTGGATGCTTCTCTTCTTGTTTCTCTGGTGTCAGAAACATCTTTGGAATGCCTGATGAGTCCAGAGAAACTGCATCCTCATCCTTTTTCAAGGACTCACCCTTTTGCAAGGGGGTTTCTTCACCCTTTTTCAAGGGCTGATGGTCTTCTTCAGGCAGCTTGACCATCTTTACCAGCTCCTGCAACTGCAGAAAGGAACTTGCATTCAGCTTGCTGGCACACAGCCTCATTTGGTCTTGGTCCCTTGCAAGCTTTCTGATGTGGAAGAAGATTGTGGCCAACCTATCTTGCTTCAAGTTGCTCCAGGTACTGCCATTCCATTTGGTCTTGTTAACTTCTGGCATTGAAGTAAGCATGGACAGCAAAGCCTGCCTCAAAGGTCCTGGAGCAACAGAGGCTGAGGGGCAAACAGCCAACAACCCTTTCACAAGGGGTGCAACCTTGACCAAGCCAGCTGGGTCTACTGCCCCTGCCCTGCTGACTGTTTCATACTGGCCAAGGTCTGCCACCAGCTCTGGTTTCTGACCCAAGACCTGCAGAAGCAAGGAAGGGTCAGTGTAAACCTTGGCCTTATGATTGGGCCCACCCCTGGCCATCCTTTTGCAAGGATTGCTATCCTTTTCCAAGGACTCCTTTTGCAAGGATTGCTGTCCTTTCTCAAGGACCCTTATCCTTTTGCAAGGATTGGTGAAGATATTTTAAAGAATTCTGTTTCACTTGAAAGCCAAAAACTGCAGAGTGCACACATTCCCAGACTCCAAAACCATGTCAAAAACCAACCACAAAATCAATATAAAATATTGATTTTGGAGGCTTCAAAATCAATATAAAATATTGGTTTTGGAGGCTTCAAAATCAATATAAAAATAGAGGAAAATGAGTATAAAAATCAAAGTGAATATCAATAGAAAGAGGCATTTGGTCCAACTTTTTATATTGATTTTGAAGCTTCAAAAGCATTAGTTTTATATTGATATTTATTTTGATTTTTTAGTAAAATCAATATCGATATTTTTTTGAAAAAATATTGATTGTAATCAATATCGGATGCTCAGGACCTTTTCCGACCGTTGTCGACTGTTTCCGACCGTTCAAATTTTTTCTGAACGTTAATTGACCATTCCATTTTATGGGAAAAGAGGAAGCCTGATCCGTTCAAACCCGTGCAAACCAGACGCTTAATGTTTTTGTGCCACCCTTGCGCGCGTACACTGCACCAAATATTGCATCTTGACCTTGATATCCAATATTCCCTAAAAATCACAAAATCCCAGGAACTCGTGAAATTTAATAAACAGCCTTAGGCCTTAGCTTCAGACTTTGATAATAGGTATATAATTCTGGCCTGCTCCTATAATATTTTGAGGGATAGGATGGTTCCCCCACCCTGGCGGGGGGCCAGGTCGGTTCTTTGCCTGACTCAACACCTTTGTGAGCAGCTTAGTTATTTGATGTTTAACTTTGATTCTTGTATTGCAACCAGAACTGTCTGAGCATTGAATTTGAAATTGAAGTGCATCAGCATGAGTCAACCAGAACTGTCTGAGACGTGTTGATGCACGCATCTTTGCTTGAGACATTCAGTTTCACCGTAGTGCATCCTGTCTCACCGTAGTGCATCGGCGTGAGTCAACACCTTTGTGAGCAGCTTAGGTATTTGATGTTTAACTTTGATTCTTGTATTGCAACCAGAACTGTCTGAGCATAACCGCAAGGCAAACAAAGACATGGTATGAATTGTTCGAGTAAGAGTGTGTTTCAATTCAAGTCACAGGTCCCCCGGAAGTCGGACCCTCAAAACTAAAAGCACATGGAAGGAGCACAAGGCCATCCCATTATTATATCTATTGTAAAATAACTGTGCTTGTCCCCAGCCCAAAACGTTCCCGCCTGCCCAGGTCCGCCCGTGCTATAAAACTTTTTTGGAGGGAAATGGCAAACCACGTTGGTTGGGGGGGCCCAAAGCACACAGCCCTCATGACATGTTTATACATGCTGGTTTCGAGTCAGATCATTTGATTCACCCCCCCCGTCGGATTGCTGAGGTGGCCACGACGACGATGACTTTGCTGGGAAAACATGGACCGGCCTATGTGTAAAAGCGTCTGTGTGTAAAAGCTTCTGTGTGTAAAAGCGTATGTCTGTGTAAAAGTGATTGTGTGTAAAAGCGCTTCTGTGTAAAAGTTTCTGTGTGAAAAAGTGTCTATGTGTAAAAGCTTCTGTGTGTAAAAGCTTTTGTGTGTAAAAGTGTTTGCATGTAAAAGCTTCTGTGTGTAAAAGCTCCTGTGTGTAAAAGGGTCTTTGTTAAAAGTGTCTGTGTGTAAAAGCGTCTGTGTGTAAGAGTGTCTGTGTGTAAAAGCGTCTGTGTAAAAGCGTTTGTGTGTAAAAGCTTCTGTCTGTAAAAGCTTCTGTGGGTAAAAGCTTTGTGTGTAAAAGCGTCTGTGTAAAAGCGTCTGTGTGTAAAAGTGTCTGTGTGTAAAACCGTCCGTGTGTACAAGCGTCTGTGTGTAAAAGGGTCTGTGTGTGAAAGTGTATGTCTGTAAAAGCTTCTGTATGTGAAAGCTTTTGTGTGTAAAAGCTGCTGTGTGTAAAAGCTTCTGTGTGTAAAAGCCTTTGTGTGTAAAAGCGTCTGTGTAAAAGCGTCTGTGTGTAAAAGTGTCTGCGTGTAAAACTGTCCGTGTGTACAAGCGTCTGTGTGTAAAAGGGTCTGTGTGTGAAAGTGTATGTCTGTAAAAGCTTCTGTATGTGAAAGCTTTTGTGTGTAAAAGCTGCTGTGTGTAAAAGCTTCTGTGTGTAAAAGCCTTTGTGTGTAAAAGCGTCTGTGTGTAAAAGCTTCTGTGTGTAAAAGTGTTGGCGATGCAAACTATTGTCTTGTACTTGTGCTATATTGTCTTGTTACTAGTCTTCTCGACTGCCTATGACACATCTTTAATATAATGTTTTTTAATATGATTTCTCCATACTAACAAGAGAAGACCCTGCTCCTCTACGCTCTCGGGCCATCCGTCGTCTAGTTTTTGGCTAAGGAACACAAAACCTTTGTTTTGAGGGTCCATGTTAGTGGCCGTTAGCATCTTTAAAGTCTTGCAAGAATATTGGACCTGGGAAAACCTTGGAAGGGGCACAAACATGAAATCATTCTGGGGTACCCCCTTTGTTGGCCCAAAAGATGACTCAGAAGAGCCTTTTTGAATAGAGACTTGTGAAAAGAAAAACGTGATATTTTGGATTGAAATCTGCACGGGGATCTTGGATGGTACCATCCTTTCTTGTGGCTGAAGATAGACCATGCATCTAGCACCAGGGTCTAAACAATAGGGAACCATTCTCATCAAACATGGGTATGATCTGCTTTGGGGACTTGTGTGGAATGATTGGAAACCGCCTCCAAACTTTGGCCATAGCATGCCAAAGCTACACCACCCCTACCATCAGGGTCTAGGTGAGCCTTCTTGTTGCTTTTGCATCGTTAGTTTCTACTTTTTTTTGGCTAAGGAACACAAAACCTTTGTTTTGAGGGTCCATGTTAGTGGCCGTTAGCATCTTTAAAGTCTTGCAAGAATATTGGACCTGGGAAAACCTTGGAAGGGGCACAAACATGAAATCATTCTGGGGTACCCCCTTTGTTGGCCCAAAAAATGATTCAGAAGAGCCTTTTTGAATAGAGACTTGTGAAAAGAAAAGCATGATATTTTGGTTTGAAATCTGCACGGGGATCTTGGATGGTACCATCCTTTGTTGTGGCTGAACATAGACCATGCATCTAGCACCAGGGTCTAGGTAAATTATAAAAACAATAGGGAACCATTCTCATCAAACATGGGTATGATCTGCTTTTGGGGACTTGTGTGGAATGTTTTGGAAACCGCCTCCAAACTTTGGCCACAGCATGCCAAAGCTACACCACCCCTACCATCAGGGTCTAGGTGAGCCTTCTTGTTGCTTTTGCATCGTTAGTTTCTACTTTTTTTGGGCTAAGGAACACAAAACCTTTGTTTTGATGGTCCATGTTAGTGGCCGTTAGCATCTTTAAAGTCTTGCAAGAATGTTGGACCTGGGAAAACTTTGTCAGGGGCACAAACATGAAATCATTCTGGGGTACCCCCTTTGTTGGCCCAAAAAATGACTCAGAAGAGCCTTTTTGAATAGAGACGTGTGAAAAGAAAAGCATGATATGTTGGTTTGAAATCTGCACGGGGATCTTGGATGGTACCATCCTTTGTTGTGGCTGAAGATAGATCATGCATCTAGCACCCGGGTCTAGGTAAACCATAAAAACAATAGGGAACCATTCTCATCAAACATGAGAATGATCTGCTTTGGGGACTTGTGTGGAATGTTTTGGAAACCGCCTCCAAACTTTGGCCACAGCATGCCAAAGCTACACCACCCCTACCATCAGGGTCTAGGTGAGCCTTCTTGTTGCTCTTGCATTGTTAGTTTCTACTTTTTGTTGGCTAAGGAACACAAAACCTTTGTTTTGAGGGTCCATGCTAGTGGCCGTTAGCATCTTTAAAGTCTTGCAAGAATGTTGGACCTGGGAAAACTTTGGAAGGGGCACAAACATGAAATCATTCTGGGGTACCCCCTTTGTTGGCCCAAAAAATGACTCAGAAGAGCCTTTTTGAATAGAGACGTGTGAAAAGAACAGCATGATATTTTGGTTTGAAATCTGCACGGGGATCTTGGATGGTACCATCCTTTGTTGTGGCTGAACATAGACCATGCATCTAGCACCAGGGTCTAGGTAAATTATAAAAACAATAGGGAACCATTCTCATCAAACATGGGCATGATCTGCTTTGGGGACTTGTGTGGAATGTTTTGGAAACCGCCTCCAAACTTTGGCCACAGCATGCCAAAGCTACACCACCCCTACCATCAGGGTCTAGGTGAGCCTTCTTGTTGCTCTTGCATTGTTAGTTTCTACTTTTTGTTGGCTAAGGAACACAAAACCTTTGTTTTGAGGGTCCATGTTACTGGCCGTTAGCATCTTTAAAGTCTTGCAAGAATGTTGGACCTGGGAAAACTTTGGAAGGGGCACAAACATGAAATCATTCTGGGGTACCCCCTTTGTTGGCCCAAAAAATGACTCAGAAGAGCCTTTTTGAATAGAGACGTGTGAAAAGAAAAGCATGATATTCTGGATTGAAATCTGCACAGGGATCTTGGATGGTACCATCCTTTCTTGTGGCTGAGCATAGACCATGCATCTAGCACCAGGGTCTAAACAATAGGGAACCATTCTCATCAAACATGGGTATGATCTGCTTTGTGGACTTGTGTGGAATGATTGGAAACCGCCTCCAAACTTTGGCCATAGCATGCCAAAGGTACACCACCCCTACCATCAGGGTCTAGGTGAGCCTTCTTGTTGCTTTTGCATCGTTAGTTTCTACTTTTTTTGGGCTAAGGAACACAAAACCTTTGTTTTGAGGGTCCATGTTAGTGGCCGTTAGCATCTTTAAAGTCTTGCAAGAATATTGGACCTGGGAAAACCTTGGAAGGGGCACAAACATGAAATCATTCTGGGGTACCCCCTTTGTTGGCCCAAAAAATGATTCAGAAGAGCCTTTTTTAATAGAGACTTGTGAAAAGAAAAGCATGATATTTTGGTTTGAAATCTGCACGGGGATCTTGGATGGTACCATCCTTTGTTGTGGCTGAAGATAGACCATGCATCTAGCACCAGGGTCTAAACAATAGGGAACCATTCTCATCAAACATGGGTATGATCTGCTTTGGGGACTTGTGTGGAATGTTTTGGAAACCGCCTCCAAACTTTGGCCACAGCATGCCAAAGCTACACCACCCCTACCATCAGGGTCTAGGTGAGCCTTCTTGCTGCTTTTGCATCGTTAGTTTCTACTTTCTTTTGGCTAAGGAACACAAAACCTTTGTTTTGAGGGTCCGTGTTAGTGGCCGTTACGATCTTTAAAGTCTTGCAAGAATATTGGACCTGGGAAAACCTTGGAAGGGGCACAAGCATGAAATCATTCTCGGGTACCCCCTTTGTTGGCCCAAAAAATGACTCAGAAGAGCCTTTTTGAATAGAGACTTGTGACAAGAAAAGCATGATATTTTGGTTTGAAATCTGCACGGGGATCTTGGATGGTACCATCCTTTGTTGTGGCTGAACATAGACCATGCATCTAGCACCCGGGTCTAGGTAAACCATAAAAACAATAGGGAACCATTCTCATCAAACATGGGCATGATCTGCTTTGGGGACTTGTGTGGAATGTTTTGGAAACCGCCTCCAAACTTTGGCCACAGCATGCCAAAGCTACACCACCCCTACCATCAGGGTCTAGGTGAGCCTTCTTGTTGCTTTTGCATCGTTAGTTTCTACTTTTTCCCGAGAGCGTTTGAGCGCAGGGTTCTTCCAATAGTGGGGGTCTGTATCTCATCTTCTCATCTTCACATCTGCTCATCTTCAAACCTGCTCATCTTCACACCTGCTCGTCTTCACATCTTCTCATCTTCACATCTGCTCATCTTCACATCTGCTCATCTTTACATCTGCTCATCTTCACATCTGCTTATCTTCACACCTGCTCATCTTCACACCTGCTCATCTTCACATCTGCTCATCTTCACATCTGCTCATCTTCACATCTGCTCATCTTCACATCTGCTCATCTTCACATCTGCTCATCTTGCTCATCTTCACATCTGCTCATCTTCACATCTGCTCATCTTCACACCTGCTCATCTTCACATCTGCTCATCTTCACATCTGCTCATCTTCACATCTGCTCATCTTCACATCTGCCTTTTCTCTCTCCCTTTTCTCTCTCTCGCCTTCTTTATCTTTCTCTCTTTAGGCCGAGGGTGGTACCGGCGGCGAGTCACGAAATGTCAACCCTTTCGCACGAAATGAGGGTCGATCAGCAAAAACTGAGGTAAAATTGCGATTTTACTTGTGCTGGAGCAACCCTTTCGCACGAAATGAGGGTCGATCGGCAAAAACTGAGGTAAATTTGCGAGTTTACTTGTCCCGGAGCAACCCTTTCGCACGAAATGAGGGTCGATCGCCAAAACTGGACTGGCTGACTGGCTGGCCTGTGGAACTGGACTGGGGACTGGGGGCTGGGAGGTAAAATTTTGCATTTTTTCTGTGGCCGGACTTGTCCCGGAGCAACCCTTTCGCACGAAATGAGGGTCGATCGCCAAAAACTGAGGTAAAATTTGCTGAGGTGTTGCTGTATATCCAGACTTCTTTTTTTCTTTTGCCGGACTTGTCCCGGAGCAACCCTTTCGCACGAAATGAGGGTCGATTTCAAAAACCTTAGGAAAAATTGCGATTTTTCTTGCCGGACTTGTCCTGGAGCAACCCCTTCGCACGAAATGATGGCCAGTGGACCCGACCATGCTGAATGGCATGCAACAGCTGCGATAGTCTGCGGGCAGTGATCGCTTCAAGGTTTTGCAGGACAATATCGGGACGGACACAAGTTTTAGTTAGGCTCGCCATGACATTACACACTTGGTCACGTATTGTGATGAGGTGCACATTGTCAAGTCGTCATCTTAGATCTTTGCAATATTTAGATTAACAGCCTTATTAAATTTCACGAGTTCCTGGGATTTTGTGATTTTTAGGGAATATTGGATATCAAGGTCAAGATGCAATATTTGGTGCAGTGTACGCGCGCAAGGGTGGCACCAAAAAACTTAAGCGTCATGGTTGCACGGGTTTGCACTGGATCAGGCTTCCATAAATGGAATTGGTCCAATTAATCGTTCAGAAAAAATGAAACGGTCGGAAACGGTCGGAAACAGTCGGAAACGGTCGGAAACATGATCAGGCCAAAACTTGCCCAACCCGCATTTTTTTTAATACGCATTTCCGCGCAACGCCGTTTTTTTTGAAGGTCCAAAGGTGTCCAAGGGGAAACGGTTGGAAACAGTCGGAGATGGCACCTTCGCTCTAAAAATCCATATAAAAATCCATATAAAAATCAATATCAAAATCAATATAAAAATCCATTTAAAAATCAATATTTTCCAATGTTTCCACTTGTCTCCCCTTTCCCTTTTGGACCCCAGACATTGCAGCACCAGCCCCCTCTTTTGGAGGGTTGTATGTACAAATTTCAAGGCAAAGTGTTATCCTTTGCCAAGGATCAGGACCCTTTCTCAAGGATTAGCTCCATCACTCCCTTTTTCAAGGGATGTCCTTTCTCAAGGGATGCCCTTTCTCAAGGGCCTCTGGCAACTTACCCTTTTGCAAGGGTTTTATCCTTTTGCAAGGATCAGTGCTGGTATCTTTCCCTTTCCCAAGGGATGTCCAAAGAGCTCCAGGGCTAAGGTGGCAGTGCCCTTTTGCAAGGGGTTTCCTTTTGCATTAAGGAGCATCCTTTCTCAAGGATTGATTTTGGCAATTTCCCTTTTGCAAGGGACATCCTTTCTCAAGGATTGCTTGTGGCAAACTCCCTTTTTCAAGGGGCACCCTTTCTCAAGGGCTAGTCTTGGCAATTGCCCTTTTGCAAGGGCAATCCTTTTGCCAGGGTGTCCCTTTCTCAAGGGATAGCAGAGCCAAGCTATTCAACCTCGGTTTGCAGATGAAACCCTGGCCTTGTGTACAGAAGATGTAATAAAATTCTGTACTTGATGGCCAGTTTTTGGCTGATCTTGGTTGCTTTCACACCCATGGACACACTGTGGGTCACAGTACTTATGTGACCCACATAGTCTTCTGCCTTGAAGCACCAGAAGACTCTGGGATTTAAATACCAGGCATCTTTTGCAAGATGTAGAAATGTATGGTGCTTGATGACTATGTGGAAGGAACTCCTTCCACAATCTTCCGACCATGCATTCAGCCACTGGTATTCTTTCATGGCATCTTGTGCCAATTGCCAAGACTTCTTGAACTCTGCTTTTGTGAGAAATGTTCCTGCAGAGTCCCAGATTGCCACCACCTGGCATACATGCTCTAAGCACTTGAGCATGTGGCTGTGCTCTGGCTTGCTGAAATCCAAGATGTTTTTCAAGACTTCCAGCAGGCATGGAGCCAGGTGCTTGCCTTCACCACCTTTACAGCTCAGGTTGGCCCAGTTTGCCCAAGGCTTCTTTGGATCAGTGAACATGCTTAGCACCAAATTGGTGAGCCTGCGTGTCACTTCTTTGTCGGTGTACACTGCTTGGACCTCTTTTTGCCTGGTGTGCACCTTCATCATACCAGCACAAATAATGCAGGATGGATCCAAGGAGGTGCCCATACAAACCTTTTGTGAACAGGATATGCAGGGCATCTCCTCTCACAAGCCTGCTACTGTTGCCAGGGACCTCAGTTAGCAAGGGGTGTTCACTGCTAGGAAAGGCCTGGGCCCAAGAGTGATCCACCTCTGTGAACTGATCCCATGGATGGAGCTTGTTGTATGGCTTCTCTCCAGCAGCTTGAGGGCAATCGCAATTCCAGCATGGGGATGCATTCCTCCAATGGGGAAGGCCCAAGCTGTTGCTGAAGAATTCATGGTCTCCTTCAATGCACCACACAATGGCCTTAAGGCCTGATGCCAGTGGCTTGCCTTTCTTTGCCCAGAAAGGGCTCCCCTTTTTCAAGGGGTTGCCATCTGCATCATGAGTTGGGTGCTGTCCTTTTGCAAGGGCTTTGAAGGACCAAGCCAATTCTTTCCAGAGCTGTGGCCATGTGTCTTTGCAAGTGCAACTCTTGGGCCAAGCTGCCATGAGCAAGTGGCTGTCCAGGGATTGTTCTTGGGAGAGGAGTGGTCCAAAGCTCCAAACCATCAAGCTGTCCCTGGATTCATATTCCACTCCATCACCATGTGTGAACAGAGGGATGGTGACTTGCTCCCACCCTTTTTCAAGGGTTGCTGGATGGTTAACCAGCCTGTCATCATCCCTTGCCAAGGTTTGTTCCCAAAATTCAGGCAGCTCATGAAGCTTGAAAAGCTTTGAAAAACTTCTGGGTAACTCTCAGCCAATGCACTGAACATGAGGTGTGGGTAGAAAATCGCAACATCCTCATCAATGATTTTGCTGGTCTTGGGGTCAAAGCATTTGCATGTGACCAAGCCAGGCTCAGGCACTGACAGCTGGTTGCAGAAGGACCTTACCAAGGCCCTGTGGCAATTTCCTGGCTGCTCTCCAAAATTCCCAGCTGCTCCAAGAGTTGCAACTTCAGGATGGCTGCAACCATCAAGTGTGGCCAGGTTGGAGAGCTTTTGCACTTCCACTGCAGAGAGCTTGCCATGTGCCCAAAGGGACAATAGCTTTGTAGCCAAGTTGCTGGGTGCAGAACTTGTGGATGGGGTTTCTCCTTCTGTGTCTGCACCCAGATCCATATCCTTCTTCCACCCTCTCAGCCTCTTTGCATTTTTCATGGCTGAGGAAGTGCCTTTTCACAAAGGCTCAGGCAGAAGAGCACTTGGCTGGACCTTTTGCAAGGTCTCTCCCTGCAACCCTTTTGCAAGGGGTGTGGAAGCAGCCCTTTCTCAAGGATTGTCCTTTTGCAAGGGCTCTAGCCAGGCTGCTTTTGGTAAGACCTGCCCTTTTGCAAGGGTGTCCCTTTTGCAAGGGCTGTGCAAGCCAGCAACCCTTTTGCAAGGGTTTCCTTTTGCAAGGGGTGAGAGGCTGACCCTTTTGCAAGGGTGTCCTTGGCAAGGGTTTGCCTTTTGCAAGGCTTTCCTCTACCTTTTTCCAAAGGTTTGCCTTTTGCAAGGCTTTGCCTTTTGCAAGGCTTGCTATACCTTTTTGCAAAGGTGTGCCTTTTTGCCTTTTGCAAGGCTTTGCTTCCCTTTTGCAAGGGTTGGAACTTACCCTTTTGCAAGGGCTTAATCTCCTACTCTACTACCTACTAAACTAAACCTACAGTTTTGAAGCAAAACAGCTGCAGAGGCATGCATGTCACCTCAACCTATACATGCCTTTCCATGCATGCATTTCCCTTCACCATCTCCCCAAGCTGCAGCCAGCAAACTTTTTTCTAGGCATGTGAAGAAGTTCTCCTAGCTTCTATCTACCAAAATTGGATTTAAAAAAACTACCCTTTTGCAAGGGGCTTGCATGACCCTTTTGCAAGGGCTGGCACCCTTTTGCAAGTGTTGGGGCTGCCCTTTTGCAAGGGTTGGGGCTGCCCTTTTGCAAGGGCCAGGAAGCATTTGGCAAGGGGTTACCCTTTTGCAAGGGTCAAAGGGAGTGCCTGTGCCACTAACCCTTTTGCAAGGGCTGTGCAAGCCAGCATCCCTTTTGCAAGGGTTATCCTTTTGCAAGGATCACATGCTAGAAGCTTTGCTGGCTGCCTTGTTGGCAAGCTGCTTCAGCTCCTTGGCCTCCTCCTTGGCTTGCTTGCACATATTGGCACATTCCACCAATGCCTTTTTCAAGGTAGGTGGACCTGGCTTCTTCAGGAGCAAGTCTTTCAACTTGTCCTGGACCTTTTTCAAGGCCTCCACCTTCTTCTCAATTTCATCTTTGGCCATCTTTGAGAGCCTGCTTTTGGCCTTTTGCAAGGTTTCTTCCAGTTCATTGATGCACTTGCTGCATTCATCCCTGGCTCTTTTGGCTCTCTTGAGGAGTTTCGCAGGATCTTCATCATCCTTCTCCTCATCCTGCTCCTCATCCTCCACCTCCTTGTCCTTGATGGCCAATTGTTGGCTTTCCCCTTGGCCTTTTGCAAGGCCTTTGCCTTTTGCAAGGCCTTGGCCTTTTCCAAGGCCTTTGCTTGTGTTCCCTTTTCCAAGGGATCCTTTGGCTCCATCTTGGCAGAGGCCCAGCACCCCAGTGTGGCCATCTGCCTGCCAAAGGCTGTCAAAGGCTTCCTCCTCCTGCTCAGCAGGATCATATTCCACACCCCTGGCAGTGGTTCTACCCTTAGTGACCTTGAAGTTCTTCTCAAGGTCTTGGGTATCTGAGTACTCCCACACACCCCAGGTGGTGGGACTCTCTCTCCAGCGGATCCTGCCTGAGGACAGATGAGCTTCAAACTCATCTTCTTCCCATATTTTCAACATCTCCTTCTTGCTGCTCCATTTCTCCTTTTTGTTCCAAGAGGTGCTGCCAGCAACCTCTTCCTTGACATGGAGAAATCTGCTTCCTGCAGAGCTCTTTTTCAAGAGCCAAAGGGCAGCTGCAAACCCCTTCTCCAGCTTGCCTCTCTCATCATGCTCCCCCTTTTCCAAGGGGTTTCTCTTCAAGTGGGTCTGGTGTTGGCTCCAGACCTTTGCATTCTCTGCAGGAGTCATGGCCTTTTTCAAGGCCTTGGCAGCATCTTCTTCATCAGTGTGCTCCTCACAAACTGCAGTAACCTTCTCTTGCAAAGAAAGGTTGCCAAGTCTCTTGAGGTTCTTAGCACACAGCTTGCCCTTTTTCAAGGGCTTGTCCTTTTTCAAGGACTTGCTGCCACTGCTGGGGAGATGCTTGCCCTTTCCCAAGGGCTTGCCCTTTGGCAAGGGCTTGCCCTTTCCCAAGGGCTTGCCCTTTCCCAAGGGCTTGCCCTTTGGCAAGGGCTTGCCCTTTGGCAAGGGTTTGCCCTTTGGCAAGGGCTTGTCCTTTTGCAAGGGCTTGTTTTTTCAAAATTCCCTTTTTCAAGGGTTTTGCCATCTTGGAAATTTGCATTTTCTTCCTAAAAGTGTTTGAAGTTTAAAAAGGCTGCAGTTGCATGAAGGGTTTAGTTCATGTGTGTGTTTTAAAACAAACATATAATATATTATAAGGCATATAAATAGTTTTCTAGTCAAAACTACATAACAAATAAAAACACCATGCATATATCATACACAAGCATGTTCATTAATAACTATATATAAATAATATTTATTTATATAAATGTATATTATTAATTTTATGCAATTATATTGAATTATATTGAATATTTATGATTTAATTATTTTGCAGGTGGAAGAAAACCCATGATTTTTCAACCAAACCAAAGCAATACATTAACACAAACCAAAACAATATAAAACAAACATAGATAAAACATTTTTGTTATTTAAGCAAAACACGTGTTTTTCAATATTTTCCAAACCAAAACAAATTGATGTTACTAACCAAACAAACATACAACACATATAAGTTCAATAACAAAACCAATGTTCAACAAACATTGGTTACATTAATCTCAACTTTTTCAAGGTGTTGCAAATCTAAATCTGGTTTCAATCACTGGTTGTTGATTTTTTTCAAATGAATTTAAAAAAAACTGAACTTTGATGAAATCTGATGAAATTTGATGAAATTTGATGAAAACCAGGTTTTCATCAAATTTCATCAAAGTTCAGTTTTTTTTTCAACACCATGATTTTTTTTGATGAACCTGTTCAAAAAACAAATAAACTGATAGAATTGGATAGGATTGGATTGGCACTAACATTTTTAAAACCATAGTTTTTAATTTATAAAGCTTTTCAAAACCAAAACAAATAGGTTAAATAGTTTTTAATGCTTTTTTGTACACAACAAAACAGTAAGGCAACATTTCACTGTCAAACCTGTATTGGACTATATTGAAACTATACTGGATTTTTTGAAAATACATTGTATAATTTGAGATAGATTCCAGATACTATTTGTGTCTGACTCTTAAAATAAATAATTTGAACACTTATTTCTGCAAGTAAGGATTTTCCCATCTGCATCTTAACCTTATATATATATATAAATCAAATTTAATTCATGTTTTTTCAGGTATGAATTCACTGGCTTTTAATTTTGGGTGAAACAGTTTAGTACTCTGTGTTTCTATGCTGTTTCAAATATCATTGTGGGATTTGTTTGGATCAAGAAACTGCAGAGTCAACAGAAACATAATCATCTGCCTGCAGCCTGAAACAGACACCAAACAGCATTTGAGAAATCATCTCAGTTTACAAAAATGAACCTTGACACCTTAAATCTTGAATGTGTGTGGTGTCCCTTTTGCAAGGGATAATGTTTAATTTGGTGCCCCTTTTGCAAGGGGTTGACATTCTGGGAAAGACTTTATTCCATTGCCTTTTTTTTCAGTAGTATCTGCGTTTCCCTGCTTGGTTGTTTTAGGGTCCATGCAAAACTCAAAAAACATCAGGTTTTCACAAGGCATATGTCCATGGCAAAGGTTTCTAATTAAAAAAACAAGTTGTGTAAACAAGTTGTGTAAAATTGCATGTATTTATATTTAATACATTAATTATTTAGTTATTTTGATTTATTTTTATTTATCTATTTCATTTTTTTTGCTGCTTGCTACACATTTGGTAGCTTCTGTACAAACCACTGTTGGGCTGCAGCTACAAGTGACCCTTTTGCAAGGGCTGGGCTATGGCTCAGGTTAGCACACAACAAACAGAAACACACAATGTTATATTGTATATGTATGTGTGTGTAAATACATGCATTTGTTATTGCAAATGCTGTGTGTAGACCTGAGCCACATGACCCTTTTGCAAGGGTTGCTCTTATTTGATCCTTTTGCAAGGATTATCCTTTTGCAAGGGTTGGGGTGAGACACTGTCCCTTTTTCAAGGGGTATCCTTTTGCAAGGCTTGGGGTGGGACATCCCTTTTTCAAGGGGTATCCTTTTGCAAGGATTGGGGCCAGTCACCTACCCTTTTTCAAGGGTTATCCTTGGGGGTGGGGACACTTACCCTTTTTCAAGGGTTATCCTTTTGCAAGGATTGGGGCTAGACACCTACCCTTTTTCAAGGGTTGCCATGTGAGAGCCATACCCTTTTTCAAGGGTTTTGCAGAGCACCCTTTTGCAAGGGCTGGAAGCAGTCTCAAAGATTGTAATCCCTGATGAACTGCTTCACTGCATCTGCAAAGGATGCAAACCTGGAGTTTTCTGGCATCCATGCATGGCTCTCTCTGGGTGTCTGGATGCCATAGGTTTTGACACCCCATGAGCCCAGCTCTTGCAAGATGTCCTTTGAATCATCAAAGGCCACCTGGCAGCCCCACTCTGTGGCATACTCTGCCTTGCCCCCCACCCCAGTGCGACTGGTGCAGGTTCCCCACCAGTGAAGTTGGTCAATGAGATCTGGGAGCTTGTCCCAGATTTCCTTTTCAACTTTGGGAACCTGCTTGGCCCCACAGAAGGAGAGCACATGCACCTCCACTCCTTTGTCAAGGAGCTTCTGCAGGTCCTGGACCAGCACAGTGTCCTGGGGACCATTTTTCAGGCAATGGTGCCAATCAACCAACACAGCCAAAGGTTCTGATTGGGCTTCAGGAGACTGCTTCTTTTCTGACCCCTTTTCAAGGGCTGCAGTCTCCTTCCCTTTTGCAAGGGATTTTGCCTGCTTGTTGGTGGCAGTCTTTGACTCCAGAACTGCCACCTTTTTGGCAACATTTCCTTTTTCAAGGAATTGCCCTTTTTCAAGGGCTGTTGCCTCCTCTTTTCAAGAGGTTTTTTTTTCCCTTTTTTAAGGGGTGCAGCATTGCTGCTGCTTGCACCTGTCCCTTTCTCAAGGGGTGTGCCAGTTTCCAGCCTGGGACCAAGCTTCCCCTTTTTGAGGCTCTTAGTCAGCTTGTCCTTCAGCTCCTGGAACCTGGCTTCATTTTGCCCTTTTGCAAGGGCTTTCCCTTTCTCAAGGGGTGTCCCTTTTGCAAGGGCTTTGTTCTTGTTCCCTTTCTCAAGGGGTTTCCCTTTTGCAAGGGCTTCCTCCCCTTTTTCAAGGGGCTTGCCAGTGGACATCACCACCCTCTTGGCTTGCTTGGCAGCTCTTCTGGCTTGCCTAGCCCAAGAGGTGGTGCCCCCACCAGTCTTCCTTCCCTTGGAATTTCTCCAAGGTTCATCCCCCTCCCACTCCTCCTCTTCTTCCTCCTCCTCCTCCATGTCCACATCTTCCTTCCCCTTCTTCCTACTCATAGCTGCTAGGCTCAGAACCAAAAATGGCTGCAGGCAGGACATGTTCATGTGTTTAGTTTGCTTGTTTTAACAACTAAACATGTTTTGTTTGCAGCATAGCATAGGAAAAGAGACAAAAACATATGGACAACAAACATGGCACAAAAGGAAATACAAGGAACACCCTTTTGCAAGGGCTACCCTTTTGCAAGGGGCAGGGTAGAGACAAACACCACAGGAAAGAAGAAGTGGGAAAGGAACAAAAGATAAGACATGTGCAAATATACACATATAACAAATATGTATATGCATGGTATGGAGCAACATGTTTTAAACAAAAAGCTATATATCATGCAAATACAGGAAATATGCATGGAAAGGAATGGTAGACATGAAAAGGCAAACTAATGGTTAAAGATAGAAAACTGCTTTAGGTGGGTGAAGGTATGAGAAAACAAGAAAAGAAGTATATCTCATTGGTGAGAAAAATAAGGAAGTGTGGTGGTGCTAGGTTTGCACATATGGGCATTTATATAGGTAACTGGAAGCCAGATCTAGAAGATTAAAGGGTTGCAAGTATAGGACAGTAGTGGCAAGATAGATAGCTATAGGTAGATAAAGGTGTGCAAGGTTAGAGGTGAAAATAAACAAACACATTATATATATATTGAAACATATACATATATATATACATACACATGTCAATATGCATGTTTTTCAAAACTATTTTCAAACAGTTCTCATGAGTTTACTTCATGTTTTTTCATATGTTGGTTTAATAATAACATATTTATATTTATTTTAGTTGTTTTAATAAATTTGTCTATTTACTTATTTTTAACATTTTTTGTAATTTCTTCATTTATCTAAAACTGGCCTATATACAACCTGCAAGGGCTGCATTCTGTACACACCCTTTTGCAAGGGCTGCTTTCTATATACATGCACCCTTTTGCAAGGGCTTTCTTCTCCACACCCTTTGGCAAGGGTTCTTCAAAAATTCCCTTTTGCAAGGGCTTGCCCTTTTACAAGGGCTATAAAGCCCTTTTGCAAGGGTTCTTTGTGGATGCTTACCCTTTCCCAAGGGCTCAAAGGTCCAAGGGTCAAGGGAAATTGTTCACCAGCACCTGTCTCATTTGCAAGGCTTCCTCTTTGCCAATCTTGTCCTTTTTCAAGGACTTCATGATCTCATCACAGATATATTCATGCTGTGAGCTCCAGGTAGCTGGGACTTCTACAATCAAAATCCTTCTTGTCCCTTGTCCTTCTTGCAAGCATCCTGTGAGGTAGGTCCTTTGGGTTTTTTTTGCATTTGTCTTCCTCACATTATACCAAGGGCCATCTTTCATCCCTTGGTGCCCTTCCTCAAGGGTTTTCTTCCCTTTCTCAAGGGCTTTCTTCCCTTTCTCAAGGGCTTTCTTCCCTTTCTCAAGGGTTTTCTTCCCTTTTTCAAGGGCTTTCTTCCCTTTCTCAAGGGCTTTCTTCCCTTTCCCAAGGGACTTTGTCACCCCTTGGGGTTGGCTTTTCCCTTTTGCAAGGGTTCCTTCCACTTTAGTTTCAAGGGATGCAGGCCTTTTGCAAGGCTTGCTGCCATACCCCAATGCCTTTTGCAAGGCATGAGTTCCTTTTTCCTTTTGCAAGGATCCTTCCCTTCTCATCATAAATGATTTGGCATGGGAAGCAGAGCTGGCTTTTGGATGCTTCTCTTCTTGTTTCTCTGGTGTCAGAAACATCTTTGGAATGCCTGATGAGTCCAGAGAAACTGCATCCTCATCCTTTTTCAAGGACTCACCCTTTTGCAAGGGGGTTTCTTCACCCTTTTTCAAGGGCTGATGGTCTTCTTCAGGCAGCTTGACCATCTTTACCAGCTCCTGCAACTGCAGAAAGGAACTTGCATTCAGCTTGCTGGCACACAGCCTCATTTGGTCTTGGTCCCTTGCAAGCTTTCTGATGTGGAAGAAGATTGTGGCCAACCTATCTTGCTTCAAGTTGCTCCAGGTACTGCCATTCCACTTGGTCTTGTTAACTTCTGGCATTGAAGTAAGCATGGACAGCAAAGCCTGCCTCAAAGGTCCTGGAGCAACAGAGGCTGAGGGGCAAACAGCCAACAACCCTTTCACAAGGGGTGCAACCTTGACCAAGCCAGCTGGGTCTACTGCCCCTGCCCTGCTGACTGTTTCATACTGGCCAAGGTCTGCCACCAGCTCTGGTTTCTGACCCAAGACCTGCAGAAGCAAGGAAGGGTCAGTGTAAACCTTGGCCTTATGATTGGGCCCACCCCTGGCCATCCTTTTGCAAGGAGTGCTGTCCTTTTCCAAGGACTCCTTTTGCAAGGATTGCTGTCCTTTCTCAAGGACCCTTAACCTTTTGCAAGGATTGGTGAAGATATTTTAAAGAATTCTGTTTCACTTGAAAGCCAAAAACTGCAGAGCGCACACATTCCCAGACTCCAAAACCATGTCAAAAACCAACCACAAAATCAATATAAATATTGGTTTTGGAGGCTTCAAAATCAATATAAAAATAGAGGAAAATGAGTATAAAAATCAAAGTGGATATCAATAGAAAGAGGCATTTGGTCCAACTTTTTATATTGATTTTGAAGCTTCAAAAGCATTAGTTTTATATTGATATTTATTTTGATTTTTTAGTAAAATCAATATCGATATTTTTTTAAAAAAAATATTGATTGTAATCAATATCGGATGCTCAGGGACCGTTTCCGACCGTTTCCGACCGTTTCCGACTGTTTCCGACCGTTTCCGACCGTTTCATTTTTTCTGAACGATTAATTGGGCCAATTCCATTTATGGAAGCCTGATCCAGTGCAAACCCGTGCAAACCATGACGCTTAAGTTTTTTGGTGCCACCCTTGCGCGCGTACACTGCACCAAATATTGCATCTTGACCTTGATATCCAATATTCCCTAAAAATCACAAAATCCCAGGAACTCGTGAAATTTAATAAACAGCCTTAGGCCTTAGCTTCAGACTTTGATAATAGGTATATAATTCTGGCCTGCTCCTATAATATTTTGAGGGATAGGATGGTTCCCCCACCCTGGCGGGGGGCCAGGTCGGTTCTTTGCCTGACTCAACACCTTTGTGAGCAGCTTAGTTATTTGATGTTTAACTTTGATTCTTGTATTGCAACCAGAACTGTCTGAGCATTGAATTTGAAATTGAAGTGCATCAGCATGAGTCAACCAGAACTGTCTGAGACGTGTTGATGCACGCATCTTTGCTTGAGACATTCAGTTTCACCGTAGTGCATCCTGTCTCACCGTAGTGCATCGGCGTGAGTCAACACCTTTGTGAGCAGCTTAGTTATTTGATGTTTAACTTTGATTCTTGTATTGCAACCAGAGCTGTCTGAGCAATACACGGCACAAATACATGGTATGAATGTTAAGATAAGAGTTTCAATTCAAGTCACAGTCCGGAGTCAGGACCCTAAACCTAAAAAGCACATGGAAAGGAGCACAAGGGCCATCCCATTAATTATATCATATTGTAATACTGTGCTTGTCCCAGCCCAAAAACGTTCGCCGCCTGCCAGGTCCGCCCGTTTATACTTTTTGGAGGGAAATGGCAAACCACTTTGGTTGGGGGGGCCCCAAAGCACACAGCCCTCATGACATGTTTATACATGCTGGTTTCGAGTCAGATCATTTGATTCACTCCCCCCGTCGGATTGCTGAGGTGGCCACGACGACGATGACTTTGCTGGGAAAACATGGACCGGCCTATGTGTAAAAGCGTCTGTGTGTAAAAGCTTCTGTGTGTAAAAGCGTATGTCTGTGTAAAAGTGATTGTGTGTAAAAACGCTTCTGTGTAAAAGTTTCTGTGTGAAAAAGTGTCTATGTGTAAAAGCTTCTGTGTGTAAAAGCTTTTGTGTGTAAAAGTGTTTGCATGTAAAAGCTTCTGTGTGTAAAAGCTCCTGTGTGTAAAAGGGTCTTTGTTAAAAGTGTCTGTGTGTCAAAGCGTCTGTGTGTAAGAGTGTCTGTGTGTAAAAGCGTCTGTGTAAAAGTGTCTGTGTGTAAAAGCTTCTGTCGGTAAAAGCTTCTGTGGGTAAAAGCTTTGTGTGTAAAAGCGTCTGTGTAAAAGCGTCTGTGTGTAAAAGTGTCTGTGTGTAAAACCGTCCGTGTGTACAAGCGTCTGTGTGTAAAAGGGTCTGTGTGTGAAAGTGTATGTCTGTAAAAGCTTCTGTATGTGAAAGCTTTTGTGTGTAAAAGCTGCTGTGTGTAAAAGCTTCTGTGTGTAAAAGCCTTTGTGTGTAAAAGCGTCTGTGTAAAAGCGTCTGTGTGTAAAAGTGTCTGCGTGTAAAACCGTCCGTGTGTACAAGCGTCTGTGTGTAAAAGGGTCTGTGTGTGAAAGTGTATGTCTGTAAAAGCTTCTGTATGTGAAAGCTTTTGTGTGTAAAAGCTGCTGTGTGTAAAAGCTTCTGTGTGTAAAAGCCTTTGTGTGTAAAAGCGTCTGTGTGTAAAAGCTTCTGTGTGTAAAAGTGTTGGCGATGCAAACTATTGTCTTGTACTTGTGCTATATTGTCTTGTTACTAGTCTTCTCGACTGCCTATGACACATCTTTAATATAATGTTTTTTAATATGATTTCTCCATACTAACAAGAGAAGACCCTGCTCCTCTACGCTCTCGGGCCATCCGTCGTCTAGTTTTTGGCTAAGGAACACAAAACCTTTGTTTTGAGGGTCCATGTTAGTGGCCGTTAGCATCTTTAAAGTCTTGCAAGAATATTGGACCTGGGAAAACCTTGGAAGGGGCACAAACATGAAATCATTCTGGGGTACCCCCTTTGTTGGCCCAAAAGATGACTCAGAAGAGCCTTTTTGAATAGAGACTTGTGAAAAGAAAAACGTGATATTTTGGATTGAAATCTGCACGGGGATCTTGGATGGTACCATCCTTTCTTGTGGCTGAAGATAGACCATGCATCTAGCACCAGGGTCTAAACAATAGGGAACCATTCTCATCAAACATGGGTATGATCTGCTTTGGGGACTTGTGTGGAATGATTGGAAACCGCCTCCAAACTTTGGCCATAGCATGCCAAAGCTACACCACCCCTACCATCAGGGTCTAGGTGAGCCTTCTTGTTGCTTTTGCATCGTTAGTTTCTACTTTTTTTTTGGCTAAGGAACACAAAACCTTTGTTTTGAGGGTCCATGTTAGTGGCCGTTAGCATCTTTAAAGTCTTGCAAGAATATTGGACCTGGGAAAACCTTGGAAGGGGCACAAACATGAAATCATTCTGGGGTACCCCCTTTGTTGGCCCAAAAAATGATTCAGAAGAGCCTTTTTGAATAGAGACTTGTGAAAAGAAAAGCATGATATTTTGGTTTGAAATCTGCACGGGGATCTTGGATGGTACCATCCTTTGTTGTGGCTGAAGATAGACCATGCATCTAGCACCCAGGGTCTAGGTAAACCATAAAAACAATAGGGAACCATTCTCATCAAACATGGGTATGATCTGCTTTGGGGACTTGTGTGGAATGTTTTGGAAACCGCCTCCAAACTTTGGCCACAGCATGCCAAAGCTACACCACCCCTACCATCAGGGTCTAGGTGAGCCTTCTTGTTGCTTTTGCATCATTAGTTTCTACTTTTTTTGGCTAAGGAACACAAAACCTTTGTTTTGAGGGTCCATGTTAGTGGCCGTTAGCATCTTTAAAGTCTTGCAAGAATATTGGACCTGGGAAAACCTTGGAAGGGGCACAAACATGAAATCATTCTGGGGTACCCCCTTTGTTGGCCCAAAAAATGACTCAGAAGAGCCTTTTTGAATAGAGACGTGTGAAAAGAAAAGCATGATATTTTGGTTTGAAATCTGCACGGGGATCTTGGATGGTACCATCCTTTGTTGTGGCTGAAGATAGATCATGCATCTAGCACCCTGGTCTAGGTAAACCATGAAAACAATAGGGAACAATAGGGAACCATTCTCATCAAACATGGGTATGATCTGCTTTGGGGACTTGTGTGGAATGTTTTGGAAACCGCCTCCAAACTTTGGCCACAGCATGCCAAAGCTACACCACCCCTACCATCAGGGTCTAGGTGAGCCTTCTTGTTGCTTTTGCATCGTTAGTTTCTACTTTTTTTTGGCTAAGGAACACAAAACCTTTGTTTTGAGGGTCCATGTTAGTGGCCGTTAGCATCTTTAAAGTCTTGCAAGAATGTTGGACCTGGGAAAACCTTGGAAGGGGCACAAACATGAAATCATTCTGGGGTACCCCCTTTGTTGGCCCAAAAAATGACTCAGAAGAGCCTTTTTGAATAGAGACTTGTGAAAAGAAAAACGTGATATTTTGGATTGAAATCTGCACGGGGATCTTGGATGGTACCATCCTTTGTTGTGGCTGAAGATAGATCATGCATCTAGCACCCGGGTCTAGGTAAACCATAAAAACAATAGGGGACCATTCTCATCAAACATGGGTATGATCTGCTTTGGGGACTTGTGTGGAATGTTTTGGAAACCGCCTCCAAACTTTGGCCACAGCATGCCAAAGCTACACCACCCCTACCATCAGGGTCTAGGTGAGCCTTCTTGTTGCTTTTGCATCGTTAGTTTCTACTTTTTTTGGCTAAGGAACACAAAACCTTTGTTTTGAGGGTCCATGTTAGTGGCCGTTAGCATCTTTAAAGTCTTGCAAGAATATTGGACCTGGGAAAGCCTTGGAAGGGGCACAAACATGAAATCATTCTGGGGTACCCCCTTTGTTGGCCCAAAAAATGACTCAGAAGAGCCTTTTTGAATAGAGACGTGTGAAAAGAAAAACATGATATTTTGGTTTGAAATCTGCACGGGGATCTTGGATGGTACCATCCTTTGTTGTGTCTGAAGATAGATCATGCATCTAGCACCAGGGTCTAAACAATAGGGAACCATTCTCATCAAACATGGGTATGATTTGCTTTGGGGACTTGTGTGGAATGTTTGGAAACCGCCTCCAAGTTGGCAGTTGACTTGTCAATAGCGGTTTATAGATTGGTTAAGTGAAGTGCTTGTTTCTACAAGCACGCCCTTGTCTTGTGAAAGTCTCTAACTTCCGTTTATCCTCTTTCTCCTTCCCTTCTTCTTGCTCTTCCCCCCTTCTAGGTAAAAGGGTCTATGAGATCCATATCTGGAATGGAGTCCATTCAAATAAAGTTATTATTGACAGGGTCTGTGTTAGTGTGGTAAAGCGAGAATGCAATTTATAGGGTCTATGTCTTGCTCGTTTTTTCATTTTGTCCATTGTATCCCCAGGGTCTATGTGATCCCCAGAGTTGGAGGTGAAATTGGCATGCAACATGTGGGGTCTATGTTATTATGCCAGTTGTCCATTGTTGGCCATTGTTGTCCATTGTATCCCCAGGGTCTATGTTATCCCCATTGTTGAGTTTTGCAGGCACCCAAATCTTTATTACAAGGAACCATAGACCCTGATACCAGTCCAGGGTCTGTGTTATCCCTACTTGCAATGCTACTGCACAGGTATTATAAGTTGTTGTTAAGGTCCATGTTAGTGAGTAAAACAAGGTTAAAATTGCATGCAACATGTGGGGTCTATGTTATGCCAGTTTTCCATTGTTGTTCATGTCATCCCAAGGGTCTATGTTATCCACACTTTTTGACTTGCATGTTTTTTTTTACATGTTTTTACAAGAAAAGATAGACCCTGGATCAGCAAATTTGCTCACCGGGGTCTACGTTTAAACGTAGGTTTAATGTAATTAGGGTCTACGTTTGTTTTCGTTAGAGTAATCAGTACGCATCGTTGTGATTGTGCTTTGAGTGGTTTAGTTGAGTTCCTGATATCTTAATAAATCAATTCTTATTTGGTTGACAGATTTTTGCAGATGACCGCTGGTTCAAGGCATGGAGAGCTCAAGGAAGAACACAACACAAAGATGCTGGAGGTTCGAGAGAGCAGAAACATCAGACGCAGAAGCGGCAAAAAAAACACCGAATCCTGTAAAAGTCACAATTCACTTCTGTGAATCATTGTTGCTCATCAGAAAACTCATGTGAGGGTTTGACAGGTCGTGAGTCATAAATTATGAAAGATCAGATGCTCATAGGATTTTCTCACAGGCAAGTCCTGTTCATTTGTGGACTTGTAAACGTGGAAGAAGGATCAACAACAAGCAGGTGGATCTGTAGAAGCACCTTCCTCATACCTCCTTTTTATAAAGTTTGGTTTACCAATATGCAATATTTCACAGGCGCGGCAAGAAGCAGCTTTCCTTCGGAAGTCCTTGGATCATCACAAGAAGGACCTGCAACAGATTTTCTGACAACTTGTGAGTTCCTCGGAATTATATAGTTGGCCTACACTTGCATTGTATACACACACGTGCGCGCTGACAAGAGTCATGTAATTTGAAGAGCACGATCCCAGCGCTGCTACGCTCCCTCCAATTTGCAGGAAAGTCGCTGGCGACACCCCAAACCAGCAAAGGTGGAGATTGCTGTGGAGTGCCTTTGGCCAAACTATTCCTGCACCGACTGAAGGAATTTAAATATCATATACATTCAGTAGGCGCACCTAGCCCCTGCGACTTCCACAAAACTGTTCCAATTCTGTCGACTCTTGGCGTTTTGCATCGTGCTCACTCACTCTGCGTCGCCATTTCCCATTGCTTTGTACAGCTTCCCAGAGGTCAATTCCCTTGATGTCGCCATTGTGGACACCATCTCCGGAGACAAAGATGCGATTGAAGGTTGCGGCAAATTTGTCCCAGCTATGAACAGCTCGAGGGCATGACGCTTCTTGTTATGCTACTGTACTGTCAGAAGCGAACCCTGGGGTGGGATTGTAGAATGCACGCGGATACATGAATATACATGATACAGATACAGATACAAACCTATAGTATAGCATATTTACAATTATAATGTATATAGAATTGATATGAATCGAATGATATCATCTTTGTTCGATGTTGGAGGCAACGATGTGAAGACAAGAAATGGAGTAAATGCAGTCAACTGCGCAGGGTCACATCACAATCGCACCTGAGTTGCACAGACATGACTGGTATATATGCATAGCTATTCCAGGGGTGAGCAATGGTGAACATGTGGATCGTCCATTCGCATCCCTGGTCGCAGACAGTCGTGTGCGTCACCAGGATTTGCTTCCAGACGTCAAGCATGTGAAGGCACGTTCCCATCAGCTTTATCCAAGACTCGTCAGAACCTCGGTGGATCTGAGATTAGCCGCGGATGCAGGTTTGTCAAGCACGTGTGGAGACGTCCCGTTCTTGCACTTTGCTTTGGTGGCAAATCATTGAATAAGTTCACATATATAATTTCTAGATGGCTGCTTTTCACAGTGCTTGTCCCAGTAAGTGTGCAGACTTGCTGTTCATCTCGCTTCCCATATGATCCCAGAGAAAGTGTATATGTACTTATTGAAAATCAGGTCTGCATAGATTGTCGCAAGAACGCATCAGATGAATTTGCAGACACAGTCACCCTTCTTACAGCCCACAAATATGCACGCATGGAAGCCAGCAAAAGTATATACATTTGTGCCAGCTAAAGTGTCCTGATTGAAGTGCTGCGCGCTCTCGGCGAAGTCAGAGCAATATTCACTTGTCCCAGGCTGCAGGTCCTCCAAAGAGCGCCTAAGATGAGCGGTTGGCATTAGTCAAGCAATCGTCTTGGTTGGGAGACTGGTCATACTGGAATCACGCAAGAAAGAATCAAGAAAGATCAGGTGTACAAACATGAATGGAACACGCCAAGCTTGCTACCCTGTTGAAGCATGGTTGGAATTTGATGTCTCAAATAACGATGTCTTTAAAAAAAGAAACATGCCAAAACATGTCTCAACATGTCAATGTCAATTTGACATCCCAGGAGCCGTACGGCCCCAAGTGACATGTTCAAAGATTATTGTGAGCAATGACTGCTGCCTCTCTGGCCTGCCCTCACCGTGGTCAGTTCGCCCATCTGCCCAAAGTGAATGGCGGAAGTCCCCACTGCCCTTATGGGCTACCCTTTTGCCTGACCGGCTGAGCCGGGTACTGGCAGTTGTGGTTCATGAGGCGAAAAGGATCAAAAGGTGCTTTTTTTTTCTTTCAGAATCCCTTTCCGGTTGAGGCAAACTTTGGCAATGATTTTGGGTTTTGCCAAGGGAGTGATGGTAGTATATGGTACGTATTGAAGATGTATTGATTTTGTTTTATGAATCCACTGCTTGGCTATGCCAGCCTTCCAGGAAGTAGAGGGGCAGCCCTTCATACAGGACTTCATCTTGAAATCTGACAGGCGGGGTGAAGGTTTGATGTTTCACCATGGGGGAGTGGTGACATATAGCAGCAGCAACGTGTTGGAGACACTATCACTATACATCAGTTACATATAACATATAACATCACTGACATATCACTGACATTCTAGAGATTTGGAGATCACTTATGGACGTCACCCCCATTTTGGGATCACTTGTGGAAATTGCATGGGTTGTCCTGAGCCACTCACTGACGTCTTTTTTTTCGAAGATTTTTGTGGCCCAGAACAGCGGCAGACATTGACATCTGTGACCAGTTCTGGCATTGATAAAGCAGATGGGATACCACAGGTGAGTGGTATGCGGTTTTCTCTCTCGCTGTGAAACTGCTTGGCGAATACTTTGGGTATGCATTTTCTCAATTTGCAGTTTGGGGGCTTCCTTGTCCAATTTCCATTTGAAGTCTTGAGTGTCACGTCCCGTGAGGCTGCCGCCACTAGCAAAGGATTCTTCTTCTTTTTCTACTTCTTCATATTTCTTCATTTTATAGAGATTTACAATTGTCTACTACTTCTTTAATTTGCAATGCGCATTGCAATGACCCTGCCCTCACTCCTGACATATCCTGACCTCTCGGGGCTTCACCTTGGAAGCGTTTGAAGGCAGCGGGTGCAAGGGATACTTGATGCGGCCTTGCAGGGGCAAGAGATGCTTCACTTTGCCGGGAGATCAGCACAGCAAGGCTGAACGGTATCTGAACGCTTCTTTCATGTTCGGATCTAAATTCACGCGGTCGTTTTTCCCCCCAGATCTAGTACAGCAACAAGGGGCAAGTAGCATCAATAAGGATCAAGTAGCAACTGAGCAGTTCTCTCAGGGTACTGTTTGCACGGAATGATTGCCTTTCAAGCCTCCATGATGCAGCAACTTGCAACTTGCAGCTATTATACCCTAGGAGCTCGATCTGTGCTCCAAAAGCGGCGAGGAGCTGCTGCCTCAGCGGCCAGTACCATGCGCATCCATGCGCTACCAAGTTGTAACAGTACCTGTAGATCCCTACAGATCCCTATAGATCGCGGCTTGCTGATCTAAGCTCAAGTTGTTTGATGTCGTGTCAAGCCTTAGACTAACCAGGCCGGAGGTAGATTTGCACCTTTGAGTGGAGAGTGAGAGAGAAGTCGGGAAGTTTCTTGATATTTCTTGATTGTGTTGAAACCTGTCCTTTCGGAAAAACCATTTACTTGATCGGACGCCATTTCAGAACTGATCCGGAGCGGCAATGGCACTGCACTTGGAAGACTCCCTTCGTTTTCAACGAAGCGCTTCATATCACTTAAGTTCATTTAAGATATGTGCCTTTTGCATCCTTTTGTATCCTCTTTGGTCCCTTCGTGGTCCTGATTTTTTCTGATGAATCTAGTCGTACATGAGGCGGAACATCGTTTTGAATTTCACTCCGCGCAGGGGCAGGCCTCAACGTCCTGCCACGAGAGATACTTTGCTGTGAATTCTATTCTCGATTGTCTAAGGATGTCAAAGGCAGCAGAGTCAATATGAGCCAGGTGGATCCAGGTGGTAGATATGCTATTGTCCTGCAATGTCCTGCAGCGTCAGAGTGCCACATAGTAATCTTCGTCTTGTAGCATATAAAGAGACAAGTTAGGCAACCAGCAGCAGCACGCATGAAAATTGCTGGATCTCTTTAGCTTCCCTCAGAAAGAGATGGATGTCTCCAAAGGCAGGTAATTAAATAGGATAAAATAGGTATGATGTTTGTACGCAAGCGCATGCACATAATGGATCATCAGGGTTACCCATGGCAACGGGGAGAGATGACGGAAAGCGCTGGAACAGCCCAAGGAGTTGATGTAGCTTTGCCCTAGGGGGGGTGTGTGGGGGGGGGCATGGAGCGTGTGCAAACCCAATTTTTGATTACGGAAAGCGCTGGAACAGCGCAAGGAGTTGATGTAGCTTTGCCCTAGGGGGGAGGGTGTGGGGGGGGTGTTGGGTTTGCATGGAGCGTGTGCAAACCCAATTTTTGATGACGGAAAGCGCTGGAACAGCGCAAGGAGTTGATGTAGCTTTGCCCTAGGGGGGGTGTGGGGGGGGGGGGCATGGAGCGTTTGCAAACCTAATTTTTGATGACGGAAAGCGCTGGAACAGCGCAAGGAGTTGATGTAGCTTTGCCCTAGGGGGGGGGTGTGGGGGGGGCATGGAGCGTGTGCAAACCCAATTTTTGATTTACAGAACAGGAGGGTGCAGTTTTGGCTCCGTGGGCCTCATTTTTGCCCATGTTGCGCGCTTCTGGGATGTTGGGCCAGCGTTGGCACCATATTGGGCTCATGTTGAGCACTTTTAGGGGTATTGTGTGGTTTGTGTTGGCCTTTGTTGGGCAAGAGTTGGGACCATATTGGGCTTATCTTGGGCCATTTTGGGCTATGTTGGGACATTTGGGCCATGTTGGCACCATATTGGGCTCATGTTGGGCCATTTTGGGCTATTTTCGGATCTGTGTGTCGGCCTTTGTTTTGGACTTGGGCATTTCAATGTCGTTAAATTTTCGTCCATACCCGGCGTTTGCAAAAAACACCAAAAATACCAGGAACAAATACAATTTGTGGACTGCGTTGCTGATGGTTTTTGCTGCTATTTTTCGTTTGTTTTTGTTTCTTTCTTGGGGCATGCTGCAGTTAGGCTATGTTTGCCTGATCTCGGGCTTATGTTGGGCCATTGTGGGCTATGTCGGCACCATATTATAGGCTCATGTTGGGCCATTTTGGTGTATTCTGTGGTTTGCGTTTGCCTTTGTTGAGCCATTTTAGGGGTATTTTGTGGTTTGGGTCGGCCTTTGTTGGGCAAGAGTTGGGACCATATTAGGCTTATCTTGGGCCATTTTGGGCTACCATATTGGGCTTATGTTGGGCCATTGTGGGCTATGTCGGCACCATATTGGTCTCATGTTGGGCCATTCTGGTGTATTCCGTGTTTTTTTGCCATTGTTGGGCAAGAGTTGAGACCATATTGTGCTTAT
The DNA here is from genome assembly GCA_947184155.2 of Cladocopium goreaui. Lineage (NCBI taxonomy): Eukaryota > Dinophyceae > Suessiales > Symbiodiniaceae > Cladocopium > Cladocopium goreaui. Next base: position 57,606 of record CAMXCT020000893.1, on the reverse strand, counting down.
CTTGCACCATTTTGGGCTATGTTGGGCCATTGTGGGCTATGTCGGCACCATATTGCATATATATATATTGGGCTCATGTTGAGCCATTTTGGTGTATTTGGTGGTTTGTGTTGGCCTTTGTTGGGCAAGAGTTTTTGGCCATGTTGGGACATTTTGGGCCACGTTGGCACCATATTTGGCTTATGTTGAGCCATTTTAGTGGTATTTTGTGGTTTGTGGTGGCCCTTGTTGTGCAAGAGTTGGGACCATATTGGGCTTATCTTGGGCCATTTTTGGCTATATTGGGACATTTTTGGCAACGTTGGCACGGTATAGCGCTTATCTTGAGCCATTTTGGGCCGCGTTGGAGCAAGGACGCCCGGCAAACATGGCAGGAGGTCAGCCAGCACAGCAGCAGCCAGCGCAGCAAGGACACCCGCCGGGCATGGCAGAGCAGCAGGGACACACTTTGGCACAGCAGCAAGGCCACAAATTGAGACACCCATCATGGTGCAGGTCAGCCAGCACAGCAGCAAACAAACATGGCAGGAGGTGAGCCGGCACAGCAGCAGACACAGCAAGGACACCAACCTGCAGGTGCAACTCAGCCATGGCAGCAAGGACCCAATTTGGGACACCTGGGACTCCGGACAGCAGCAGCCAGTGCAGCAAGGACACCGAACACAGCTGCATTCGCAACGTTGCAGCAAGGACTTATTTTGAGACACCGCCCAAACACGGCGGCAGGCCAGCCAGTGCAGCAAGGACTGGCGTGGGAGAGCAGCCAGTGCAGCAAGCGGGGTCAAACACGGGGGCAGGCCAGCCAGCACAGCAGCATATGACGAAGAACATGGGATGCCCACCAGGCATGTCACCACAGCAGCAGCAACCTGCACCTTACTCTTTACTGGCCTGGGTTCCTCTCTCCCTGCGGATTCACAAACACATGGCAATACCAATAGCCCGACAAACATGGGTGGGGGTGTGAATACAGCAAATGGCAAAGGCAGGTGGAAATACGCATTCCCCAGCAGATGATTCCACCCCGAAGTTTAGCGGGGTTCCCCCACACCCCCCAGCAGACCAGCACCATGAGCCCACCAGAGCCACGTCCCGCAGAACTTCACACACCTGCCCGGGCAACTTGGATTTATAATATTTTATAATCATATATGTATTTTGTTTGTTCCCCATCTTTGTGTGGGGTTCTTGTTTTTGATTCTGTATCCCGCCTCCGCCTCCTCCTCCGCCACGCCCCCTTTCATTCACACGCAACTTTGTCACACACCATCTTTCACACACAACCTTGCACACCATCTTTCACACACCATCTTTGCGGTACTTGCACACCATCTTTGCGGCAGGCGTGGCACTTGTCGACAGCGGTACTTTGCGTGGCAGGCGTGGCAATTGGTGACATCCACCTTCGCTTCGCATGGCAGGCGTGGCACTTGGTGACATCCACCTTCGTTTTGCGTGGCAGGCGTGGCACTTGCCACTTATGGCACTGGGCTGATTCTGGTGTCGCGCTTGTCCACGCTTGGGCGCGCTTGGGCACGCTTGGTCGCCGGTGACGCCGCGGTACTTTGTGTGGCAGGCCGCATGGCACTTGGTGACATCCACCTTCGCTTCGCGTGGCAGGCGTTCCACCTTCGTTTTGCGTGGCAGGCATGGCACTTACCTAGGTATGGCACTGGACTGGCTCTGGTGGCGCGTTTGGGCGCGTTTGGGCGCGCTTGGTCGCCGGTGACGCCGCGGTACTTTTACGTGGCAGGCGTGGCACTTGGTGACATCCACCTTCGCTTCGCATGGCAGGTATGTCACTTGGTGACATCCACCTTCGTTTTGCGTGGCAGGCGTGGCACTTATGGCACTGGGCTGGCTCTGGTGTCGCGTTTGTCCACCGCGGTACTTTGTGTGGCAGGCCGCATGTTACTTGGTGACATCCACCTTCGCTTCGCATGGCAGGTATGTCACTTGGTGACATCCACCTTCGTTTTGCGTGGCAGGCGTGGCACTTATGGCACCGGGTTGGCTCTGGTGGCGCGCTTGGGCGCGCTTGGGCACGCTTGGGCGCGCTTGGTCGCCGGTGACGCGGCGGTACTTTGCGTGGCAGGCGTGGCACATCCACCTTCGCTTCGCGTGGCAGGCGTGCCACTTATGGCACTGGGCTGGCTCTGGTGGCGCGCTTGGGCGCGCTGAGTCCCCCGGGGCGCCGCGCCGCTTGGCATGGCAGGCGTGGCACTTGGTGACATCTGCCTTCGTTTTGCGTGGCAGGTGTGGCACTTGTGGCACTGGGCTGGCAGTGTGGCGTTTCGTCACACACCATCTTTGACTTTGACACACCATCTTTCACACACAACTTTGTCACACACCATCTTTGACACACCACTTTGTCACACACCATCTTTCACACACCGTCACAGACATCTTTCACACACACACATCTTTCACACACACATCTTTCATACCACTTTGTCACACACCATCTTTCACCACACCATCTTTCACACACAACTTTGTCATACACCATCTTTCGCCACACCATCTTTCACACACCACTTTGTCACACACCATCTTTCACACACAACTTTGTCACGCACCATCTTTCACATACAACTTTGTCACACACACACACGCAACTTTTTAACGTCTCGATCCTCCACCACCTCCTTTGTCTTTCCTTCCTTCCCTGTCCCGCTACAACATTTGTTGCTCATTATTGGAAGAAGTTGGCTTGTGGGGTTATCCGGTCCTTTAATTTGTGTGTGTGCGTTTGTTTCTTTCTTTGTTCGTTGTTGTTTTGATGGCACCGTGCTGGGCTCATGTTGAACCATGTTGAGCGATTTTGGGCTATTTTCGGGTATTTGTTGATTCTGTTGGCCTTTATCTTGGACTTGGGTATTTTGGTGTTGTTGCGTTTTGGTCTTGTTGGGCTTTTATTTTGGACTTGGGCATTTCAGTGTTGTTGGGTTTTGGTCTTGTTAGTCTTTATTTTGGACTTGGGCATTTCAGTGTCGTTGAGCTTTGGTCTTGTTGGCCTTTATTTTGGACTTGGGCATTTCAGTGTCGTTGAGTTTTGGTCTATTCAAGTCGTTTTCCAAAAAAAATGTAAATACCAAGCAAAACGCAATTTTTGGGTTGCGTTGCTGCTGTTTTTGATGCTATTTGTTGTTCCTTGTTTTCCCTTTTTCTTCGGGCATGTTGCACTTGTGCTATGCTGGCTTTGTCTCAAGCTCATGTTGAGAAAAATCGAGCCATGTTGGGTTGTTGCTGCGTCCTTTTCAGCCCATGTTGGGCCAATGTGGAGCCACCTTGGTCTATGTTGGGACCGTGTTGGGTCATGTTGTTAGCTATATTGGGCCGATGTTGTGTTGAGCCTATGTGGACGCATGTTGCACTAATATGGAGCCATGTTGGCCCATGTTGGGCAGATGTTGAGTCATGTGGGGAAACGTTGGGACCATATTTGATATTGGGCTTATCTTGAGCCATTTGGGGCTAATATTGGGCTCATGTTGAGCCATTTTGGGCTACGTGCTGGCCTTTATCTTGTTTCGGTGTCGTTGAGTTTTGGGTCCATGCAAGGCGTTTGCAACAAATACCGTAAACACAAAGAAAAGCAACATGTTTTGGCTGTGTTGCTGGTGTTTTTGATGCTATGTTTAACTATGTTTGCAAGGTATGTTATGTTTCTGGTGTTGCGGTAGATAGGTGCAAAGATAGATACACGCACAGATAAAAGAGGGATAGAGATAGGTAGATAGATAGATAGACAGACAGACAGACAGACAGACAGATGGATACATAGACAGATAGAATGGTAGATAGATAGAGCTAGATAGGGCTAGATAGAGAGAGAGAGAGAGGTAGATAGATAGGCAGGCAGGTAGGTAGATAGATAGACAGACAGATAGATAGATAGATAGAAAGGTAGATAGATAGATAGATAGGTAGATAGATAGATAGATAGGGATTTTTCACCCACCAACTCCTGATGCTCTCCCTTTGTGATGGCGCATTGGCCAGCAAACAGCTCCAGGCTGTCCGTTGGGCTGTTCCATGACAAGTCAGGGCACGAGAACACCATACTGCATAGTGCCACCACCACCTGCAAGGGATCCCCCAAAAGCAGGAGGCATATCATAAGTGACCACATCAACACATACAAATGCATGTATAATGTCATACCAGATATGTATGTGTAGCTAGCTAGATAGCTAGGTAGATCGATAGGTGGCATTTGAAGGGTACTTTTGGTGGTGTATGGGTGGTCTCTTGCTGGTGTGGTGGCATGGCATGTTGTGAGCTCTCATAATACTAGTCGATATTTCAATGGTGTGTTGCATCTGCCCGCACAGACACAATACACATCAATCCGCAATATCAAACAATCCTGCACACTTGTGGCCCATGACATCTCCAGCACTTTTCTTGTCCTGGCCGGCATGACCTAGACAAGGAAAAGGCGGCTTCCGTCGCGTGTGACGAAGTAAGCAAGTGCAAAATCTCATCCAAAAAAACGGGAGTGACAGCCAAAACGATTGTGCATTTTCCAGGGAACGCGTGATTTTTCCTGCGCGTTTTCTACTTGACTGAACTGAACAGTTGAAGATTTTATCTGCCAGCCAAAGTGCAAGTTACATCTATGTAGAGGGATCTAAGTAAAGGGCATGCTCGGCATGCTCCATCTCTTCTTTAAGTTTTGTTGTCTTGGCACTGCTTCACTTGCTTAACGCTGATATTTGGGTAATGTATGGTCATGTTTTGTTGGTGTCTTTCGGCTCTAGATTCCTTTTCTAGTTTGAGAAACTCACTGAAAAGTGTTTGTATAGGATTCATGATGTTGGTGTCGGGATTTGTCTGACCGTATATAATATATATATATATATACATATATATATATATATGAATATATTTTGCACCTACATGTATTATTTGACAGCTGAACCGTGGTAGTCTGCTACCCGGGATATTTTGATATATTTGAATGCTTTCCGTCGTTTGCCGCGCTGGTTTGCAGAACAGGAGGGTGCAGTTTTGGCTCCGTCGGCCTCATTTTTGCCCATGTTGCGCGTTTCTGGGATGTTGGGCCAGCGTTGGCATCATATTGGGCTCATGTTCAGCAATTTTATGGGTATTTTGTGGTTTTTGTTGGCCTTTGTTGGGCAAGAGTTGGGACCATATTGGGCTTATCTTGGGCCATTTTGGGCTATGTTGGGACATTTTGGGCCATGTTGGCACCATATTGGGCTCATGTTGGGCCATTTTGGGCTATTTTCTGATCTGTGTCGGCCTTTGCCTTGGACTTGGGCATTTCAATGTCGTTGAATTTTCGTCCATGCAAGGCGTTTGCAAAAAACACCCAAAATACCAGGAAAAAATCCAATTTGTGGACTGCGTTGCTGATGGTTTTTGCTGCTATGTTTTTTTGTTTCTTTCTTGGGGCATGCTGCAGTTAGGCTATGTTTGCCTGATCTCGGGCTTATGTTGGGCCATTGTGGGCTATGTCGGCACCATATTGGGCTCATGTTTGGCCATTTTGTTGTATTCTGTGGTTTGCGTTTGCCTTTGTTGAACCATTTTAGGGGATTTTAGGGGTATTTTGTGGTTTGTGTTGGCCTTTGTTGGGCAAGAGTTGGGACCATATTAGGCTTATCTTGGGCCATTCTGGGTATGTTGGGACATTTTGGGCCATGTTGGCACCGTATTGGGCTATGTTGAGCCATTTTAGTGGTATTTTGTGGTTTCTGTTGGCCTTTGTTGGGCAAGAGTTGGGACCATTTTGGGCTTATCTTGGGCCATTTTGGGTTATGTTGGGACATTTTGGGCAACGTTGGCACCGTATTGGGCTCATGTTGAGCCATTTTAGTGGTATTTTGTGGTTTGTGGGACCATATTTTGGGCCATGTTGGGACATTTTGAGCCACGTTGGCACCATATTTGGCTATTTTTTTGGAAAGAGTTGGGACCATATTAGGCCTATCTTGGGCCATTTTGGGTATGTTGGGACATTTTGGGCAACGTTGGCGCCATATTGGGCTCATGTTGGGCCATTTTGCGCTATTTTCGGATCTGTGTCGGCCTTTGTTTTGGACTTGGGCATTTCAATGTCGTTGAATTTTCGTCCATGCAAGGCGTTTGCACAAAACACCCAAAATACCAACAAAAAATACAATTTGTGGACTCCGTTGCTGATGGTTTGCTGCTATTTTTTGTGTTTCTTTCTTGGGGCATGCTGCAGTTAGGCTATGTTTGCCTGATCTCGGGCTTATGTTGGGCCATTGTGGGCTATGTCGGCACCATATTGGGCTCATGTTGGGCCATTTTGTTGTATTCTGTGGTTTGCGTATGCCTTTGTTGAGCCATTTTAGGTGTATTTTGTGGTTTGTGTTGGCCTTTGTTGGGTAAGAGTTGGGACCAGATTAGGCTTATCTTGGGCTATGTTGGGACATTTTGGGCCATATTGGCACGGGCTCATGTTGGGCCATCTTGGGCTATTTTGGGATATGTGTCGGCCTTTGTCTTGGATTTGGGCATTTCAGTGTCGTTGAATTTTCGTCCATGCAACGTGTTTGCAAAGATACCATAAATACGAAGTAAGAAACACCATATTGAGTCTATTTTCAGAAACCCTTAGATGACACAGTGCGCTGGGTTTGCCTCAGGCCCTATTCTTGTTTATAAGTTGGCTAGGGGTGGCTTGCCACAAGGCGACGTGATACATGGGCTTTTCCAAACAGGCGCACCTTAAAATAAGTTCTACTGTTTTGTTGGAATATCATATTTTCAGGCAAACCTGCAGGGTCCATATGCATACCTGCAATCAGAACTTGACTGTAGACCGCACATGCCTGACATACATTGACATACCATGTAATTATGGATTCCCAAATTCCTTTATTTGTCAAGTGACTACCATGGACTCCTTCTTCGAGTGGACAATTTGCTTGTCCTTGGCTGGCATGTAAAGATATTGATTCAAAAAGGTTTGGACCAGGGTCTTTCACAACTTTGAAGTAGAGGTTTCCTAAAATATAGGTATCCCAAATCATTTGTTTTGATAAAAAACATATAAACCATCCATTTTCCGTCAATTTGGGTACCCCCATTTTAGGAAACCCCCAGATGTTGCTTTCAAGTATCAGGGCTAGCCAGAATTTCTGGGAGCATCGGTTCTAAAGCAGGTTTGATCACGTCATGTATCATCTCAGCCATCTCCTTGCAAGAAAAGGGGAAGCCCAAACACCACAATCAAGGCATGTGGTGAAACCGAGCCTGATATTAAGAGCAGAAAGTTGACAACAACATGACAGGTTTTGATCTTGATGCAGGCTAAGTGCCCCAATATGGAGAGTCAGTGGGGATAGTAGGTGCTTTACACCTGGTGTGTCCGCAGACGCTGTTAAAAATCCAGCGGCCGCCATTGCGCCCACGGCTGAGGATTGAGCCACAACCACAGCTGATGGGCAGGCCGCAGCAGGTTTCAGAAAGCAGCACAAAGTGATCAATACCACTACCATCAAGCTCCGGTGTTGGTTACCGCATCCATTGTTTTTAAGTGAAAAACAACTTCCAAAAGACCAAAGCAAAATACCTTGCCTAGCAATGAGGCAGTTCGGAGAAGGCCCATCAGCGCAGCAAGAAAAACGGCACTGGACAGTTGTGAGTTTGAGAGGTGATTCAATGATTGGGTAGCTTGGCCTCTTCTTATCCAAACTTGACAGATCTTAGGTCATGATTTTCTTTGATCCACAGTGCCGGAGCCAGGCTAACAGTTCACATTTACATCCTCAATCGTAAGTATGTGAATATGAACATATTTGGCCAAGACTGTGAATAGCACATGTTCAGCCAAGTCGGTCACCCACACATCCTTAGAGCCTTAGGGCTAGACAAGGAAAAGGCGGCTTCCGTCGCGTGTGACGAAGTAAGCAAGTGCAAAATCTCATCCAAAAAAATGGGAGTGACAGCCAAAACGATTGTGCATTTTCCAGGGAAAGCGTGATTTTTCCTGCGCGTTTTCTACTTGACTGAACTGAACAGTTGAAGATTTTATGCGAATGCTTCCGCATCTTCTGGCAGCCGGCAAGCCAAAGTGCAAGCTACACATTTATAAAGGGATGACTCGGGATGACATATATAATTATAGGGCATGCTCGGCATGCTCCATCTCTTCTTTGAGTTTTTCTGTCTTGGAAGCTCATGTTGAGGCATTTCGGGCTATGTGTTGGCCTTTATCTTGGAGTTGGGCATTTCAGTGTCGTTGAGTTTTGGTCCATGCAAGGCGTTTCTGATGCTCTCTTGGGGCATGCTGCACTTAGGCTACGCTGGCCTTACCTGAGGCTCACGCTGAGCAATATTCACGCCATGTTGGTTTGTTGCTGCGTCCCCTTGAGCCCAATACACATCAATACACAATATCAATCAATCAATATCAAACAATCCTGCACACTTGTGGCCCATGACGTCTCCAGCGCTTCTCCTGTCCCGACCATAGATAAAGTAAACAAGTGCAAATCGCATCCAAAAAATGAAAGACAGCCAAAATGATTGTGCATTTTCCAGGGAAAGGGTTGTTTTTCCTGCGCGTTGTCTATTTGACTGCATGGTTGAAGATTTTATGCGAATGCTTCTGCATCTTCTGGCAGCCGGAAAGCCAAAGTGCAAATTACGTTTATATAGAGGGATGTAATTATAGGGCATGCTCGGCATGCTCCATCTCTTCTTTAAGTTTTGTTGTCGTGGCACTGCTTCACTGGCTTAACGCTGATATTTGGGTAATGTATGTTCATGTTTTGTTGGTGTCTTTCGGATCTGGATTCCTTCTCTAGTTTGAGAAAGTCACTGAAAAGTGTTTGTAAAATATTCATGATGTTGGTATCGGGATTTGTCTGACCGTATATTTGAATATATTTTGCACCTACATGTATTATTTGACAGCTGAACCGTGGTAGTCTGCTACCCGGGATATTTTGATATATTTGAATGCTTTCCGTCGTTTGCCGCGCTGGTTTGCAGAACAGGAGGGTGCAGTTTTGGCTCCGTCGGCCTCATTTTTGCCCATGTTGCGCGTTTCTGGGATGTTGGGCCAGCGTTGGCATCATATTGGGCTCATGTTCAGCAATTTTATGGGTATTTTGTGGTTTTTGTTGGCCTTTGTTGGGCAAGAGTTGGGACCATATTGGGCTTATCTTGGGCCATTTTGGGCTATGTTGGGACATTTTGGGCCATGTTGGCACCATATTGGGCTCATGTTGGGCCATTTTGCGCTATTTTCGGATCTGTGTCGGCCTTTGTTTTGGACTTGGGCATTTCAGTGTCGTTGAATTTTCGTCCATGCAAGGCGTTTGCACAAAACACCCAAAATACCAACAAAAAATACAATTTGTGGACTCCGTTGCTGATGGTTTTTGCTGCTTTTTTTTGTTTCTTTCTTGGGGCATGCTGCAGTTAGGCTATGTTTGCCTGATCTCGGGCTTATGTTGGGCCATTTTGGGCTATGTCGGCACGTGTCGGCACCATATTGGGCTCATGTTGGGCCATTTTGTTGTATTCTGTGGTTTGCGTATGCCTTTGTTGAGCCATTTTAGGGGTATTTTGTGGTTTGTGTTGGCCTTTGTTGGGCAAGAGTTGGGACCAGATTAGGCTTATCTTGGGCCATTTTGGGCTATGTTGGGACATTTTCGGCAACGTTGGCACCGTATTGGGTTATGTTGAGCCATTTTAGTTGTATTTTATGGTTTCTGTTGGCCTTTGTTGGGCAAGAGTTGGGACCATATTGGGCTTATCTTGGGCCATTTTGGGCTATGTTGGGACATTTTGGGCAACGTTGGCACCATATTGGGCTCATGTTGGGCCATTTTGCGCTATTTTCGGATCTGTGTCGGCCTTTGTTTTGGACTTGGGCATTTCAGTGTCGTTGAATTTTCGTCCATGCAAGGCGTTTGCACAAAACACCCAAAATACCAACAAAAAATACAATTTGTGGACTGCGTTGCTGATGGTTTTTGCTGCTATTTTTTTGTTTTTGTTTCTTTCTTGGGGCATGCTCCAGTTAGGCTATGTTTGCCTGATCTCGGGCTTATGTTGGGCCATTGTGGGCTATGTCGGCACCATATTGGGCTCATGTTGGGCCATTTTGTTGTATTCTGGGGTTTGCGTATGCCTTTGTTGAGCCATTTTAGGTGTATTTTGTGGTTTGTGTTGGCCTTTGTTGGGTAAGAGTTGGGACCAGATTAGGCTTATCTTGGGCCATTTTGGGCTATGTTGGGACATTTTCGGCAACGTTGGCACCGTATTGGGCTCATGTTGAGCCATTTTAGTTGTATTTTGTGGTTTCTGTTGGCCTTTGTTGGGCAAGAGTTGGGACCATATTGGGCTTATCTTGGGCCATTTTGGGCTATGTTGGGACATTTTGGGCAACGTTGGCACCATATTGGGCTCATGTTGGGCCATTTTGCGCTATTTTCGGATCTGTGTCGGCCTTTGCCTTGGACTTGGGCATTTCAATGTCGTTGAATTTTCGTCCATGCAAGGCGTTTGCAAAAAACACCCAAAATACCAGGGAAAAATACAATTTGTGGACTGCGTTGCTGATTGTTTTTGTTTTTACGGGATGTCATTAGGTAGTATCCGTAACCTCCCTGTAAAGTGTGCCTTGTAGTCTACTGTATTTATAACTTGACTTTATGGCTCAAGACAAAAATAGTGTGCTGCGTTGCTGGTTGATATAGGTTGCATAACCTGCAAGTATAGGTTATCAGCCGTATCGCCAGATACTTTCCTTTGGTAGGTAAATGTCTGCCCCCTCTGGAAAACCATCTCCGGAGGGCCCGCGTAATTCCGGGAATCACCAAGCCATGGCAATTCGGGATGCAGACGATGGCCAGACCGGAATCGATGTACCAAGTCACACAACTTCCCAGACTCCTTCGGAACGCTCTCGGAGTGACAAACGTGAAGTCAGAGCCCCGCTCCCACCAGGCGCTGTTCTGCCCCAAAGTGGAGCGTCAAGGTTTTCGATGTTTTCGCGCCGAGGTTATGACTATCACGCATCCCGGGAGGGCATGCCTGCCGGCTCACATCATGTACAGTCGAACAAGCTTGAGGTTCACCACCATGAGATGACCGAAGTAAACAACACGATGAACCTTCAGCAAGTTCAAAACAATGAAGTGTACGTGAATTCGCATGACCCTGCATTTACACAGATGGTTGAGCAGGTTGCTGAGGCACGCCATCGAGAGGCCATGGCCAACACTGAAAGCATGATGCAATCGATGGTGTCCGAAATGAGTGGCAGGTTCCATGCAGAAGAACAAGTTGCGAGTGCCCGGATGCAACAAATGATGTTGCTCGCAGAGAGTCGGGAGAATCAATTTCGTGAAGAACTGGCCCAACAAGGGGAAATGTATAAAAGGGTTTTAGACGGAAATGCCAGACAGTCAAATGCAACGAAGGACCAGCACATTCAATCCCTCAAAGAACACTATGAGCGCCAAGATGAACACCGAAGAACGCAGATGTCCCAACTCGAATCCATCATTAAGCAACAGAGTGAGCAAATAAGGGCCCAACAGTTGCAAACCGAATCCATGAACATGAGGATGAGTAAACTCCTTGACACAATTGGCCCATTACCAGTTCCTGTTGTCCAGACCGCCACTGCTATAATGCCGCCGTCAACTGGGGTCAAGTATTCTGCACCGTTGCCATCATTTGCATCCGCAAGTGCTCCCAAGCCAACGGTACCCAATCAAGACATATGGGAAATGCTTGACACTGAAGGCATTTTACCGGTTGACAATAATGATCCCGTCACAGAGATCACAGGTCTTAGGTCCCCAACATACCCACCAACAAGTGTTGCACATTCGGATGCAGGAGGGAAACCACCGGGACCTGATCCTCCAGATGACGACAAGGATTCATACGCAGACAATGACAGCAGGCGTGGTAAGGACAAGCGTGGGAAGAAGCACCCTACGGGGAGCCGACGCCCACCGGGAGGTGGGCCTGGGGACGGAGATGATGATGATGGAGACGGGGATGGGTACAACTCTGATGATAGTGACCACCGTTTCATCCGTCGCATGAGAGCCATGTTTGGTAGTTCCAGGGACCAATCACATGAAAAGAACAAGGTCAAAGAAGCCGACACTGTGAAAGTTCCAGCCTTCCACCATGCGGAATTACCGAAATTGGAGAATCCGTACAAGGGAAGCTGTAATGTCGGCATCGACTGACCCTGACAAAGCATTTGATTGGATAAGTGAGACCTGGAAAGAAGGCCAAACAATCGGAACTCTTCGTGATGTAGGCAAGTTCACTACATTGGATGCCAAACTGCTGTCCGCACTCACCAATATTCTTACAGGTGATTTTGCGAGAAAGGTTGACACTTACAAGGAAACTGAAGCAACGAACCATCGTTATGTGAGGGGTCGGCAAGTACTGTTTATGATGCATGAACATTTCAGTACCAACATCAAACATGGAGCGACCTACTCACTACAGGACCTGTTCAGTGTCAAACTCAAAGGTGACAACCTTCGTGGGTTCATCAGCAATTGGGATCAAGTAATGGCTGGTATTCCCAAAGTTCCTGAGATTAGCATTCTGGAGACTCTGTTCTTTAACCAAGTCAAAAACAGCAAAGCAATAGCACACGATTTGCAGGAATATCATCGTGCTGAGGAAGGGACCGACAAGAAGTCCTATGATTTCCTAGTGACAGCAGTTCGCCGCTACTTGGACAGGGAGCGACTCGAGTCCAATCGTGAAGGAGTTGCCAGGACCCTCGGTGCCTCGTCGTCCAGCGCAGCTCCGGCTGTGGGTGAGAAAACTGGGTACATTCCAAAGGGGTACTGTGTCAAATGGAACAAAGGTACCTGCACGAATGATGCCTGCACATTCAAGCATGAAAAGCCTCCACCGAAGAAAGATAGAAGCCAATCAAGACCCTCATCCGATCGTGGCAGATCACCTTCAAGGGGAAAGAATGATAAAAGCAAGAAGAAGCAGCCATGCAAATTTTGGAAACAGGGAAGATGTAACAGAGGCAATGATTGTAGGTTTAGTCACGAGGGCAAACAATCCAAATCTCCTCGTGCTGCCACTCCTGCTAGGCCTTCGTCCAATGACTCGAAAGGATCCAGACGAAGGAACAGCAGAAGCCCAGGAAAAGGCAGGGACCGCTCGCCAAAGCAGAAGGGATCAAGGAGTCCCAGGAATAGCCGCTCCCCAAAGGGGAATAAAGGTAAGCCTGACACTCCCAAAGCTTCCCCAGCAGCTGTCTGCCTGATTGCCTCGATGTTAGCATCCGTGTCCAATGCATGCCTGTTGCCGCCCATTGACGTGATCGGTTGCCCGGCAGTGACTTTCAACACCAATCATGATGTGTATCAAGTCGTTGCCAAGGGGGAACTTGTGCCTGTCAATCCAGCTTCAAGAAGATATAAAAGAACGTTTCCAATCGACCATCCGTTTGAGTTTGACCGAAGAGACGTAGAGGACGCATGTTTATCAGCGAACATGTTGGCAGGAGCAGTCAAGAATTCTTTGATGAACAGTGTCTGCAAATGCAACTATGAATGTGACACCATGTTTGGGTGTGATCATTGTATCCCAAAGGGAATTGTTGCAATGCCTGCCAAATCCGAAGAGTACGTTGATGGATGCTTTGAAGCCTCTATTGATTGGATTGTTGACACCGGTAGCGCACAAGATTTACTCACTGATCATCATGTGCCCGACCACTATGGTTACTATTCAGATAATCCAATATGTCTCATCACTGCCAATGGGGAAAGTTCATCTATGAAGCAGGGCAAAGTGAAAGTCCCAGAACTGAATACCACAGTATCACCGTACCTGGTGCAAAGTTCACCTCCTGTTCTATCAGTTGGTCTCAGGTGCGTTGAGGATGGGTTCGACTTCGTGTGGAGGGGCTCCAAGAATGAGAAGCCAAAATTAGTATCACCTGATGGGAAAGTCATAGAACTTGAAGTCAGAGACTATGTCCCATATCTATGTTCCAAATCAAATCAATCAAGCGTGTCCACAGTTGCAAAATCCAACAACAATGGTTCTCCCATGAAAAGAGTGAAAGTGATGGCTAGTTCTTCTGGGCCCGAATCAGGCTTCATGGAAGAAGAAGATTCACCCCCCGTCACCGGACCTTTACGACGAAGAATATGAAGATGACGAACCAGCTATTGTAGGTGGTAGTTCATCAAAGCTTGATGACGACCTTGTACCCGACATCTCAGGCGACCCCGGTGCCGATGCGCCCTCCGATGAAGAAGGCATTGCACCCTCTGACCGGGAGGTCCAGCCTGATGAGATTGATGAATCAAGGGATGACGTCCGTCGTGACCCGGAAATGGAAAGACGTAGGGAAAGGGGTAAGGCCGCACTCAAGGCTGAAGCTAAGAGCAAACGGCACATGCTTACCCACATTCCTGAGAATCCCTACTGTGATGTCTGTACAAAGGCCAAGATGTACAAACCACCTGGATACTCTAAGGGAGGATCGTCCATGGTTGACGCAAAGAAGTTTGGGGACCACGTCACGGGTGACTACCTCATTGCCAAAACAGACCCCGAAACTGGCGTAGACGGAGACAGGGTCGCAATGGTATTTAAGGATGTTGCCACTGACTTTCGATATGTTTACCCCGTTGCACGTCGTGATACATCCAACACCACACTGGCAATGAACCATTTCGTTGATGACTTGGAGAAAATCGGAATCTTTTACAGTGATAATGCTCCTGAGATTGTAGCAGCTATGAGAGCAATGAAGATCAGGCATCAAATCAGTAAAGATTACATTTCAACATCCAATGCCATCGCTGAACGAGCCGTGCGGTCTACGTTGGAAGGAACACGTGCTAATTTGATCTAATTTGCTTCAAGCAGGACTTCACCATGGATACTGGCCCTATGCCGCCAGACATTGGTGCATCATGCATGACACTGCACCAGATGGAACCGGAAAAGACACACCATGGAAGTTGAGATTTGGGACGGACTTCGAAGGACCACTTATCCCGTTTGGATGTAAGGTGGACTATTGGACTGGACCTCGGAAGAAACCCAAAAGGCAGATGAAGTTTGAACCAACCACTGAACCTGGTATCTTCCTAGGATATGTTATCCATCCAGGCTTCCATTGGAGAAAGGAATTTGCAGTAGCTTCGCTAAAACAAATCAATGATGCAGATTTTGACCAATCCGTCACGGTGTTGAGGGTGTTGAAGCTTTCCATTCCTGAGAAAATCGAGTTTCCCTGTCGCAAACGTGCCGATGCCATCCGAGAAGGTAGCTTGAAACCAAAGCAACTGTGTGATGACCAGGATGCACTACCGCCACCGGAAGAGCAAGACGCTCAGCCTGTGCGGGAGCCATTCCCAGCCAAAAGAACCATTACTGACATTGAAGCTGGACAACCTGCCCAACAGTCCAGTGCATCCGCCGTTTATCACCAGGGGTGGTTAGAGTTTTTCAAGCACGTTGACCACAAAGAGGCATGGTACGAATACGCCAATTGCAAAGTGAATGTTCGGATCATCGACAATCAATGCATAGGTCCATCTCCCGACTTTAATGCAGCCGACTTTCCATTTCGAACAACATGCATTAAAGACGATGATTCATGGCACGTCCACGAAGAGAATCTGAAGATTGATCCTCCGGTCGAAGATCTTGAAAAGGACATTGAGGTTCATGAGGTGATTATCACAATATTCTCGAAAGAACCGATTGACCTGAGGAACCGCGTGGACGAGCCCGTCGGAGGAGCTGCACCTGATGAAGAAGTCGAGGTAATCAATCCGATTACGGGGGAACTTGAAAGGATTAGGACCAATGACCCCTCATACTATGACGCAGGTGGTTTTAAAGCAAGAAAGTACAAGAATTCAAGCAAACCAAAGGACATCCCTCCATTTGTGTGGCAAGCAATGTCTCAAAGAGAATGAAGGGCATCAATAGCAGATGAACAACGAAAGTTAGCCCTGGAAGAAAAGGAAAAGAAACGCGCCAAACGAGTGAAAGCTGTACCCATGATCGGAACTCTCAAGGAATCACCAAATGAGTTGGAAGAATGCTTATCCTACGAATTCATCCCAGCAATGCCTGTTTGCCAGATGAACCCTCAGAAGCATCTAACACTTTAGTGGCTAGGCCAGTGGGGAAAAAGGAAATTAGAGCCAATCCCAAAGCCCAGCAAGCCTTAGATGTGGAGTGGGAGAAACTGGTAAAGAAAAAGGCCTGGCAATATGAGACAGTGGCTGAGTGGAAGGTCATTGCCGACAAGGCCAAAAAGACTGGGAAAAAGGTGCACGTAGGAAAGGTCTTTGAGATTTGCGTTGAAAAGGAGTGAATTACCCGAAGGAGATAAACTCCGGAAATTCAAAGGAAGAACAGCATTCCAAGGCAACAATGTAAAGGACGAAAGTGCCGACGTGGCACTGTTCTCCGAACTAGGTTCTTCACCAGCCACCATGGAAGCTGGCAAAGCAGTGGATGCCTACGGAGCTCAACCGGGATTCACAACCCAACAAAATGACGGAGTACAAGCTTACACTCAAGCCTTATGGAAGGGCGTGGAGACGTGGGTGGAACCGCCACCCGAACGATGGCACAAAGAGTGGTATGGTAAGTTCATTAGACCAGTTGTATTGCTTCGCATCGCTCTTTACGGTCACCCCGACTCGGGGGGACTTTGGGAACAGTACTGTGAAGCCATGTTGAAACTAGTGGGCTTTATCATGCCAGACCCGGAAGGGTGGCCTTCGGTGTTTTTCCATCCAGAGCTCAAGCTGTTGCTTGTCGTATACGTTGATGATTTTAAGATGTCAGGTCCCAAAGAAAACATGTCGAAGGGATGGAGCTTAATTGCATCAAAGATTGACATGGACACCCCCGGGGAAGTCAATAGATATCTTGGATGCGACCATGTAGCTCAACACAATGTAAAGCTCAAGGTCGAGGATCACCCTTACGCTCATGTCTTTGACAAGTCACTGGCCGATCCGGCCGCGCCTGCCGCCGCCGCGTGCCACAGGACTCAGGATTTTTGGGAGTTTGACACCGTCAACGATGTCTACATGAGACATCATGTGCAGCCGAGGAAGAAATTCTTTTTGCCCGATGAGGAAGTTGTAAAGACATGCCATTTAGCCCCATTCAGATTCACGAATGCAATCCCATGTAACAACAATGAAAATGAAGTTGAACAATGGGACACTATTGGAATTGGATCCAACGTGAACAGAGGGGGTAGCCTAAATGAATCTTGGGTTGGCACCACTTACTTCTTCCCCACATCATGCAAAGATCCGAAGTCTGCAATGGCTACCATCAAAAGGGACAAGTCCGGAGCCAAAAAGAAAGCTAGGGCGGAAGGTTTTTCGTATATGGACCAACTTTTCGAGAACCAACCCTGCATGCAAAAGCCTGTGACTACTTTCACATATGATATGGAGCCTTTCCTGAAATCGTGTGTTGATAGGTATTTGTCACTCGCTGGCAGGGATGCCAAGCCTTTGAAACAAGTTTCCACACCATTCCACGAAGAACGGATTGCACGGCCCATTGCCGATGAGAAGGAAACCAAAGGTGTATTGGCTCCTATAGCCGCAAGGGTCCTTATGAAAGTGCTATTTGCAGCCAGGATGGCACGATTCGACTTGCTGCGAGCCGTTCAAGGCCTGGCAGCTCGTGTGACAAAGTGGAGTGCGGAGTGCGACAAGGCACTGCACAGACTTATTTGTTACATAAATTCCACCCTGGATCACAAGCAAAGAGCTTTCATTGGGGACAAGGTGAGTGAATGTAGGCTTTGGCTGTTTGCAGACGCAGATCACGCAGGAGAGTATGACAATCGATCCACCAGTGGTTGTTTGTTAGTTCTAGTTGGACCCAACACGTACTTCCCGCTCACAGCATTCAGCAAGAAACAAACTGCCGTTGCAATGTCAAGCACTGAAAGTGAAGTTGTAAGTGCAAACGTGTCCCTCAGAGCTGTCGGTCTACCTTCCTTCGGTTTGTGGGCATACCTCCAGAACGCGGGGGGAGAGAGAGTAGGAAAAGACAGCATTCCGGGAGGTTTGCCAAGGCATGACATTGAAACCCAAAAAGAACCCAATGGGGAATACTGGCAATTCATGAGAAGTAGAAGATTGCTTATCCGAGTCCACACAAAGCCAAGGTCACATTTGTTCACACCCGTTGACATGTCGAAGTCACCCATTAACCTTAAGCGTATCGGATGTGCTCGAACCACCGTGATGCTAAAGGATGGAACGGTTGACTTCATGCAGGACAACTGGAAGGTCAAAGTTGACTACCCGATCAACGGGGAGTGGACCGGCAAGACTTTCTTCAGGGTTTATGGTCCCTATGAGTCCGACTACAACATCGAATCGGTCGAATTCCGCGAAGCCATCATTGACTACGAGTTCGTAGGACGTGAGAAAGAGGGAGAGTGCATGATTTCCATGTTTTCCCCACGGTCGATAAAAGGTGTATTTGTAGAGGACAACCAGGCTACCATCAG
The DNA here is from genome assembly GCA_947184155.2 of Cladocopium goreaui. Taxonomy (NCBI): domain Eukaryota; class Dinophyceae; order Suessiales; family Symbiodiniaceae; genus Cladocopium; species Cladocopium goreaui. The sequence goes on along the minus strand of CAMXCT020000893.1, from coordinate 39,059 downwards.
AATTCTTGAGAACGGAAAATCACCCACTTTCCGACACACAGACAAAACTCAGCGAGTTAACCTATCCTGGTTGGAGGAACAGTTCAAAAGAAGATGGTACAAGCTAGTTCATGGTCCAAGCATGCTTCAAGCTGCCGACATTCTCACTAAGCCATTTGTTAGTGCAGAAAAATGGAAACTAGCTGTCAAACTTCTTGCAATTACCCCCACCAAGAAAGTGACCCCACAGAAAGCTTTGGCATCGGCAACGGAGGCCGTCATACCTCCAAGCATTGCTGCGCCAAGCACGGGGGGACCCGCTGCCAAGTCTGATACCAAGAGACTGATTGTTGAAGTGTGCTGTCTGCTGTCATCCTGAATCCAAACTCAGCCAAACCAATCGAAAGTGGTCTGAAGGTTGTGAAGTGTTGCAGTTCACAGAAGAATTTGATCTTAACGAAGTGGAAAACCAAATGAGGATTGCAGAGTATGTCAACTCTTTCAACGGTGATGTGAAACCATTTATATGGATCAGCCTACCGTGCACGGGGGGTACACCATGGACATATATCAACATGAAAAACCCCAGTGCACGTGAAAAGGTGTTGAAACATGTCAGGGAGTTTGACAGACTTTGGATTTCCTTGAAATCATTCCTTCGGATGTTGAACTGTGAAGTACACATTGCACTTGAATGGCCACGAAAATGTAGATATTGGAAACTGGCCAAAGTTGCATTGCGAAACTGTTGAGTTTGTATGAGATGATTGCATACCATTTTGACGGTTGTGCTCTTGGAATGGTGAATCAAGACAATGACCCATTGAAGAAGCCTTGGACAGTGGCCACCAATCATGCTGGGGTCGGTAGAGCATTGTCGAAGTTCCAATGCACATGCAATAGGCGTCATGCACCAGGCAGAGGTATTGCTCTCAAGAAAACAGAAGAGTACACTTTCCGCATGACAGACGCCATACATAAAGCTCTTACCCGTCAGCATCCCGCTCTCAAGCTAACTTGCTGTGCACTCATCGCGCCCTTTCGCTCGCCCGTTGTCGTCATGTTGACCCGTGCAATCCAGATGGCTAAGGCCTGCGCTGTTGCCGGGAGGCCAGCCATCCTCAAACGAATCACTCAGTGGGAAGGTGTGGCCACAGCCTTCAACTTGGAGTTGTACAGGGTGACCAAACTTTTCTGAGACGCTCCGGCTGCCTGCTGCCAGAACTGCGTCTGCTCTTCAGCAGACAGGGACCTGAACCCCTTGGCTCGAAGTCCACCTTCCAAAGCTCGGCTCAAGGCAGCAGTAGCTGTGTTGCAAGCAGAGCACAACCACATCTTACCTTTGCGCAGGCAGTCTTCGATCTCCTTGGAAATATCACACTTGTGACAGATGACGAAGACAGGCTCATCATCCTGAGCTTTCTCTTTGACTTCAGTTTCTTCCTGAGGAGGTTCGTGGTTAGCAGATTCAGCCTGTGGACCATCATCTTTCTTTGGTGAATCCGAAGGTTCAACCTTGGATTCGTCACCATTGGGGATTGGATCCTGAGCCTCAGTCAATGTATCTTGCTCAGTGCCATGCATCTCAGACACCTTTGCAACGAATGCCTCAGCCATGAGATCGACTAAGTTGGATCTACCAGCTCTGTCGAAAAATGGATCTCAAAATGGCTACGGATTCGAATGAATGAATTGTGTTGTCAAAAATCTTTTTTTATATAATAAAAAATGCTATCCACAAAGGTTTTTGATAACAAAAAAATGTTATCCAGAAGAAGTCTGGATAAAAAAACATGGATGTTTGATTTGAAAATAAAAAACGATAAAACACACACACATATATATATATATATATATTGTTTAAAAAAATAATACATTTTTTGTTATCCAATATCGTTTTTTGTTATCCAAAACTGTGTTGGATAACATATTTTTAGTATTCAATCTTATTCTTAGAATATATATAGAAACAACCTAATCATTTTCTTCGAGCTCTATTTTCGTTTGTTGAATTGATCTGTACAGTTCTTTCTGCCTCAGATTTTGTCTAATCTGAATTTGTTGCGATGATTACATCTGAAGTTAACTCAAGTTTCTTGAGCGTAGAGGACAGGGAATGCAATCCTTGCCTTGGACTCTGACCTGGCCCTTCTCCAATGGCAACAAGCAAAGCCCATGGGGGACTTTGAAGTTCTCCAGCCTCAGCCCTGTAGAGTTTAGCAGCGCACTTGCAAAACACCTGAGTTCTTGATATCCATCCACCCTTGACAACTTGTTGTCCTTTGCAGCTTTGAGCACATCCTCATCAACATCTGCTTGCATCACCCTTGCAACTTGTTGGTTCAAACAGAACCCACCTTTGTTCAGGTGGTTTGACCAAAAGACTGAAACATTGGTGCTTTTCCCACCATAGCTTGATGGGCCCCAGCAAATGGAAATCTGTGGTTGGGTGATCAGCAAACTCCTGCTTCAAGGCCTTGATGTGAAGGGCCACATCAACCACAGGTGCAGCTTCAGGTACTTCAGCCACACCTGCAAGTGCAACAGCAGCAGCAGGCACCAGGCCAAGCTGGCATGCAGCCACAGCAGCAACCACAGGTGCAACCTGAAGCCATGCAGCCAGCACAGGCGCAGCAGCAACCAGAGCAAGTTGGCATGCAGCCACAGCAGGAACCGCAGGTGCAACCTGAAGCCATGCAGGCACAGAAAGCACAGATGCAGCAGGTACCAGGCCAAGCTGGCATGCAGCCACAGCAGCAACCACAGGTGCAACCTGAAGACATGCAGCCACAGCAGGCACAGATGCAGCAGCAACCACGGCAAGTTGGCATGCAGTTGCAGCCACAGCAGCAACCACAGGTGCAACCTGAAGCCATGCAGGCACAGAATGCACACCTGCAGCAGGCACCAGGCCATGTTGGCATGCAGCCACAGCACCAACCACAGGTGCAACCTGAAGCCATACAGCCAGCACAGATGCAGCAGCAACCAGAACAAGTTGGCATGCAGCCACAGCAGGAACCACAGGTGCAATCTGAAGGCATGCAATCACAGCAAGCACAGATGCAGCAGCAACCAGGGCAAGTTGGCATGCAGCCACAGCAGCAACCACAGGTGTAGCCTCAGGCACCTCAGGCACGGAAAGGACAGATGAAACAGGCACGAGGTCAAGCTGGAATGCAGCCACAGCACCACAGCAGCAACCACAGATGCAACCTGAAGCCATGCAGCCACAGCAGGCACAGATGCAGCAGCAACCAGGGCAAGTTGGCATGCAGCCACAGCAGCAACCACAGGTGCAGCCTCAGGCACCTCAGGCACAGAAAGCACAGATGCAGCAGGCACCAGGCCAAGCTGGCATGCAGCCACAGCAGCAACCACAGGTGCAACCTGAAGCCATCCAGCCACAGCAAGCACAGATGCAGCAGCAACGAGAACAAGCTGGCATGCAGCCACAGCAGCAACCACAGGTGCAGCCTCAGGCACGTAAGCCGCCCCTGCAAGTGCAACAGGAGCAGCAGGCAGACCAAGCTGGCATGCAGCCACAGCAGCAACCACAGGTGCAACCTGAAGCCACCCAGCCACAGCAGGCACAAATGCAGCAACAGGAGCAGCAATCAGGCCACAGCTGATACACCCTGTGATTCTATAAGTCAAAACCCATTTGCCAGGTTCCACTGGCAAACCTGGACAAGGCCAGCTTACACTTGTTGACAACCCAGCTGATACACCCTTTGATTATATTAGGCCAAGCTGACATGTAAAACCACTTGCCAGGTGAAGCTACAACTGTTTCTGGTGCTGCCTCAGGCAAAGCTGAACAAGGCCAGGGTTCACTTGTTAACTTCCCAGTTGATACACCCTGTAATTATAAAGTCCATGCTGGAATGTAAAACCATTTGCTAGGTGGGGCTACAACTGCTTCTGGTGCTGCCACAGGCAAAGCTGAACAAGGCCAGGTTACACTTGTTGATTTCCCAGTTGATACACCCTGTGATTATAAATTTAAAAGGACATGCTGGAATGTAAAGCCACTTGCTAGGTGGGGCTGCTGCCACAGACAAAGCTGAACAAGGCCAGGTTACACTTTTTGACTTTCCAGTTGACACACCATGTGATTATATAAGTCCAAAGCCATTTGCCAGGTCAGGCTGCGCCCGGTTCCATTGGCAAGCCTGGGGAAGGCCAGGTTACAAGTGTTTATTGTATGTTGCATTACACTAGTTTGCACTGTGCATGTTTAGGAGCCAGGGCTTAAAGCCAATTTTCAGAAAAGGTTTGATATGCATCTTGTAGCCATGCCCTGTTTGCCAGGACCACCACTGGATCCTGCAGCAGTAGCAGCAGCCAAGGCCACCCAGGAGAAGGATGCAGCTTCAACCAAGCCCAAGCTTCCCAAAAAGTGAAGTTCGGAGTTGAACCACCAGTTGACTTGCAGATGGTAGTTGTGTGTGGGTGTCAATTCCACATGTTCAAAGGTGGGGCCAGGTGATGAAAATCCCAGCTGGTCCCAAGACTCGCTTTTGCCATCTACTCTTAGATCTTTAGGATGAGCTGTGCAGCACCAGAGCACATTCTCCAAATGGCAGGTGGTAGTTTAAACTTGCCATAGTCATGCACTGCACTTTGAATATGGCACCACCAGTGTTTATTTTGTGTCTTCAGGTGCCATTGTGTGAAATTTTGGGGTGCTGCAACACTGCCATCAATGCACTCAGAGACAGGCATTTTGCCAAAATGGAAAGCTATGGGTCTTTTGCTTTTGTGTGCACCAAGAACATGTGACAGATGTTGGCATGCCAGCTCTTGGGTGTGCACAGGTTTTGTGGAAGGGGTTTCAACATGTGCAAGGTGGCTCAAGCAAAGCCACTCCAGTTGTTACAGCTGGTCGCTTTTTCCTGGGTGAGGAGCAATGTCAGTTTCCTGGTTGCAGGTTTTGCCTGGGTAGTAGCCTTGGCACATTACTTGCCCTTTAATGCTTGGTATCGGAACCCAGGCTGCCCTGCAGAAAGCTAGGGAAACACCTCTGGCCCAGCAGGCTGGCACAAGTTGGGGATGGTATGGTGAACACACGCACACCCGTATATATATATATATATATATTGTTATAAATATACACATACATTACATTACATTGCATTACATTACATTACATTACATTACATACATATATTTATATATGAAAAATAACACATGCACACATACATGCATGCATACATACATACATACATACATACATACATACATCCTTACTTACTTACTTTCATGCTTACATACTTTCATACTAACATACTAACATACATACAAACATACATACATACATAAATACATACATACATACATATGTATGTAAATTTACACATGCATACATATATTTACACATGCACACATATATTTACACATGCATACAAATATTCACACATGCATACATACATACATACATGCATACATACTTACATACTTTCATACTAACATACGTAACATACTTACATACATACACACATACATACTTTCATACTTTCATACTAACATACGTAACATACTTACATACATACACACATACATACTTTCATACTTTCATACTAACATACTAACATACTTACATAGATACATACATACATACATACATACATACATACATACATACATGCAAATGTACATTGTATATTCATGCAGTGTATATATAATATTATGTTATTGCTAGATAGTATATCAAGAGAATATACTATGATAGGGTATGAGGGAGTAAAGTATAACATATGTATTTGTATGCATATATATATATATATATACATATAGATGTGTATGTATTTAGATCCTGTGTGTTACATTGGGGCGAGGGAAGTGGTGCAAAAAGTTGGAAAACCTATGCCAAAAAAATGAGCAGCATTCTGTTTACATGAGGTTAACTAAATGACAAGAACAAAAGTGGGAAAAGTTTAGCCTTTTTTAGCTTTTGTTAGCTTTTGTTAGCTTTGGGTGGGAAAATTTTAGTATGGAGTAGCTTCTGCCAGAATGGGATTGGAAAAGAATAGCCTTGGGTAGGTTCCTATGGATATGGGCTAGGTTCACACCAAATGGGGAGTAAGCAGCACAGCAAGTAGATGTGTAAACCATTAATTTTCTGGCAGGAGCCTGGGCTTCCTGATGCGCTGGTGGAAGTCAATTGGCACTGGAAGGACAGCACCAATTGCACCATGACTGCCAGAAGTGGAAGGTTTCCACTAGGTGGAAGTCAGGCCATGTGGAGCACTTCACCAGGCCTTGCATTGTCCACATGTTGAAGAGCTACAATTTGAGGCAGTGATTGGGTGTGATGGTATTTGTTTTGTTTGGTCAATTAGACTGTCATTTCCCAATTTGGGTTTGCTTGTCCTGCAGGTTCACAGAAGATAGCAGGGCACCCTGGAACCCATGCCATGACAGGGTCAAGGACCCTGGAGACCCATGCTGCTACCAGTACCCATTGGGCAAATGGCAGGCTGCATATGGCAATGGGTGCCCAATGCCTCAGTGGACTGGGGAAATGAGGACCAGGCCACCTTGCCCTCTACCAGTGCCAGGGCGTACCAGGGCACCCCAGACACAGGTAGATAGGGCCAAGAAGATTGTGGAGAATGTTTTGGCACAGTCTTTGAAAGATGCTAGCAATGAAGCTTTGCTGAGTTGAGTGTCAGGTAGACAAACCAGCCTTTGCAACCACCAGTTCATGTCTAGATTGGCACCCTGCAGAATTGCCACCTCAGGAAGATGTGTGGCTTATATCTGACAGGAAGAGGGGGAAGATTGTCAGCAAGGCAGGGCAGATAATGCTGGAAGCCTCTTGGGTTTAAAACAGCAGGTCTTGAAGTTCTTTTGCCCAGCCTCTTCAAGCCTTTTGCCCAGCACAAGTTCCACTCAGGACAGTGACAAGGAAGATGAGCCAGGCTCATCACCCATGGATGAGTCATCACTTGATTCTTCCCAGCACATAGAATCTGACTTAGTAAGCAGCAGCTAGCAGGTAGATACAGCATGAATTTTCTTACCAAACCATGTTTCCTCCTAACCCTAGAGCCAGCTAGCCATTTGACAGCATATGTATACACCAGAACTAAGTACCATTCAATGAATTTGGTATGGCTTTCAAAAAGTTTACACTGATGGCATGAGGATGGCACTCAACACCATGATTCTCAAGATCTTCCTGATGCAGGAGCACCTGAGGAGGCAGATGAGGCCAGCTTTTGCACCATCTCTTGCTCACTGCTCAGCCCACCAGCTGTAGAAACATGGGCAAGAGTTATGTGTACCCAGCAGCCACACCCAAGGAGCCTGCTGGCCTTGCAGTTGCAGAGTGCCATGAGTCACAGAGTGAGGCAGGCACTTGCCCACTTCAGACTTCAGCAAGCCACCTGATGGTGGCAGCCACCCAGAGGAGGGAAAAACTCAGGAGGCAGGGCTTGACTAGCTTGAAGCCATTCATTTTTGTTTCAGAAAAGTGGTTCAGAACTTGGAGCCAGAAGTGGAAGCAGCCTTTCAAACCTACAGCATGGTCATTGCACATGTCTCCAATTCTCCAATGTGACTATATCAGCATGTGGGCCTTGGCCTGTGGCAGGCTCAATGCAACCATCATTGGCTGAAAAGGTGCCCAGGCCTGACAGTGAAAGCCAGTGCAGCCACCCAGCAATCAATGTTATGACAGCCTGAAAGCATTAATGGTCAGTCTTGTGGCATGTGTTAGGTTTTGCCACTCAGGCTTTGCTTTGCTCCTGGCAGGTTTGGCTCTAAAATAATGCCAGTGCCATTTTGGCAGTTTCACTTGAGCTGCACCATTTTGGGGGCAGCACTGATGGCAGCACCTGATGGCGACATTGGGCTGCAGCTGGTTTTAGACCAGCCAGGTGGCCATGATGATGGCCCCATCGCAGATGATGATCCTTGGGCCAAGTTCACTTTGCCATTTCCAGTAGGTACCATTGAAGATTTGGAGCAAAGATGCTATTTCAACGAAGAGGGCTTGCCAGAGTGGCTCTGCTCCAGAGCCCATGCATTTCTTCACATCAGCAGTGAGGGCTGGAGGTATCTGCATTTGAACCAAGCCAAGATCAAGCAACACTTTGTCAATTGCCAAATTGATGTGGGGGAGTTCAGGCACAGGCCCAAGGAGGGGTCTGAGCACATTTGCAAGTGGAAGGACCACACCTTCATGTCAAGGGGGCTGTTGGCAATGCTGCTTTTCATTCAAGCCTTTGTCACAACAGACAAAGAACATTAGCATGAAGCTGCTTTTTGATTTGGTCAGCAGGGCACACCAGTTCATGTGCCAGCACAGGTTTGGTGGCAATGAGTGCAAATTGGCTGGGATGGTGATCAGCAAGCACACAGGTGCAGTGATTACGGAGACTTTGTCATTCTCCCAGCAGTCTTTTTGCTCTGGCTGGGACAAGCTGCTGTCACACAGCCCAGGGGCCCAGAGGCTATGGACAAATTTGAGGAAGAGAGAGTCTGGTGTGGGTTTTGCATTTCCACAACACTGGGGCAGGCTTCCATCCAAGACCTGCTTTTGCTTTTTGCATTCACATGTGCCCATCCAACCTTGAAGTATGACAAGCAAACTATTTGGCTGGATGTTGGCAAGCTGATGCTTCCACCCTTCCTTCAGATGTGTGGCAGCTGGCTGGATTCCTGGGCCTACCATTTGTCCCAGCAAAAAGCTACAGAGCTCCCCTTGCTGATGAGCAAGGGAAGCAGGGTTGGCAGGGCCCTGGGCCCAGTCAACAGAATGATCATGCTGCACAGGCTCAGAAAAGAGAAGGTGGTCAGAAGAAGAGTCAGTTTGTCACATGAGGGCCTTGTCCCTTTGGCTGGGGTATGGTCAAGGTATGAATCATGCCTTGATGTGGCCCGTTTGCTGATCATCCACCACAGATTTCCATTTGCTGGACCCATCAAGCTATGGTGGGAAAAGCACCAATGTTTCAGTCTTTTGGTCAAACCACCTGAACAAAGGTGGGTTCTGTTTGAACCAACAAGTTGCAAGGGTGATGCAAGCAGATGTTGATGAGGATGTGCTCAAAGCTGCAAAGGACAACAAGTTGTCAAGGGTGGATGGATATCAAGAACTCAGGTGTTTTGCAAGTGCGCTGCTAAACTCTACAGGGCTGAGGCTGGAGAACTTCAAAGTCCCCCATGGGCTTTGCTTGTTGCCATTGGAGAAGGGCCAGGTCAGAGTCCAAGGCAAGGATTGCATTCCCTGTCCTCTACGCTCAAGAAACTTGAGTTATAAACTTCAGATGTAATCATCGCAACAAATTCAGATTAGACAAAATCTGAGGCAGAAAGAACTGTACAGATCAATTCAACAAACGAAAATAGAGCTCGAAGAAAATGATTAGGTTGTTTCTATATATTCTAAGAATAAGATTGAATACTAAAAATATGTTATCAAACACAGTTTTGGGTAACAAAAAACGATATTGGATAACAAAAAAAATGTTATCCAAAGTCTTGCTGGATAACAAAAAATGTATTTTTATTTTTATTTAACAGTATATATATATATATGTGTGTGTGTTTTATCGTTTTTTATTTTCAAATCAAAAATCCATGTTTTTTAATCCAGACTTCTTCTGGATAACATTTGTTTGTTATCAAAAACCTTTGTGGATAACATTTTTTTATTAAAAAAAAGATTTTTGACAACACAATTCATTCATTCGAATCCGTCGCCATTTTGAGATCCAATTTTCGACAGAGCTGGTAGATCCAACTTAGTCGATCTCATGGCTGAGGCGTTCGTTGCAAAGGTGTCTGAGATGCATGGCACTGAGCAAGATACATTGACTGAGACTCAGGATCCAATCCCCAATGGTGACGAATCCAAGGTTGAATCTTCGGATTCACCAAAGAAAGATGATGGTCCACAGGCTGAATCTGCTAACCACGAACCTCCTCAGGAAGAAACTGAAGTCAAAGAGAAAGCTCAGGATGATGAGCCTGTCTTCGTCATCTGTCACAAGTGTGATATTTCCAAGGAGATCGAAGACTGCTTGCGCAAAGGTAAGAAGTGGTTGTGCTCTGCTTGCAACACAGCTACTGCTGCCTTGGGCCGAGCTTTGGAAGGTGGACTTCGAGCCGAGGGGTTCAGGTCCCTGTCTGCTGAAGAGCAGACGCAGTTCTGGCAGCAGGCAGCCGGAGCGTCTCAGAAAAGTTCGTTCACCCTGTACAACTCCAAGTTGAAGGCTGTGGCCACGCAGCATACAACTCAGGGTTCGAAGGGTTGCTTTCAGCCCTTGAGCTGGTACGAGATGCAAGGATACGATGCCAAAGCGATTCGTTTGAAGACCCCAGCTGAAGATCGTAAGACGCATCCAATTCTGGGTGAAGTCTTTCGTATTTCTTTGGAGTACACGGATGATTCGCATACTAAAGCTCTCAGTGAAGAGCGCGAGGCATCAGGCTCAGTGGAACATGGTGTCGCCATGTGCACTGCTGCAAGCAAGGCTGCTGCCAAGCCGCCTGCTGATAAGAAGTTGACGCCAGCCCAGAAAGCCAAGTTTGAAGCCAAGTTGGAAAAGAGCAATGGCAAGCTGTGCAGCGCGGCAACCAAAGTGCTGGCAGCCTTGCAGCCATGCATGATCCAGTATCGCGAGATCATGGCTGAGGCAGAGAATAAGCACGAAGCTGGTTGGAATGCTGCCAAGGACATGTGGAAGGAACTGAACGAAGCACACAGTGTGAGACTATCGCAAAGTACAATCGCAACAGCAAGCAAGTGCTGCTGAACTCCAGCCACTTGGATGACAAATCGGTCAAGGTGAAAGTGAAGAACTTTCAGGCTATGGTGAAGCAGATGCGCCCCAACAAGCGCAAGGCCACCAGCTAAGTCCAACTCTCGAAGAGAATGAGCGGATCCTTTTGGGATATCTATGGTCAGATCCAAATCACCAGGAGGTGCGTATATCTGATTCTGGAATCCGAGATCCCAGTTTTGCAGATGCTGCGACCCGGGCACGTGAGCAAAGGTTTAAAAGAAAAAGATGTATAATTATATATATATATATAATTACTTTGTATATATTATACCTAGAAACTCGATTGCGGCACTTTCCTCAAAAAGGATCCTCCAGCCGTACTGCGGCGTAATTTTCACCCTGAGGCATTTTGAAGTTTTGCCTGCGGCTTTTTTTGTGACACCCACATGTGATAGACAAGCACTTTCTTTCACCAGGATTCAGGACCACACATGTTCTAACATCCCACGGCCCAGAGACATTGGTTCATTTTTCCCGGGCCACTGCTTGTGCTGGTGCAGCACACCTTTGGGAGAGGTGCGAACCTCCTTTGCCCTGCGTTTGTGGCAGTTCCTGCCACCACTTTGCAAATTCAGTGTTTGGTTTTGTAAGCGAGCAGTCCCACAAGCATTTGCTGGCTCTAGCATACCAAGCTACTGGGGTTGGGTAATGGGGTTGCTGTAAATATACATGGGCGAAGCTGATGGAGCACGCTTGGTCAAGATCTTGCAAGCTGAAGGTGGGGCTTACTGGCAGAGTGTAGCGCATGGTAAAACATGCGAAAAGAGATTGAACATTTTCTTGGGTTCCCATACTTTAGTCTTCACGTTTGTTGGCAGGCTTGGACAATCTCCCCGGAAAATTTTGGCATGAAGCTCAGCTGGTGTTGTGGCCCAGCGATGAGCCACAAGAAACTGGCCAGCAAATGGAAAATGGGAGATTCGCCGCGCTTGGCCCCCTACATTTTTGCAAAGTCATTTTTTTCTGAGGTTTCCGAGGACCTGACCCTTTTGAACATGGAGCGTGTGACTGCCCTCGTTTCCAACTACAAGGAAAAGGGTTTTGTTTACCAGCTGGCTACGTACCTACGTGAATGGCAGCAAGAGGGTGCCTGGGATTCCAATGATTTTGGGTACCGGCACTTGTGATTCCACCTGCATCTTCGTTTCTTGTTGGGGCATGACTTCCTTCGACACTGCAAGGTCAGCAGGATCCTTTCGCCCCAGCTTCACTCAGCACCACTGAAAAGCCTGACAGCAAGATGCTGAGCGCACCGTCCAAACAGTAGGACTCTTTCAAGCGTTCTTTCGACATCCGGGTGAGTTGAAATCCTACAGATTTGACAGCAGATGAATGTGAGAGGGTTTCAAAGCAAACCATCAACTACAAGAATCATTCCTACATCACACGCCACGTACTTTTTGGCCTACCTCATTGGATGTACAAGGCAAATCCTGACATTGAGGAAAAACACATTCAGCTAATGGTGGATGATCTGAACTTCTTCAACACTACTGGGGTTGAAGTGAATGGTGTTCGCTGGTACGCATGCGTCGTTGGATCCAAAGGTGATTTCAAGCACCAGGCGCTTGTGGGAAACCTGGACCGGAGCTACCACACAATAGGTCGCACGTACGGAAATCTGATGTGCAGCATTTGTATAGCAGGGGCTCCCGGCTATCCAATGGAACAAATTGACCATGAGCCCTTGTGGGCAAGAACTTTGCATGGTAGCAGGCCCCGGTCCACAACACCAACCATATCGCTTTTGAATTATGATGACTTGAAACTTGAAACCTGAACATCTCCCAAAACTGGACCTTTTCCATTTATGGAAAGTTGGACTGGGACGAGACTTGGCAGGCTCTGGAGTGGTATTTTTTTCTCGCATGGGCTTATTTGACCACCCCGGCTGTTCGAAAAACATAGATGACCGGCTGTGCTATGCGCATGGCTCATTCCGTCTTTGGGCACTGGCCCATGGAAAATCGCCAGGACTACAATCTTTTTCAAAGGCTTTTTTCTCGATGAAAAGCTATGCAGATAGCCCCTGGAGCAACAGCAAAGGTTCTGATACAACTATGCTGAATCAGTGGTTACACTGGGTGGCCTCATTGCATTTAGTGTCGCCTACTGCTGAATCTCAACCCTATGAACGGTTGCTCCGCTTATTCAAGCACACAGCTGAACAATCTTTCGCATTTCTTGGTAACATCAAAAAAACACACGAGACACGTGTATGTATATATATAATATATATATATATATATATTCGAACTTAGATACAAATTGCATTTATATACAGATCTTTGGGAAAAAGTTCAAACTATCAATACATATGCATGTATGCATGCATGTATGTATGTATGGATGTATGGATGTATGTAAAGAAAAATCACAAATAAACAGAGTTTTGAAGGAAGTATGTACACAACTTGGGATGCTTCGCTGCAAGATTTATGTGGTCATCTTCCTTGGGGAACCTAACACTTAGAACCTCTGCTTCTTGGATGTGAATTCTGGAAAACATCCAAATAACACACGACACACACACACACACATGTATGTATATATATATATATATGAGTCCGGACTCCGGATCCCTGGCCCCCCCCCCCTCCAATGGTATGGTCCCCCAAGCTCACGCTCTCGGGAACACGGGACACGGGACCATATATACATACATACATACATACATACATACATACATACAGTCATGCATGCATGCATGCATGCATCCATCCATCCACCCATACATACATGCATACGTACGTACGCACATACATACATACATACGTACGTACATACATACATACATACATACGTACATACACACAGATATACATACCTATCTACCTACCTACCTACATACCTACATACCTACATACCTGCATACCTACGTACCTACGTACCTACGTACACACGTACATACATACATACATACATACCTACATACATACATACCTACATACATACATACATACATACCTACATACATACATACCTACATACATACCAACATACGTACCAACATACATACCAACATACATACCAACATACCAACGTACCAACATACCAACATACCAACATACCACCACCACAGGCCACAGGGGGGTGGGGACCATGTGTGGGAGGGGGGTTTGGGCGTCCTGGGTCATATATGTATATATAAGTATTATTGTATGTATAGGTATATGTATATATATATATATACAAGTATTGTATATACACATATCTTTGGAAAAATCAAACTATCAATAAATGCGCACGTTTGTGTGGATGCATGCATGTACGTATGTATGGATATATGGGTTGAAAAAAGACAAAAAACAGAGTTTTGAAGGAACTATGTACACAATTTGGGATGCTTCGCTCCAAGATTTATGTGGTTGTATTCCTTGGGGAACCTAACACTTTGAACCTCTGCTTTTTGAATATGAATTTTAAAAACATCAAAAAAACACACGATACACACATGCATGTATATATTAAAACATATTTTGTGCATATAAAAATTTATATAGATGCATATCTTTGGGAAAAATGAAACTATCAATACATGTGCGTGTATGCATGTATGTATGCACTAAGGATGTATGTATGGAAATAGACCGAGTTTTGAATGAAATATGTACACAACTTGGGATGCTTCGATGCAAGATTTATGTGGTCGTATTCCTTGGAGAACCTAACACTTAGAACCTCTGCTTCCGGAATATGAACTCTAGAAAACAGCAAAATAACATTAATATATTTATATATATACATGTATTTACATCTACATATCTTTGGAAAAATCAAACTATCAATAAATGTGCATGTATGCATGCATGCATGTATCTATGTATGGATGTATGTATGGAAAACAAATAAACAGGGTATTGAGTAAAATATGTACACAACTTGGGATGCTTCGCTGCAAGATTTATGAGGTCGTATTCCTTGGGGAACCTAACACTTAGAACCTCTCCTTCTTGAATGTGAGTTCTGAACAAACATCAAAATAACACACGACACACACATGTATGTGTATATATATATATATTGCATATCTTGGAGAAAAAGTTCGAACTATCAATACATGTGCATGCATGCATGCATGTATGTATGGATGTATGTAAAGAAAAAATCACAAATAAACAGAGTTTTGAATGTAATATGTACACAACTTGGGATGCTTCGCTGCAAGGTTTATGTGGTCGTATTCCTTGGGGAACCTAACGCTTAGAACCTCTGCTTCTGGAATATGAACTCTAGGAAACATTGAAATATCACACGACACACACATGTATGTATTTATATATATATATTTCTTTGGTATTTATACATATGTTTGGAAAAAAACTCAAACCATCAATAAATGTGCATGTGTGCATGCATGCATATATGTATGTATGGATGTATGGAACAATCACAAATCACAACTAAACAGAGTTTTGAATGAAATATGTGCACAACTTGGGATGCTTCGCCGCAAGATTTATGTGGTCGTATTCCTTGGGGAACCCAGCACTTAGAACCTTTGTTTCTTGAAAAAGAATTTTAGAAAACATTAAAAAACACACCACACACACATGTATGTATACATATATATATAATCTATGTTTATATATATATACATATCTTCGGAAAAATCAAACTATCAATAAATGTGTAATGTGTATATTTGTATATACATATATATAAGTGTGTGCGTGGATGCATGTATGTACGTATGCATGGATATATGGATTGACAAATCACAAAAAAAAAACAGAGTTTTGAAGGAAATATGTACACAACTTGGGATGCTTCGCTCCAAGATTTATGAGGCCGTATTCCTTGGGGAACCTAACACTTAGAACCTCTGCTTCTTGAATATGTTTTCTAGAAAACATCAAAAAAACACACGATACACACATGCATGTATATATTAAAACATATTTTGTGCATATAAAAAATGATATATATATATATGCATATCTTTGGGAAAATTGAAACTATAATACATGTGCGTGTATGCATGTATGTATGCAGTAAGGATGTACGTATGGAAATAGACCGAGTTTTGAATGAAATATGTACACAACTTGGGATGCTTCGATGCAAGATTTATGTGGTCGTATTCCTTGGAGAACCTAACACTTAGAACCTCTGCTTCCGGAATATGAACTCTAGAAAACAGCAAAATAACATTAATATATTTATATAAATACATGTATTTACATCTACATATCCTTGGAAAAATCAAACTATCAATAAATGTTCATGTATGCATGCATGCATGCATGTATGTATGTATGTATGTATGGATGTATGTATGAAACACAAATAAACAGGGTATTGAGTGAAATATGTACACAACTTGGGATGCTTCGCTGCAAGATTTATGAGGTCGTATTCCTTGGGGAACCTAACACTTAGAACCTCTGCTTCTTGAATGTGAGTTCCGGAAAACATCAACATAACACACGGCACACACACATGTATGTGTATATTTTTTCATATCTTTGAGAAAAAGTTTAAACTATCAATACGTGTGCATGCATGCATGCATGTATGGATGTATGTATGTAAAGAAAAATCACAAATAAACAGAGTTTTGAATGAAATATGTACACAACTTGGGATGCTTCGCTGCAAGGTTTATGTGGTCGTATTCCTTGGTGAAGCTAACACTTAGAACCTCTGCTTCCGGAATATGAATTCAAGAAAACATGAAAAAAAACAAACGACACAGACACGTATGTATACATATATATATATATTCTATTTATATACATATCTTTGGAAAAATCAAACTATCAATAAATGTGCATGTATGCATGCATGCATGTATGTATGCATGGATGTATGTATGGAAAACCAATAAACAGGGTATTGGGTGAGATATGTACACAACTTGGGATGCTTCGCTGCAAGATTTATGAGGCCGTATTCCTTGGGGAACCTAACACTTAGAACCTCTGCTTCTTGAATATGTTTTCTAGAAAGCATCAAAAAAACACACGACACACACACACATGTATGTATATATGGTCCCGTCCTCCGTCTCTCCACCCCCCCCCCCCATGGGTTGGGTCCCCAGGTAGTAGCCCCAATTCCCTTCTATTTGCAAGCTATTGGCAGCATTTCTGAGGTCCAGCGTCGTATTTGCTAGGTCTTTGCAGCATTTCTGACTACCAGCCTCGCATTTACTAGGTACATGCTACCTTTTAGGCGACCTACGTAGCACACATACTCCTTCAAAGTACCTACGTGCTACCTATAGTCATACATACATGTGCTATGTATCTACTGTATCTACTTCCTGTTTACTACCTCTGTACTCTGACAACACTACCTCTGTTGAACATATACCGTACCTACCATACATGTCAATGATGCCATGCATACCATACCTATCATATCTATCATACATACCATACATACCATACATATGAAATGTAATTACCACACCTACCATACATACAATAGCATACATACAATAGCAAGCATACATGCCATACATACCATACCTACCTTAGATAGGACATATTCCATACCCATCATAGTAACCATACATACCATACAGACCATACATACTGTCATATCAAACATACCATATCCAACAGACTTACATACCATACCTACCATCCATACAATACCAACCACTCATGCCATACATACCATACCTACCATACATACCAAACATACCATACTTTCCAAACATGCCATACCAGACCGACCATACACACCATACATACCCACCATACCATACCACACCCCCACCACACCACAGGGGGGGGAGGGGGACAGTGCCACACCCCCACCACACCACAGGGGGGGGAGGGGGAAGATCTCATATGGGACCAGTATATGGGACCCATCCACCACACCACAGGGGGGGGAGGGGGACAGTGCCACACCCCCACCACACCACAGGGGGGGGAGGGGGAAGATCTCATATGGGACCAGTATATGGGACCCATCCACCACACCACAGGGGGGGGAGGGGGACAGTGCCACACCCCCACCACACCACAGGGGGGGAGGGGGAAGATCTCATATGGGACCAGTATATGGGACCCATCCCATATGGGGGGGGGGAGGGGGGGGGGTGGCAGGGCCTGGTGCATATATATATATGTATTTATACATATCTTTGGAAAAAATCAAACCATCAATAAATGTGCATGTATGCATGCATATATGTATGTATGGATGTATGTATGGAAAACAAATAAACAGAGTTTTGAAATATGCACACAACTTGAGATGCCTCGCTGCAAGATTTCTGTGGTCGTATTCCTTGGGGAACCCAGCACTTAGAACCTTTGTTTCTTGAAAAAGGGTTTTAGAAAACATCAAAAAAAAACACACCACACACACATGTATGTATACACATATATATATATATATATTCTTTTTGTATATACATATCTTTGGAAAAATCAAACTATCAATAAATGTGTATGTATGGAAAACAAATAATCAGGGTATTGAGTGAAATATGTACACAACTTGGGATGCTTCGCTGCAAAATTTATGAGGTCGTATTCCTTGGGGAACCTAACACTTAGAACCTCTGCTTCTTGAATGTGAGTTCTGGAAAACATCAAAAAAAGACACGACACACACATGTATGTATATATATTTTTGTATTTATACATATCTTTGGAAAAAACTCAAACCATCAATAAATGTGCATGTGTGCATGCATGCATAAATGTATGTATGGATGTATGGAAAAATCACAAATAAACAGAATTTTGAATGAAATATGTACACAACTTGGTTGAATGAAATATGTACACAACTCGGGAGGCTTCGCTGCCAAACTTATGTGGTCGTATTCCTTCGGGAACCTAACACTTAGAACCTCTGCTTCCGGAATATGAATTCAAGAAAACATGAAAAAACAAACGACACACACATGTATGTATATATTTTTTTTGGTATTTATATATATCTTTGGAAAAAAACTCAAACAATCAATAAATGTGCATGCGTGCATGCATGCATATATGTATGTATGAATGTATGGAAAAATCACAAATAAATTAAACAGGGTTTTGAATGAAAAATGTACACAATTTGGGAGGCTTCGCCGCAAATTTTATGTGGCCGTATTCCTTCGGAAACCTAACACTTAGAACCTCTGCTTCCGGAATATGAATTCAAGAAAACATGAAAAAAGAACGACACACACATCTATGTATATATATATATATTTGTATTTATACATATCTTTGGAAAAACTCAAACCATCAATAAATGTGCATGTGTGCATGCATGCATATATGTATGTATGGATGTATGGAAAAATCACAAATAAACAGAGTTTTGAATGAAATATGTACACAACTTGGGAGGCTTCGCTGCAAATTTTATGTGGTCGTATTCCTTCGGGAACCTAACACTTAGAACCCCTGCTTCCGGAATATGAATTCAAGAAAACATGAAAAAACAAACGACACACACATGTATGTATGTATATTTTTTGTATTTATACATATCTTTGGAAAAGACCCAAACCATCAATAAATGTGCATGTATGCATGCATGCATATACGGCTGCGGAATGCGCCGGTTGCCATCAAAAACAACAAAACTCGGAGAAACCTCAGAGAAATGTTTAAAATAGCAAGCCTCAAGAGAATTTCACCACAATTTCTTCGATGATCATTATATGTATGTATATATATATATATATATATATATAGTGGCACCGACTTACACTTAGAACCTTTTTTGGAAATTTCTGGTAGGCGCTAAGTGTTTAAAAAAACATGATATAATTGGGAAAAGTTCTAAGTGTTAACGAAAAAAAAGTGATTTGGTTCTCAGTGTTGATTGGTTAGGGGGTTCTAAGTGTACACTTAGAACCTGGTCCACTTTTTTTTGCCTCGATTTTTCCAAAAAAGGTTCTAAGTGTAAGTCGGCCTCCATATATATATATATATGTGTATAAGTATTCATGCATGTATATATATATACATAGTTAGTGGTCCAAACCATTTCATTTTCTGCAACCCTTTTTCCAAGGTAGACTGGCCAGAGAAAAGCTTACAAGAAAGGCTCAAAGAAGTTTTTCCAAACCAACAAGCTTGCTGCATCACAAAGCTTGTCAAAACAAAGGGCAGGAGCACAAAGAAGCAGTGTTCCAGATCGGAAGCACAAGGCCCAAGCAGGCTCGGTAGAGAAAAGATTTGCATTTTCTTGGTAGTGGAGCCAGGGTTAGATGTCACCAATCTATAGGGTCAGATGCCACCAATTTCTCTTTTCCTTGAATTTCGCTGTGAACGTCACTGTCTTTCATCCATTTGCCGTTTGCCCGTGGATGTTTGGCTGCGTTAGCAGTTAGCACCGCTTCCACGTGTGCCGTTCCGTTTGCTGCCGAGTTAGGCTGCTTTGCGCTTCAACCATGCATTCGTGTAGTATAAAATTCAACTTCATAATGCATTCGCACAGTAGTGCATGAAATCGCCAGGCATGTCGAGATCACCGAATCGATTGTTGCCATCTCTTGCCTGGAATCCATCTTGAAGAGCTGTGACTTGCATTCGACCGTAGGCGCCACGAGTAGGATGCATTTGTCAGTTTATAGTTTATGGTGCAACAACCCTTGTACAGGTCGTCGTCAGGGGGGATTTGAAGAACATGGTGCATATCATACCCATATTGTTCACTGTAAAGGCACCTCCTGATTGGGTTGTTTGACGCCTGTTTGGCTCAAGATGAAAACAGGCCGCAGCCGCTGCCCAGGGTTCGCGTGCGGTGGTCTGGTTGTAAACCCCTGTGTGTGTTGGCTGTTTCTGGGCGATTCAAGTGTAATATACTAAAAATTCTTATTTATAGTATTCTGTGATTCTAATGTTCCCAAATTATCCCAAAACGGCGGCATCTATGGATGGGTCGTGATATTCTTTGTAGAACATACCAATATCGAGCCAAAGTTGAAGTTGCAGGAAGGCCGGCTGAGAGTGCCTCGCTGCCTTCGATCTGTATCCCACTCGCACGCCAGGATCGTGAAATTTCTCTTTCCCAAAGTGCGTCCTTTGATGGGCAAGTGCAGGCACGCCGTCAGAGCAGTTCCAAATACAAGGAGACGATGATTTGGAAAGAAACAAACAGAAAGAGAGAGAGAGAGAGATGCCTTTGAGATTGTATGAAGTTGCATCACCTTATGAACCCAGCATTGGATTGAAACCAATTTGCCTCGCAGTCACGTTGCTTGCACTGGCCACTCCATGGGCGGCTCTCTTTGCGACCTTTTCGCTGCTTGTGCCAACAGCCAACGCAGCTTGCCTGACACTCCTTAACATCATGACATCTTGTTTCGAAAACTACTGATACCAGGTGGGCTGAACTGAGGTTTGTGACTTCCAAGTTGTTGATTTGGTGCTATCTGGTTGCTGTCTAGCCAAAGGTTTGGACGACCCTGATTTCAAAACTCAATCTTGGCTGAAGGAGAGGGTGTGAAGTGTTGTGTTGGCCAGAAGCAGTAGGTAGACTAAGGTAGCAGATACATGCAGATACAACCTGCTTTCCATCCCACTTGATGAGAACTCGCACTTAGTTTCCCAAGCTGGGTTTGCTGCTTTTTCCGTGTCCTTTGCGTTCTGAATTCCGGAAAATGCTGAATCCAATTTGATTTGGGGGGGCAAAATTTGCAGGACAATGCTCAAACTCAAAAGTTTTCCTCTGGCTACGCTATTAATGATTTCAGGGTTCTGGCATAATGGGCAGAGGTTTCCGGTGGCCAAGCATCGCTAAGCTCTGAATTACTTTTTGCATGACCCCAGAGATAAGAAACCCACGATTTGGACTGATTTGGTACTGTAGCTGGCGGATGTGGTCTGTGGGGGGAAAGAGTTTTGGTTGCCGCATGATCAGAGGCCTTTGACTTCCTTCGACAGCTTATTTGACGTACTCATCATGACTTGACACATCTTGACACATTTTGACACATCTTGACGTAACTTAACATTACTTACAGTATCTTACTGTCAAAGGGAACTAAGCGATACCACATGTGTAATATACATGTGATGTGTACATGGGACGCCTTTTTGGCTCAAGACCCCGCGAGTAAAACAAGCTGCGCGTGCCGCTGTCACATGGTGCGACAAGCCTGACTTCCAGCATATCAGGGACTCCGAAAAGAAGATATCCAGAACAAGGATCTATTTGTTCACAGGTTATCAGCCGTAAGGGCTCACTTCTCCCGTCGGGAGAGGAGTACCTGCGTGCTGGTAACCGGGCTGTCTGAGCAATTGATTGTGGACGCAAAGGACCAATCAGCTCATCATCGCAAAGATGCAAGGCGGCAGCGGAGATTCACGCAACACGCAGTTTACCTTCAATGAGAACACTGCTATGCCGGCCGAGGAGATCACTCAGTCTTCCCCTGGCGACACGGCAGACATTGGTGGGATACGCTCTACCCGAACTACACAGTCCGGATGGCAAGTTACATCAAACAGGCGAAGAATATCCACCCAAAGTACACCAAGATCTTCTCGAAATAGTGCTCGAAGTGATGTTGGCCGTCAAGGACATCGGCCATCTCGAGGACGAACCACCCCAAGGGACAGATCCACCAGGGCCGTAACCGACCGAATTGGTGAGAGGACCGGGGACAGTCGTGTTAAGAGGAGATCAACGGATACTTCTGTGGCTAGTGAACCTATTGCCATGATAGAAGAACTACGGGCACAATGTCAATCCTTACGTAATCAGTTGAACCACATGGAAGCATATGCTGCATCAAGAGATCAACTGATTCATGACATCGAGATCAGATTCACTGAGTATCTTCAGGAACACAACCAGAATGTATTTGATGAGGTCAATGCACTCAATCATAGATTGTCATGTTCCGCAAATGAGGTTGCAGAATATCAAGCAGAACTAATGGTAGCATCTCAGGAAGACGAAGGTGCAACAATACGCATCCAAGACCTTGAACGCCGAGGTGCCCTAATGGAACATGGTGCAAGACGGATCCATCAACGTGGTATGGAGATCCAGGAAGAGTACAAGGATGAAGTACATCACCTTCAAGGACTATTGGGTAATACGGAGGCAAGACTGCAGCAACTTCATCAGACCAATGTCTTAACTACCGATATTGCCAACCGATTGTACACTGAAGGTCAAGAAATGCAGACGGATTTCCAGAACTCAATCGTGGAATATCGTAATCGATCCGAAATGGCATCCTTCTCAAGCAATCAACTTGAAATGATTAGCCAACAACAATCAATTGCAGTTCATGAATTGTCTGAACGGAATCAGCTATTGAGTGAAGCTCTAGTTCAGTCTCGTAAACAGGCCGAGTTGTATGAAAGCAGCATTGAAGAGATCACTAGGGAATCTAGAAAGAAGGTTTTCGAGGCAAATCAGGCCAAATTGGAAAGTGATCTGAAGCACCGAAACACTGAACATGATACTGTTAGAAGAATTGCATCGTACAGGAATCATGAGGCCGAAGCGATATCACACCTGAGGCTTGAATCACAGGCTAGTGCAAATTCGATCGCAAGGGCAGAGCACTATGAAGAGCTCTATGCCAACGAGCAGGAGATGAACTGTGAGTTGAAGGATGAGATCAAAAAGCAGAACGTGAAGTTGCGAAGATCATTGACTCAGGGCACTACGACCGACGGTCGTGGCCCTGATGAGATGCTTGTTGAAGACCTACGAAACCAAGCCAAAATAGCTCAAATCAGAGTTCAGGATCTAGACCATGAAGTTCATGAATGTTTACAGGAGAACATGTTGTTAAAAGAAAGATTGACTGAAGTTGCGGATGTAGGGGCGTCGTCCTTCTCCAACGCTGAAGTCCGAACTTTAAGATCTGAACTAGAAAGTGAGCGCAAAATGAAATTGGCTAGTGGTGTTCAACAATATGAGAGACCATGCATGTTCATGGGGGAAATTCAGGATAGGGATGAAAAGATTGGTATCAAGAATTCTGAGATTATTGACATGAAACGTCACTTAGATGAACTGAGAAAGAGTCTCAAGGATTCTGAAACATCTATGTCTAGGGTCAGCCCTGATACACTTCCCTATTCGGCAGGCATCCCCAACTATGATCTCGCATCAAGACTGGTCATCGACAAGCTGGAGAATGAGGTGAGTGAGGCTAACTCTGAGAACGCTATCCTAAAATCTTGGGTATCGCAGATCGACAAGGAGTTGACCTACGAGACAAATGTTGCTCAATCCTATCGCGGACATGCTGGACCGTCTCAACAGCAACCTTCTCAATCGAACAAAAGAATCACCGATCTGCTGAAAGAAGTTGACAACAAGATCGCCGATGGAACTGAGAAGGACTATTACAAGCCTCCGAGCGGATGGGGCGGTCCGCCTGACCCTGATGGACCTCCTGACCCTTTCGGGCCCAACGGTCCAGGACCACCTCCAGAACCTCCTGGTTTGCCTTCAGTTCAAGGATCACAACGTGATTCAGCAGATGACATCTCCACAGCGGCGTACACGGCAGAAGAAGTACCGAGAATGTCAAGACGGGAGGCTGACAAAGTTTATGTTAGCCCATGGCCGAAGCAACAGAACCTTGGGGTTTGGCAATCAGATCTCATCAAGAGTGTTGTTCTTGCTGCGAATGATGGAGACAAAGCTGCGTGGGAAGCATGGCTACAGCCGGCTATAAGACCAAATCCTGACATTGAGCTGCTGAATGACAGTGGCGGGCAACGATACCAGTCAATCGACGCCAAGTTGTCAATTGCATTGTCAAACGTTATAGCTCAAGCCGGTGATGTTGCTCGTCATGTAGCAATTAAACTGAGGTTGAGAACACAGAATCATAGTCGAAGAGGAACCTATGTTATGGGACGAGAAATCTTGGCTATGATCCTGGAACACTTCAGAACCCCAGGTCAACGAGAGACAGCCTTCACTATGGAGCACATCGTATCGATGAAGTATCTCGGTGACTCCAACTTGGAAGTGTTCTACGAGAAATGGATGGAGATGGTATCAAACATGATGCCGGATGATGTACCTCCTGACGATTGGCTTCGTGACGCTCTATACAAGAAGATTCGAAATTCGAGTCTCATGATGTTTGACATCAAGCAGTATGAATCATGGATTGAAGGAGATCAAAGACGAAGCTATCGCTACCTGTTGGACGTCATCGAAAGGCACATCTCTAGAATTAGAGAAGACAAGCATGTGGCCGCTAGGGAGAAGTACGCAAGAGACTTTGCAGGTGGTGGCAAGCCCACTGCTCCTGCCCCAAATCCAACTGCTGCTGCACCAGATGCCAATCCGAAAGCGAAGCCTAAAGCCACTCCCAAGGAGAAAGCAGCACCGAAGGCAAAGGCAAAGGCTGAGGCAGCTCCAGTTCTACCATCACCTCAACCAAAACAGCATGCAAAAGGAAAAGGTCAAGGGAAAGGAAACGGTCGACCAAACAGCCGAAGTGCTAGTCCTAGATCCAAGAAGAAAATCCCATGCCACTTCCATTTCATCAAGAAAGCATGCAGAAAAGGCAAAGATTGTGAATACAGTCACGACCAGAAGGTGTTTGATGCGAACAAGAACGCGAAAGGTAATGGTCGAAAGCCAGGAACTCCTAGAAGTCAATCTCCAGCAAATAAGACCAAGAAGGTTGATGAACCATGCTGGCACTGGGCTAAGGGCAAGTGCCGATATGGAGACAAATGCAACAAACGCCATGATCCTCATCTATTCAACACTGCTCCAAACACCGAAGCATCAAGTTCAAAGGCTACTCCTGCACTTGTCCATGATTGGAGTGATGATGAAGGGACATTCCATAAGGTCGCATCGAATGTCGTCAAGAAGAAGGTCAGATTCCATGAATCCAAGACTTGCATCCAAACGTATGTGAAGAAGGACTTCGTGAAGTGCAGCCGGAAATCCCAGACCATCCCCAAAGGTCATGGTAAAGTTGGTAAGCCTACTGATCAGGTAAGGCAAGATGAGCAATGGTCTTATTCATGCAGACTAGCATCGAGCCGAGGGAAGGCAATGGCTATCCTGATCGATGAGAAGGGTGAGTACAGTGACATTGATGAAGTCCTGGTCATCGTCGGCCCCAGCCTGGACATTCTGATCAGACTCGACATCGTGGACGGTGAGGTGTCCAGGGAAGTCTTTGTGGAGAACTATGTTCAGCATATCGAGGGTCGATATGGTAAAAGGGGCAACACAATGTGTATCACTGTCCCCGTTGAAGAAAGAGATAAGAGATTCATATTGGATTCTGGAAGTGGTCATGATCTCATCTCATCTACACGAATAAGTAGAATGGATCTCCCAACATATGATGATAAAGTCGTCAACTTCCATACAGCAAACGGGGTAACATGTTCGACCAAACGCTCAAGTATCAAGTTCGAGGCATTCAACGAACCAGCAGAAGCTCACATCCTGGAAGACACGCCTTCTGTGATCTCCATGGGCAAGCGGTGCGTTGACCTTGGCTACTCATTCGTATGGCCGACTGGAAGAACTCCTTTCATGTTAGATCCCAATGGCAACATCATCGAAATGACTGTCAAAGACTACATTCCTTATGTGAGTGTCGATCAAGAGAAGAGAAAGTTAAAATCATCCTGTGTGGAAAAGATCATGACAGTTCTTGATGATGGATGCTCAACGTCGGAAGGCGAAGGTCTTTTGGTCATTGATGGAGAAAGT
Organism: Cladocopium goreaui; assembly: GCA_947184155.2. NCBI lineage: Eukaryota > Dinophyceae > Suessiales > Symbiodiniaceae > Cladocopium > Cladocopium goreaui. The sequence goes on along the minus strand of CAMXCT020000893.1, from coordinate 12,636 downwards.
GGGGACGAACTTGAGGATCTTTCCGACGCCGTTGGACGATCCGATATTAAATCTCCCAAGAAATTAATGAAGAAACGTAAGAAGGCAAAGTTGAAAGGTGATCAACGTGAAGTAGCTGTTGGAAGTGATGCGGGTGATGCTGAGGAAATGTCATGCTATGCCGATGAATACGCCGAGTTTGAAGATGACGGGTATGATCCCAGCATTGCACCGGATGATATCCATGAAGATCATCAAGTTGAAGTTGAAGAAATTCCTGAAGATGGAGGAGGTGAAGATGACGATGATGTCATTGATGTTGATGAAGAAGATGGAGGAGTCCGATTGAGTAAGAGGGGAACTTTGAAGAATGAGGCAAGATCAAAGGTTCATCTTCTAACTCATCGCTATAAGAACCCATACTGTGAGTCATGCGTGCGTGCAAAGATGAAGCACAGGAAGACGTTCAGAGGAGCATTTCAGCGTAAGCTCACGAAGTTTGGGGACCTGGTCACGTTCGACTACGTTGACAATCGTCGTATTGCTAAACAGGATTATGGCGACGACAAAACCATCTTTGTCATCAGGGATAGATATACGGGGATGCTTCAATCTTACCCTTCTGCTAGGAAGGATACTGACGCAGTCATCCGGGCGGTCAAACAGTTCATGGGCCGTCGTAAGATCAGAGAAGCATACTCCGATGATGCCCCGCAGTTCGACAAGGCAATGAAGATCCTGAAGATCCCAATGGACACTTCCTTGGCCGGAAAGACCAAGCATAACTCACTTGCAGAAAGAACTAACCAGTTTGTGCTCGTGGCAACCACAACATGTCTACTTGAAGCAGGGATTCCACCATGCTTTTGGATGTACGCTATCAGATGCGTAAGTCACCTGCTCAACATCGAGCCCAACGATGATGAGGTGAGTTCTTGGTGCAAACTTCATGGAGAAGAATTCAAAGGGAAGATGATACCTTTTGGTGCCCTCGTGTACTTCAAGCCCAGTGGTTCACGTGAACGAGAACAACAACACAAGTTTGACCCCATGGGATCTCCTGGAGTGTTCGCCGGATACTCCATAGGTCCCGGGCTCCATTGGTCGAGAAAGTACAGGGTATGGGCATTATGTGATTGGAGTAAGCAGAACTTGGCCTATGACGCTGAGAAACCCGTCGCCAAATTGAGGACTCCGCACTATACCGAAAGGGTCGAACTAAAAGAACCCCTTGAATTCCCATGCAAGTCAGAGTATGAAAGGATCAATGTTTCCATTGAGGGATTAAAAGTAAAAGATCGTCTTGAAGGAAACCCAGAAATTCTACCGCCACCTCCTCCGGACGATGGTGATGATGATGAAGATGGAGGTGATGACGATGGTCATGGTGGCGGTGGTGTACCTTCGTCGAAGGTCCCACAAGGGAAGACGGAAGGGGAGTTGGAAGCTGAAAGACTCCTTGGTGAAATATCTGAAAGAATGGGACCACCAGGTATCGATAAGCCCGCACATCCAGACCTTCATGTTCCAGAAGGAGGGCCAGAACATTACTCCGTTGGAAAGGCCGGGGATGGGGTCGTGTACCTGAATGACGATGGTGAATGGGTGAAGCTCAATGCTCGCGGTCATCCGTATCGTATTGACGAACGTGGTTTTCGCAGAATATCAACTACTCCCAGGCCATCAAAGTATACCCCTGACGAGTGGAGGAAGATGTCACCGACTGTCAGAAAGGGCATCGCTAAGGCCGAGGAGAAGAAGATTGAAGCTGAAAAAGAAAAGAAGAAGAGCGATGCGAAAATCAAGGAGAGCGAAGAGCGAGCAAAGAGAAAAGAAGAAAAGAAGAAAGAGAAAAAAGCCAAGAAAGCCAAATCTTCCAAGAAAGACGACAAAGGCGATCATGTTTCTGGAGTAGCCATGTCCCAAGACTACGTTCGAAGGGGCAAAGTTTTTCAATATGGAAAAGGGTCCTCTTCTCCCGTCGGGAGAGGGATTCCTGCCTCTGCCCCATGCAATTCTGATCTATCAGACACTGATGTACCTGATGATGATGACTTCTTGATGGATTGGGATGAATGGTCTGAGATCGAGAGTGGCAGGGGACCGAAGGCTACATGGAACAACGACAAAGTGTATGACTTCAACCAGGGGAAAGTGGTGGCTGCTGCGACCTTGCACAGCACCAACGATGTACCCCAAGACGCTCGTGGCCTCAGTGATGTTTTCCTTCCATTTCCATGCATGCCATGCATTAATCATTGTGATGATCATCGAGAAAAGATAAATTCAAATGGTGATGGAATAAATATCAACAAGATGTTCAACACTGCAGTCGCAAGGCCTGTTGGTCGAAAGGAAATGATGGAAAACGACGATGCACGTAAGGCCATGAGGAAGGAATGGTTAGGTCAACACGCTGCTGGAGTCTATGATTTCAGTGTTATAAGAGAATATGATGACGTTGTTCGTGAAGCAAAAGCAAACAAGACAGAGGTTCATATGGCCAGAGTACATGGAATCTGTGTTGAGAAAAACTACCAGTTGCCTGCAGGAAGCCCTAGTAGAAAATTCAAAGGGCGAGGTGTCTTGCTTGGTAATCAGGTGAAGAACCAATTCTGGGAGGCTGCTTTCTTCCAGGACTTGGGCAATTCTCCAGCTACTTTTGAGGCATCGAGATGGGCTGATTTCTATGGGTGTCTTCCGGGCCATAATGTAAAACTTGCCGACGCCATTCAAGCATACATTCAAGCAAAACTAACCGGACCACCATGTTGGGTTGAGCTACCCGAAGATGCTTGGCCAGACGATGTCGATATTCGAAAATTCCGTAGGCCAGTTGTAAGATTGGTTAAAGCTTTGTACGGCCACCCCGATTCGGGAACAATGTGGGAACAGCATTGTGATCGGAAAGTTCGAGAACTCGACTTCGTTCCTGTTGGAGAAGAATGGCCTTCTATGTATTTTCATAAGAAACTGAAGTTACTTCTTGTCATCTATGTAGACGACTTAAAGCTGGCAGGACCGGAAGAGAACCTGACTAAGGGTTGGGAGATGCTCAGATCAAAACTCAACATCGAGCCGGAGACTGACTTGGGGCTCTATCTTGGTTGTGTCTTGAGAAAGGGATCTACCAAACTTCATGATGGTACCCCGGTATCAACCATGACCTATGACATGGAAGGTTTGTTGAAACTGTCGGTTGAGAAGTACTTGGACATTGTTGGAAAAGATACGAAGCTGAAACATGTATCTACTCCAAGTCTACCTGAAGAAACAAAGAAACATAAGTCTAGAGCACCATGTCCCGGGAACCCCAAGAACAAGAAAGTATGTCCATGGTGCACTCATGAATTTGATCCGGACGCTCCATTGTTTTATGAACAAGGAACCCAAGGGGAAGACGTCTCGCCTGGGGAGTCTGAGAGAGGTGCATTAGCGCCACACGCTGCCAGCGTGTTGATGAAGCTGCTGTACGCGGCGAGGATTGCTCGTTTCGATCTGCTTCGTTCCATTAATTCCCTGGCCAGGAATGTAACAAAGTGGACCATTGATGACGATGCAAAGTTGTATCACTTGATGTGCTACGTGAATTCCAGCCTATCTAAAAGAATGACCGGATGGGTTGGGGACAACTTCAATGAATTGACTTTGTATTTATTTGCGGATGCTGATTTTGCAGGGTGTGCCCAGTCTTTGAGATCTACTTCAGGATCTCATATGCATATTCAGGGTAACCACACACGGTTTCCTTTGTCCGGGGGCAGCAAACGGCAAGGATGCGTAAGCCATTCGACGCCTGAGGCTGAAATCGTGGCAGCCGATGTCACCCTCCGTACTATGGGTTTGCCCGCTATGAGCATTTGGGAAACGCTGACGGGAAAGTCGCCCAAATTATTGTTCCATGATGACAATCAGGGCATGATAGGTGTAGTCAGGTCGGGTCGTAACCCTACTATGCGGCATCTTGAGAGGACCCATGGCATAGCCATCACATCCCTCCATGAACATTTTACTCGGGAGAACTACGTACTCATGTATGAGGTGACCTCGAAAATGGCCGCTGACATTCACACCAAAGGTTTCAAGAATCCGTTGGCATGGAAAAGAGCATGTATGCTCATCAACCTGTTGGACCCTGGTGACATCGGTACGAAAGATCTGCTCGATATGGTCTCACCCACCACGGATGTCGATACCACTGTCCGACAAGTGTTTCAAACCAAAACTCAAGATGTTCCAAATTTTCCATATACCGAAATACCTATTCTACCACCTGAGGTGTATCAGAAGGGTCTTTCTGGTAAAGAACAAGTACAACAACTACCTGGCATGGATCCCATACTGGTTGTTAAGACGCCAACCTTCTTTAGAAAACGACCACCTGGTGTATCATTACCCCATGATTGTTTGAGAAGTACCTGGATACTTTCTCATGGAAAATGGATCAAGGTTGAGGATCGAGTTCCACCCGTTCAGCAACAAGACCGTTTCGATCAATGGGTAGAACGAGCTTGTTTCCAATACCATCCGTGTCAATCTAGTATATCGCCGTCGGTGATTACTAGGCAATCAGCCGGCATTGTCTCACCGGGACACCCGGCGTCAACAGCACGACAAGGGCTCCATGCTGCCGCGGTGCCGACTCGTCAGACTCCAGTCCTGAAGTATCCTCAGTTAACTGTGGGGGTGGGTCAACTATTTTGTCATCAATCCCATGGAAATGACCCCACAACAATTCATGCAGCTCCTTGTGGTACTGCTCGGGTGATCAACACGCTTCTTCGAGTTGTTCATGGGGGGAGTTCTGGATGGGGTAGTCTTCCAATGGGATTTCCTCCGTCGGGGGACCCCAATGATGATCCATATCCTACAGAAAACAAAGATCCCAATCGACAACGAATTATCTTTGCCGGTGGTGACGTGATTGCTGGTAGGGTATCAAGGGACAAAGCCTATAACCCCACAACGTCATCAAGAAAGGGAAAGAAAATATCCAAAAATGAATGTGATCAAGATGAATGGATATGGAAGGATGAAACTACATTGACGAGAGTGCACAAGGTACCAAGAAGAAAGATGTTTACCCCCAAAGAGGCTGACTTTCTACCATGTAAGCTGAGACGGTTTAGAGATGCACGGGAAACCAACCAAGTGTTTCAGTCAAGTGGGAGATTGATCCACGACTCATGGAGATTGGCGGGGAATAACATCGATAAGACCAATAAGAGAAATGAATTTTGGACAGGGACCACTACCTTCAAGATCATATCCAATGCAGACATCAAAGATGTGATGGACAGCGGGTCTGATGTGGAGGACAGGGCATCGTGCCAGGACACAGTGGTCACCTGTATCCTTGATGGAAACATGAAAATCATTCCGTTGGATGACATGTTTATAGCCCATCACTACAAGCTGAAGCATGAGACCAGAAAACAAAATGATTGGGATATTCAGATGACACTCCACCGAAAGAATGGGAAGACTCTGACATATCATTTCAAGCAATCTTACGCTGATTTTCTCGGAAGAGTACTCGATGACGTTATCATATCACTCAACCTCTATGAAATGAAAGATGATGTCCCATGTTTGCTCCTCATGTGTGCTGAAACGCAAAGTATCATCACAAAGATTCACACACAAAGTCGGTTCAAGATGATGCATGTGGTCACAATTACCGAAGATGACAACCTGATGTCTAACTACGGAAGGGCGAAATGGAGACGTTGCATCAGGGGCCCTAGTGACTGCGTGTTCTTTGCGGGACCTTGCACCGGTGGTTCACCGTGGAATCGTTTGAACAAAAACGTGAGTGAGGTCACAGCACACAACATCAGAATGAAAGCATTTCTGTATTGGGAGCTATGGGAAGAGTTCACATTGTGTCTGCAACGTGTACATGTCTTGCATGCTATGGCATTGTTGGAACTACCTCGGGGATGCGACTATTGGAATGACGAGAGAATGAAGTTTCTGATTAATGGGACCCAGTCAACCGTGCATGACTTTGATGGATGCATGTATGGTTTGACATCAAAATTCAAAGATGTTGGGACCGCGATCAAGAAGCCATGGAGAATCGTATCGTGGGGGGTCGAGTTCTTTGACTTACATGCAAAATGTGATGGCTCACACATCCACGGTCAATGTGCGGGTAGAGAAACACGTGCAACACAATTATACACCGAGAAGATTGTCAGATGTATTCTTCGGGGTGTCACAAATCAAATGTTGATCAACAACGCTTATGGAAGGAGATATCGACCAAAGGTATTAGATGAGGTAGATCACCATGAGTCGAAGTCATGTGCATGTGTCATTGTGAACGACTTTGAATGCAACGTTAATGAGAAGACCATCAATGAACAACTACTCATTAACTTCATCACCCAACGAGGCGGTGTGAAGGTGAAGCTGAGGCTGTATCCACGTCGTGGATCGCTATTGGCGGATCCGGATCCCGTTAGAGGTAGATTGAAGGTGAAGTCAGGCTGTTACCTGCGTCGTTGGTGCGCCTTGACGGATCCGGATTCTCCTTGCCTCATCTCGGTCTTCGCAATGGCTGGAGCTGACCTTGTGATCCCCTCAGCGGCCAAAGGTATCGGCTCACTGAAATCAACTTTGTCCCTAATCAAGGAGAAGAGCCAAGAGCACAACCTTCCTGCTCCATTCTCCACCTACGAGGAGACAAACTTCAGGGGTTGCAGGGACAAGGACATTGACGAATGGTTGAATCGAGTGAAGATTTCTCCTCCCGTCGTCGTGGCCTTAGCCTTTGTCATGGACAGAAGTGGCAGAGCATTCGTAACTCATGCAATCAGGTTGCTCATGAAAATGTTGTCAAAAGTGACCAGCGAGAATGAGTTGAAGATGTCCGTCACTAGTTTCATTGACAAAGGGGCCCGGTTATCAAAGTTGGTGGAAGGGGCCGCCAGAAATCCAGATGAGAAAAGCATCATGCAGCTCTTGTGCACCTTCGAGTGTGCGATTAGAATAGATGAACTATGGGATACCCTCAAAGACCACTACACCGGGCAGAACAGTATGATCAACAAGGAGATCACGGTTAAGGAATTGCGCGACAAGATCGCGAATACAAGCTTAACGAACCTTGGATCCTTGAATCAGACATACCCTCCTTATGGAAGTTCATGTTACCAAATCCGGAAGAGGACGAACTTCGAGGAGATTGCCCGTCGGAAGTGGGAAAGCTGGTCATTCGAAGCGATGCGGAGAGAGGAACCTGAGCCAGGTGAAGTTGAAAACCGCATCAAGTATCTGGTCAACATCATGTACGAGGAGAGCTATAGCCTCGGCTACGCACTCCGACGTCACAACGCCAGAGCGACCAGCAGCCAGGGTAAGACCATCATCGTCCAGAACGTCCTGGAGGACTGGATGTCGATGAGTTATGATCTCAGCTTGGAGCGGACGGCAGCCGTTGTCCATCTTCAAACCATCCTCATGGTTTCCAAGATGTTGCATGAGTGGATGACACGATTGGAGAACTTCAAATCCATGTCACACTTGAGTGGGATCATTAAGACTGATCTGGTCAGAATGAAGCAGGCCATTGACCTCCGCGACGACCTGTGGGAGTTGGGGGGCTACAACATTGAAAGGGCCGACCAGGGCATGTTTGAGGAGGTGGAGAAACGAAACAGGACATTCTCCTGTATTCGGGACTATGTGACGACCACAGCCACCACCCAGATGGGCCAAGGGGCCACAGAAGTCTCCCACATCGATGGCTGGGACATCCCGCTGATGCCGAAAGACGGCAGAAACCCTCCAAGTCAACCGGATCATCCAGGTTGGGATCCTTCACCAATCAGAATGATGAACGACAAGCAACAAAGGGAAGCCGATGCACAGCGGGCGCAACAGCAACAACAACAGACTGGGCCTAGCAGTTCCACCGCCGGTGGACGCGATGGTTACAGCTCTGCAGCTGGGAGCGCACCACCACCGAAGGCTCCACCTTCGAAGCCAAGGCCATCGACACCTCCTACCAGAAAGGACTGGGTAATTCCTCGGGTGCCAAATGGATATCTTTTCAGGACATCCTCGATGCCCGACCAAAGGAACTCAGAGTTCATCACGTCTGCTTGGATGGACGAACGGGATCACTTTCTGCTATCAATTGTCCAAGGCCCCGCAGCTCAGGCTGCCAGTACATCGGGATCAGCACCTTGGGCACAGTATTTGAGGAGAGTGACGGCCTACGCCTGCATGGTATTCGGAGTCTGCAATCCGGGGGTCGTTACTGAGGATACAGCATCCACAATCTCCGAGAAGGATTGGCTTAGGTGCTATAGCCATATCGTCCGCAAGTACATGTTGACGCGGACTGGATGCTACCTGTCAACGGCAGGAATGCTGATGATGCTTGGACACCATGACGTGAACGTCGCCAACCAGTCCGAATTGGGCCGAATCAAGAAGATGATCACGAACCCGCTTGCATGCAGGATCATTGAAGCACCGAGCGGTCCAAGGGAGGTTGACATGTTGGCCGGTGACTTCAGGGCTGGGACGACCATCCTCATCACCGATTTGATGTTCCGCGTGGGAACTCAAAGTGGGACGCATGGCATCCAAATGGGGTTAGCTGACATGGGATGGGAGAGTGTTGAAGTTTTCAAGATCCATGATTCTGAATCAGAACGACCACTTCGGCAATTTCTCGAAACGCTTGAAAAGGTCAAGCAACATCTCAATACGGATACCATCGATGATGGCCAGGTAACGGTTCATCTTTGGTTATCTTTGCAGTTCCTCCATGAACAGAAGCCACCCCACTGTGTAATGCTCGAGAATGATTTTCAGAATCAGTTTATCAAAGGGGTTATTGACCTTGATCAAGTCACATCCCGACCCTTGATGGTCGCCATCAACAACGACTCCATGTTCAACGGTATGGACTCCGTCACATCAAGAATCGCAGTTGAGCTGATCGAGAAGATGAGGCTCCAGGGGATCTTAGTGACGTCTGACCAGAGAATGTGGCGGTCGATGTATTCCCAATTTGGAAAACAGTACCCAATATTGAGCACGACCAAAAAGGGGACCTTGGGAAAGACTGCAATTTGGTCTGTCATCGAGAAGAACCTATTTCGCCAAAGAGTTTTCCTCATGTGTGCCACAAACAGGGAGTATGTATCCGTACTCAATGAAGGAGCATTCAAACCTGATGAGTCCGGTATCAACACAAAGGTGTTGGAGGACATGACTGGCCCAACTGAGGCATTCAAAATCGCAAGTGGCGAAATGACCCCAGGTGACTATGCGACCGATGACACAACCATTTTCCAACGAGGCCCTGGAACCGCCATCAACAGATTCACAAAGGACAAGAGGTTTAAGACCCGATGGGTTGAACCAGTGGTCGGCACTCATGAGCTGGAGCCAGTTGTATCAGATCGATGCATGTGGTTTACCATCGACAAGGAGAGCTCTGACATCTTATGTGGTTGCTGCAGAAATGCGGCAACGATGGATGAGATCGAAACATGCCAGGTGAAACCGACCCATTGCATCAACTGCTCTGCCAACACCCAAGATCACTACAAGCGCTCCGCTCCCACATTAGAAGCCAGGAAATCCGTCTTGCTCCTGGCGGCCAGACTGAAGGTCGCATTTGAGGATCTTGGTGTCGACGTAGTTGACATCAATCAAGGATTTCAGATGTGGCTTACATTCACGGCATCTTCTTTGATTTCAAACGCTTTATTGCCGTATGGGGAGCACTTGATGAAGTCTCTTTCGCACATGGGGGGAGTCAGGGTATCGAAGAGGCAAGCTCTGGAGATCTTCCGGAATGGACGCGGCAAACAATTCAGCATCTACCGCGAAAGAATCTATGATGAGGTCGCGAAGAAGTGGCTCCTAGTCTACAGGGTCACGAAAGACTGCGGAAATGTCGCGTACAAGGACTTCTTCGAGAAGGTCGCTGTTCCTGAGGTGAAGGAAAGGAACGAAATCTTCGGATTCTCCCGTGCATCAGCCGAGAAGACTGGGGACATCATCGAGTTTTGGCTTGGCGTCTTGGATGTAGCAAACATGGCCAAAGGAGTTGTGAATGTCTTCAATGCCAGCGTTGATCCTGCCGAATTCCTCAACGGCTTGGAGAAGGCATTGGCTCAATTCACATCAACCTCCAGAACTACAAACACCATTAATGACAAGAGACGGGGATCTTTTGACTGCACACTGCAGACTGCAGAAGCCGAAAGGGTCATGAAGATCATCCACGCAATCCCCGGATATGAATCGCTGATCAACTTCTGCTGCCTCACAGAGTGGGAGAAAGATCAGGTATTCTCTCAGTATCGAAGAAAGCACCATATCACAGGGGATGACGCAAGCATGGGCGCTGATGCCGACGCCAAGCCAGGTGACGAGTCGTCGGCTCACCCTGGGGAGGAGGAAGCTGATGAGCCAGCAAACGACCCCACTGATGTGGTCAGGGACTCAGAGATCTCCGGAAAACAACAACTCTTGGATGCGTTGGGAAAACTCTTCACTGTCTCTGAGGATGTCAATGTGTGTTTGTACTGTGGTAGCACCAAACATGGTCACCTTGAATGTGATCATGAGAAGAAGGATGAAGTCAGAAAGGTGCTAAAGGCCGTCCGAGCGTCGCTCGAGGCTGATAGTCCCACATCTGATGACGTCGAGATGGAACCGCCTGAGCACAGAAAGGACGGATCGGGTGCTACTGAAGGGTCAGGGCAAACGGATGAGCCTACAAAACCGAGGTTTAGTGAGTACCAATGGTACGACAGCATCAGGACTATGTCCGAAGTTGGAGACCTCGATGAGTATGGTAGGTTTTGCATTGAAGGGCGTGATGTTACCAAGCTTGGACCCCAGAATGTCGTTGATCTCAACGAAGTGATCCGGGACGCTATTGTCAGAGGAGGAGGTGACACTTGGTCAGTACAAGAGTTCCTCGCAAATTACTCCGACAACAACATCAGAAAACCCTTCTACAAACGGATCGAAGCGCCGCAAGATGGTTTCTTGAAAATCATCCCTACGACGGGAGCCCATTTCTTCAACTGCTTCTACTTTGGCGGTGTGGAATATGCGGCAAACTATCGCTTCGAAACTGGCAATCGGCTCGACAGCTATGAGGACAAGGTGAGCACATCACTGAACAGGATCCTACGACACAATGTGGGGAAGGCATCAGAATCACAAAGTCTGTTTTGTGACGACGCCGGCTGGGTGCCCATTGAGTCATTGAGGAAGTACTCAAATGTGAGTCCATCTGGAGACATGAGTACCAACGCTGGCCGCATGTCTTCCTCGCCCCCAAAGGAAGAGCAAACGATCAAAGTGCATGGAATGTCAATGAGGCGAACTATCGCATGACATTGCTGTTCAAGATCATGTTCCACTGTGCCCGATATGGACGTCGTGTGCGTGAACAAGTCTTGGCGTTCGGGATCAACAAGGACATTGATCGCAGCAGCCTGACGTGCATTGACAACAAAGTCAATGCGGACACGCACATCCCCGACGAGGGACTACTGCTCTATCCAGTTGCAGTCCGCGCCCCAACGGGACACAAGGAGGGATCCTCCAGAGATGACGTCTTGTTGCTGTCATCATTGCTCTCGCATCCGATCGCGCCCAACACCATCATGTCATTACCGGTTTGCTTCCACATCACGAAGAAGACCAACCTCCGAAGCATTTGGAGGCAAGGATTAATTCCGGGAGGTCTTGGAGAAGGTCATCGTATGTTCACGTTCTTCAACCCATATGTGCCATGGGATCATAGGTCATGGACCATCACGAAGAGCGTTGATACGCGAAAGGGGGACTACATCTGCCTCTTCATCCCGACCGAGACCTTGATGGTGGAGTACGGTGGTCGATTGACCGATTCGGGACAGATCGTTTCGCCAAAGATCATCCCGTTCTCAGCGATCAAAGGAGGATGGATTCAAGATCCGAAAGATCAAAACAACAAGACATGGCTCCGGTTGTTCGTTCCGTCGGGCGACGACCAGGTAGTCCGGTCAGGCACTGTCAAGTCAAGAACTGTCGCCACCAAGGAGTCCATTCTGAGGGTCGCAAGTCAATGCATTGACGCCGAAAAGCAACCGTACGACGAGATCACCATGGATGCAATGAACATCGTCAACCAATTCAGGAACAATCTCATTGAGCCTGGCGGACAAGAACAATACCTCGCCCGCATCAAGCTGATCGACTACATCGTCGAACGCAAGAGGGTGCAAACTTCAGGTTGCCGTCATTGCCCTCATTGTCTCAATGAGACGCCGACGAAGTTGGCAGTGTGTCTAGTTTGCTGGACAGAGCTTGAGAGCTGTGGAATTCGACCATATAGACTACAAGCTCCTGAAGACGATGAAGATGAAGCCACAAAGAAAGAGCTCGATGAGGAGGTTCGTCGACAAGAAGAATCGTTGTTCAAGGATACGGTCCACCAAGCACAAGAAAACGTATCTGAATCCAACGATTATGGCTTCAACCCTGACGAGGTCGACTACAACGAAGGCGATGACGAGGAAATGGATCAGGAGGAGGAAACTCAGCAGGAAGACGACGAGATCGTTGAAGAGGAAGACGATGATGAAATGGACGTCGAACCTGAGAATGGACCTTCATCCAAACTGC
>CAMXCT020000892.1:47500-197500 GCA_947184155.2 Cladocopium goreaui | reverse complement strand
GAAACTCAAAAAATTCAAAATATTGAGAATTTTCAAAAAATAATGAAATCACCAAAAAAGAGGTTCAGAGAGACTTTTGGGAGAAGTTCATTATATTTTGAATATTTTGAATATTTTGAAATTCAAAAAATTCAAAATATTCAAAATATTTTTGTATTGCCTAATTTTTTTTGAATATTTTGAATATTTTGAAATTCAAAAAATTCAAAATATTTTTGCATTGGCTAAATTTTTTGAATATTTTGAATATTTTGAAATTCAAAAAATTCAAGATAGTCAAAATATTTTTGTATTGGCTAATTTTTTGGAATATTTTGAATGTTTTGAAATTCAACAAATTCAAAATATTCAAAATATTCAAAAAATAATAAAATCACCAAAAACGAGGTTCAGAGAGACTTTTGGGAGAAGTTCATTATATTTGGAATATTTTCAATATTTTCAATATTTTGAAATTCAAAAAATTCAAAATATTCAAAATATTTTTGTATTGGCTAATTTTTTTGAATATTTTGAATTTTTTGAAATTCAACAAATTCAAAATATTCAAAATATTTTTGTATTGGCTAAATTTTTTGAATATTTTGAACATTTTGAAATTCAAAAAATTCAAAATATTGGCTAAATTTTTTGAATATTTTGAATATTTTGAAATTCAAAAAATTCAAAATATTCAAAATATTCAAAAAATGAAATCACCGAAAAAAGAGGTTCAGAGAGACTTTTGGGAGAAGTTCATTATATTTTGAATATTTTGAATTTTTTGAATATTTTGAAATTCAAATATTCAAAATATTTTTGTATTGGCTAAATTTTTTGAATATTTTGAATGTTTTGAAATTCAAAAAATTCAAAATATTCAAAATATTTTTGTCTTGGCTAAATTTTTTGAATATTTTGAATATTTTGAAATTCAAAAAATTCAAAATATTCAAAATATTTTTGTATTGGCTAAATTTCTTGAATATTTTGAATATTTTGAAATTCAAAAAAATCAAAATATTCAAAATATTTTTGTATTGGCTAAATTTTTTGAATATTTTGAAATTCAAAAAAATCAAAATATTCAAAATATTCAAAAAATGAAATCACCGAAAAAAGAGGTTCAGAGAGACTTTTGGGAGAAGTTCATTATACTTTGAATATTTTTAATATTTGAAATTCAAAAAACAAAATATTAAAATATTTTTTGTATCTGGCTAAATTTTTTTTTAATAGTTTTTGAAATTCAAAAAATTCAAAATATTCAAAATATTTTTGTATTGGCTAAATTTTTTGAATATTTTGAATATTTTGAAATTCAAAAAATTCAAAATATTCAAAACATTTTTGTATTGGCTAAATTTTTTGAATATTTTGAGTATTTTGATATTCGAAAAATTCAAAATATTCAAACTATTCAAAATATTCAAAAAATAATGAAATCGCCAAAAAAGAGGTTCAGAGAGACTTTGGGGAGAAGTTCATTATATTTTGAATATTTTAAATTTTTTAAATATTTTTTGAATATTTTGAAATTCAAAAAATTCAAAATATTCAAAATATTTTTGTATTGGCTAAATTTTTTGAATATTTTGAATATTTTGAAATTCAAAAAAAGCCAAATATTCAAAATATTTTTGTATTGGCTAAATTTTTTGAATATTTTGAATATTTTGAATATTTTGAAATTCAAAAAATTACAAATATTCAAAATATTCAAAAAATAATGAAATCAACAAAAGGAGGTTCAGAGAGACTTTTGGGAGAAGTTCATTATATTTTGAATATTTTGAAATTCAAAAAATTCAAAATATTCAAAATATTTTTGTATTGGCTAATTTTTTTTGAATATTTTGAATATTTTGAAATTCAAAAAATTCAAAATATTCAAAATATTTTTGTATTGGCTAAATTTTTTGAATATTTTGAATATTTTGAAACTCAAAAAATTCAAAATATTCAAAATATTTTTGTATTGGCTAAATTTTTTGAATATTTTGAAATTTTTGAAATTCAAAAAAATCAAAATATTCAAAATATTGAGAATTTTCAAAAAATAATGAAATCACCAAAAACGAGGTTCAGAGAGACTTTTGGGAGAAGTTCATTATATTTTGATTTTTTTTGAATTTTTTGAATATTTTGAAATTCAAAATATTCAAAATATTTTTGTGTTGGCTAAATTTTTTGAATATTTTGAATGTTTTGAAATTCAAAAAATTCAAAATATTCAAAATATTTTTGTATTGGCTAAATTTTTTGAATATTTTGAAATTCAAAAAATTCAAAATATTCAAAATACTTTTGTTTTGGCTAAATGTTTTGAATATTTTGAGTATTTTGAAATTAAAAAAAATCAAACTATTCAAAATATTCAAAAAATAATGAAATCACCAAAAAGAGGTTCAGAGAGACTTCGGGGAGAAGTTCATTATATTTTGAATATTTTTAAATTTTTGAATATTTTGAATATTTTGAAATTCAAAAAATTCAAAATATTCAAAATATTTTTGTATATGGCATTGGGTTCAGTACATTATGATCGCCAATTCCATTAATCGCCATTCATAAACCATGATTCACAATTCGTAGCCATTCACTATTATCTACTATTATTCCTGTAACCATTAACCACTATATTCACCATTAACCACTATATTCACCATTAATTATTCTTCATTAATAACCATTGTCATTAACCATTGTTTCTCCCTGACAAAAACGCAACCGCGCCATGTGACAAACATCCCGTGGGATCCGTCGCGAAGCGTTGTTCTCCAGTGTACCTGGCCAAAAAAAGATGCCATAAACTACCATCTGGAAGCCATGGCCCATAGAAATAGATGGTTTCCCGAAATGAAAAATTATGTTATTTATGGATGATACCAACTGGTTATTTTACACATAGCCATGGAAAATCCCAACCATAAATGGAGGTCGGATAAAGCTGGGGAAATCATCTATTTCGATTAGGGCCATCTATACCACGGCTATGTTAAATATCCAGAGGGCACACCAAAAATGACCATAATTCCAACAAACGGTGAATTTTATTGATTCTGCAACATATCATAAAAATGCACAAAGCTCTAAAATATCACTTTATCAACTGGAATTAGGATTTAGGAAACAACAAATGACGCATCCTTATAACATCATTGTTGTCGCTAAGGTCAACGGTCATCGCAGTCGTTCGCAGTCGTTGGTGATGTGAAGAAACATCTCTAAGGTCATTTAATCAGGTCTGACATATCTCTGTTGGATTCTGTTGGTCAGAATACTGCGCAACAATCTTCCTTTGTACATCGTTTTTGTTCCCCATTTCTTGAAACCATAGGATTCATTGATCTTTTTGGCCATAGGAAGTGGTAAACCTCGGCTGATCTCCGGCTCACTTCACCCGCAGCACTTCCGAGGCAATCTCGCAACTCTCGGGGTTTTCTAAGGGCTTGGAACCCCTGGGGCAATCGACGCCTGGGTGTTTTTTTTGCTGCGCCATGGGGAATGGGAAAAGGGAAAAGTGACATATATGGCACGAGCAGCCATACGCAACGCCTAGGGCCTAGTTAAGCAACAAAGTCATGGAGTCGAGGAATATGAAAGGTATCTAAGTTTCAAAGTCATGGTGAATCAGTCAGTAGAATACAAGATATGTAGATCATCGGTACCAGTGGTAGCAGTGGTAACCCCTGGATGATCGTTGTGGGATGATTCGGGACCCAGTCGAAATACACCCATTTTCGTCGACATTGAAAGGGAGCCTAGCCTCGCAAGCACAAAATCATCCCAAGCATCGGGGAAAAACATGGAAAAACAACGACTTCACAAATCGCAAGTAGGTTGGACGGTGACTATATGGCAGTGTCAAAATAGCTGGGATTTATGGAGATAATCCCCTAAAAATGGGTATTAATAGGTATGATCCATTACCCATATGTGACTATCGTACGGATCCCTTTTCAGTTGTTTTCACCTTGATATTAGTCCCGGATTAAATCAACGGCGCCTAAGAAATTGGCCGGGCGCCGCGCATAAGGAGCCAAAGTCAAATCAAACAGGATGCAAAGAAAACTGAGATGAACGGAGGACTTGGAGACTCTGGATGTGATCTACCCAAAAAACTATTACACGAATATATATATATGTACGATGGACCTTTATGTACTATTTGAACGTTTGCATGTCGAAAGGATTTTATTGAAATTATACCTCTTTCTGGAGAATCCCTACTAGTTAATCTATATACCAAAAAGAAAGAAATGGAATTCAAAAAATTCAAAAAAAAAATGAATACATATTTTTTTTGATTTTTTTGATTTTTTTGAATTCCATTTCTTTCTTTTTGGGACTTTCATTTTTTTTTTGAATTTTTTGAATTTTTTGAATTCAAAAAATTCAAAAAAAATGAATACATATTTTTTTTTGAATTTTTTGAATTCAAAAAAATCAAAAAAAAAGTGAATACATAATTTTTTTTGAATTTTTTGAATTCAAAAAATTCAAAAAATTCAAAAAAAAAATGAAAGTCCCAAAAAGAAAGAAATGGAATTCAAAAAATTCAAAAAATTCAAAAAAAATGAATACATATTTTTTTTTGAATTTTTTGAATTTTTTGAATTCCATTTCTTTCTTTTTGGGACTTTCATTTTTTTTTGAATTTTTTGAATTTTTTGAATTCAAAAAAAAATTATGTATTCATTTTTTTTTGAATTTTTTGAATTCCATTTCTTTCTTTTTGGGACTTTCATTTTTTTTTTGAATTTTTTGAATTTTTTGAATTCCATTTCTTTCTTTTTGGGACTTTCATTTTTTTTTTGAATTTTTTGAATTCAAAAAAAAAAGTGAATACATATTTTTTGAATTCAAAAAATTCAAAAAATTCAAAAAAAATGAATACATATTTTTTTTTGAATTTTTTGAATTTTCTGAATTCAAAAAATTCAAAAAAATCAAAAAAATCAAAAAAAAATGAAAGTCCCAAAAAGAAAGAAATGGAATTCAAAAAATTCAAAAAATTCAAAAAAAAAATGAATACATAATTTTTTTTGAATTTTTTGAATTCCATTTCTTTCTTTTTGGGACTTTCATTTTTTTTTGAATTTTTTGAATTTTTTGAATTCAAAAAATTCAAAAAATTCAAAAAAAAAGTGAATACATATTTTTTTTTGATAGAGAAATAAGGAGACAAGTTGGGAACAGACAAGGAGACAAGTATGGAAACCAATGGGAGGCAAGAAGAATCCTTCGCCATCGAGCAACCACGAAGAGTCACGAAGAGGATCCTGTGCCCAGAAGCACCCAGGAAGAAGAACAGTAACAGGGAGGGACAAAAAGAAATGAAGAGAGGAGACTGCAATTATGGCCCCAAAGCACCTGAAGGTCCTAAAGCCTAGACCACACAGTAAGTAGGAAAAAACTGGCTGAATAAGGACACAGATGGGAACACACAGATGGGAACACATGGGAGACAAGGGGAATCTTGGGTCCCAAAAGCGGGAACAACAGGAATGAGGAGAGAAGTGAAGAAAGCGCTGGGAAAGACTACAGGGACAAGGAAGGAAAGAAAGGAAAGAGGAGAAAAACTATCCTCTCCCTCCCAAATGCCGGAGACCTGGAAAGAAGCGCGGTAGTGGAGAGAGGATAAGGAGACAAGTTGGAGACAAGTAGGAAGGTAAGTAGGGTAACATGTGGTAGAGACCGAGGGTAAGGGAATGTGACCTGAACAAAGGAAGAAAAGTTAAGGAGAAACACAAGAGGCCAGGAAATCCATTCTTCTCCAAGCAGCAGCAGCAATGAGGAGGGAATTAAGGATACACGTTGGAGGGAACAAGAAAGGGCAAGTGAGGAACCGGAGAGAATCATGTGTCCAAATAAGCACCTACAGAGAAGAACAGCAAGAGAGAGAGAGAGAGAGAAGTAAGGGCATGAGTTGGAGAGAACAAGGGGGACAAGCACGGAGACAGACAGAGGACAAGGAGCATACTGTGCCCCGGAAGCACACAGAGAGAACAGCCACATATGAGAGTGAAGTAGAGAGACGAGTACGAAAACAGATGGGACTTGAGTCCTGTCCCCAAAGCCACCAGAACGAAGAACACTGAGCAATGGAGAGAGAAGTGAGGAACGGGAGACAAGGAGATTCCTTTGACCGAAAGCACCCAGAGAGAAGAATCGCAATGGAGATAGAGAAGTAAGGAGACAAGTTGGGAACAGACAAGGAGACAAGTATGGAAACAAATGGGAGGCAAGAAGAATCCTTTGCCATCGAGCACCACGAAGAGTATCCTGTGCTAAGGATTTAGGATTTAGGAAACATCATTGTTGTCGCTAAGGTCAACGGTCATCGCAGTCGTTCGCAGTCGTTGGTGATGTGAAGAAACATCTCTAAGGTCATTTAATCAGGTCTGACATATCTCTGTTGGATTCTGTTGGTCAGAATACTGCGCAACAATCTTCCTTTGTACATCGTTTTTGTTCCCCATTTCTTGAAACCATAGGATTCATTGATCTTTTTGGCCATAGGAAGTGGTAAACCTCGGCTGATCTCCGGCTCACTTCACCCGCAGCACTTCCGAGGCAATCTCGCAACTCTCGGGGTTTTCTAAGGGCTTGGAACCCCTGGGGCAATCGACGCCTGGGTGTTTTTTTTGCTGCGCCATGGGGAATGGGAAAAGGGAAAAGTGACATATATGGCACGAGCAGCCATACGCAACGCCTAGGGCCTAGTTAAGCAACAAAGTCATGGAGTCGAGGAATATGAAAGGTATCTAAGTTTCAAAGTCATGGTGAATCAGTCAGTAGAATACAAGATATGTAGATCATCGGTACCAGTGGTAGCAGTGGTAACCCCTGGATGATCGTTGTGGGATGATTCGGGACCCAGTCGAAATACACCCATTTTCGTCGACATTGAAAGGGAGCCTAGCCTCGCAAGCACAAAATCATCCCAAGCATCGGGGAAAAACATGGAAAAACAACGACTTCACAAATCGCAAGTAGGTTGGACGGTGACTATATGGCAGTGTCAAAATAGCTGGGATTTATGGATGTTCATTCCCTAAAAATGGTATTAATAGGTATTGATCCATACCCATATGTGACTATTCTTACGGATCCCTTTTCAGTTGTTTTCACTTGATATTAGTCCCGGATAAATCAACGGCGCCTAATAATTGGCCGGGCTGCCGCGCACTAGGATGCCAACATGTCAAATCAACAGGATGCAAAGAACTGAGATGAACGGAGACTCTGGAGACTCTGGATGTGACTACCCAAACTATTACACAATATATATATATGTACGATGGACCTTTATGTACTATTTGAACGTTTGCATGTCGAAAGGATTTTATTGAAATTATACCTCTTTCTGGAGAATCCCTACTAGTTAATCTATATACCAAAAAGAAAGAAATGGAATTCAAAAAATTCAAAAAATTCAAAAAAAAAATGAATACATATTTTTTTTGATTTTTTTGAATTTTTTGAATTCCATTTCTTTCTTTTTGGGACTTTCATTTTTTTTTTTTGAATTTTTTGATTTTTTTGAATTCAAAAAATTCAAAAAAAAAGTGAATACATATTTTTTTTTGAATTTTTTGAATTTTTTGAATTCAAAAAATTCATCAAAAAAAAAGTGAATACATATTTTTTTTTGAATTTTTTGAATTTTTTGAATTCAAAAAATTCAAAAAAAAAATGAAAGTCCCAAAAAGAAAGAAATGGAATTCAAAAAATTCAAAAAATTCAAAAAAAATGAATACATATTTTTTTTTGAATTTTTTGAATTTTTTGAATTCCATTTCTTTCTTTTTGGGACTTTCATTTTTTTTTGAATTTTTTGAATTTTTTGAATTCAAAAAAAAATTATGTATTCATTTTTTTTTGAATTTTTTGAATTCCATTTCTTTCTTTTTGGGACTTTCATTTTTTTTTTGAATTTTTTGAATTTTTTGAATTCCATTTCTTTCTTTTTGGGACTTTCATTTTTTTTTTTTGAATTTTTTGAATTCAAAAAAAAAAGTGAATACATATTTTTTGAATTCAAAAAATTCAAAAATTCAAAAAAAAAAGTGAATACATATTTTTTTTTGAATTTTTTGAATTTTCTGAATTCAAAAAATTCAAAAAATTCAAAAAATCAAAAAAATCAAAAAAAAAATGAAAGTCCCAAAAAGAAAGAAATGGAATTCAAAAAATTCAAAAAATTCAAAAAAAAGAATACATAATTTTTTTTGAATTTTTTGAATTTTTTGATTTTTTTGAATTCCATTTCTTTCTTTTTGGGACTTTCATTTTTTTTTGAATTTTTTGAATTTTTTGAATTCAAAAAATTCAAAAAATTCAAAAAAAAAGTGAATACATATTTTTTTTTGATAGAGAATAAGGAGACAAGTTGGGAACAGACAAGGAGACAAGTATGGAAACCAATGGGAGGCAAGAAGAATCCTTCGCCATCGAGCAACCACGAAGAGTCACGAAGAGTATCCTGTGCCCAGAAGCACCCAGGAAGAAGAACAGTAACAGGGAGGGACAAAAAGAAATGAAGAGAGGAGACTGCAATTATGGCCCCAAAGCACCTGAAGGTCCTAAAGCCTAGACCACACAGCAAGTAGGAAAAAACTGGCTGAATAAGGACACAGATGGGAACACATGGGAGACAAGGGGAATCTTGGGTCCCAAAAGCGAGAACAACAGGAATGAGGAGAGAAGTGAAGAAAGCGCTGGGAAAGACTACAGGGACAAGGAAGGAAAGAAAGGAAAGAGGAGAAAAACTATCCTCTCCCTCCCAAATGCCGGAGACCTGGAAAGAAGCGCGGTAGTGGAGAGAGAATAAGGAGACAAGTTGGAGACAAGTAGGAAGGTAAGTAGGGTAACATGTGGTAGAGACCGAGGGTAAGGGAATGTGACCTGAACAAAGGAAGAAAAGTTAAGGAGAAACACAAGAGGCCAGGAAATCCATTCTTCTCCAAGCAGCAGCAGCAATGAGGAGGGAATTAAGGATACACGTTGGAGGGAACAAGAAAGGGCAAGTGAGGAACCGGAGAGAATCATGTGTCCAAATAAGCACCTAGAGAGAAGAACAGCAAGAGAGAGAGAGAGAGAGAAGTAAGGGCATGAGTTGGAGAGAACAAGGGGGACAAGCACGGAGACAGACAGAGGACTAGGAGCATACTGTGCCCCGGAAGCACCCAGAGAGAACAGCCACATATGAGAGTGAAGTAGAGAGACGAGTACGAAAACAGATGGGACTTGAGTCCTGTCCCCAAAGCCACCAGAACGAAGAACACTGAGCAATGGAGAGAGAAGTGAGGAACGGGAGACAAGCAGATTCCTTTGACCGAAAGCACCCAGAGAGAAGAATCGCAATGGAGATAGAGAAGTAAGGAGACAAGTTGGGAACAGACAAGGAGACAAGTATGGAAACAAATGGGAGGCAAGAAGAATCCTTTGCCATCGAGCACCACGAAGAGTATCCTGTGCCCAGAAGCACCCAGGAAGAAGAACAGTAACAGGGAGGGACAAAAAGAAATGAAGAGGTCCTAAAGCCTAGACAAAACAGCAAGTAGGAAAAAATTGGCTGAAGAAGGACACAGATGGGAACACATGGGAGACAAGGGGAATCTTGGGTCCCAAAAGCGAGAACAACAGGAATGAGGAGAGAAGTGAAGAAAGCGCTGGGAAAGACCACAGGGACAAGGAAGGAAAGAAAGGAAAGAGGAGAAAAACTATCCTCTCCCTCCCAAATGCCGGAGACCTGGAAAGAAGCACGGTAGTGGAGAGAGAATACGGAGACAAGTTGGAGACACGTAGGAAGGTAAGTAGGGTAACATGTGGTAGAGACCGAGGGTAAGGGAATGTGACCTGAACAAAGGAAGAAAAGTTAAGGAGAAACACAAGAGGCCAGGAAATCCGTTCTTTCCCAAGCAGCAGCAGCAATGAGGAGGGAATTAAGGATACACGTTGGAGGGAACAAGGGAGGACAAGGGAGGACAAGTGAGGAACCAGAGAGAATCATGTGTCCAAATAAGCACCTAGAGAGAAGAACAGCAAGAGAGAGAGAGAGAGAGAGAAAAGAGAGAGAGAGAGAAGTAAGGGCACGAGTTGGAGAGAACAAGGGGGACAAGCACGGAGACAGACAGAGGACAAGGAGCATACTGTGCCCCGGAAGCACCCAGAGAGAACAGCCACATGTGAGAGTGAAGTAGAGAGACGAGTACGAAAACAGATGGGACTTGAGTCCTGTCCCCAAAGCCACCAGAACGAAGAACACTGAGCAATGGAGAGAGAAGTGAGGAACGGGAGACAAGGAGATTCCTTTGACCGAAAGCACCCAGAGAGAAGAATCGCAATGGAGATAGAGAAGTAAGGAGACAAGTTGGGAACAGACAAGGAGACAAGTATGGAAACAAATGGGAGGCAAGAAGAATCCTTTGCCATCGAGCACCACGAAGAGTATCCTGTGCCCAGAAGCACCCAGGAAGAAGAACAGTAACAGTGAGGGACAAAAAGAAATGAAGAGAGGAGACTGCAAGAAGGCGGTGACGGAAGGGACACGAATGAGGGACTCGGTAATGTTTATGGCCCCCAAAACCACCTGAAGGTCCTAAAGCCTAGACCACACAGCAAGTAGGAAAAAATTGGCTGAATAAGGACACAGATGGGAACACATGGGAGACAAGGGGAATCTTGGGTCCCAAAAGCGAGAACAACAGGAATGAGGAGAGAAGTGAAGAAAGCGCTGGGAAAGACTACAGGGACAAGGAAGGAAAGAAAGGAAAGAGGAGAAAAACTATCCTCTCCCTCCCAAATGCCGGAGACCTGGAAAGAAGCGCGGTAGTGGAGAGAGAATAAGGAGACAAGTTGGAGACAAGTAGGAAGGTAAGTAGGGTAACATGTGGTAGAGACCGAGGGTAAGGGAATGTGACCTGAACAAAGGAAGAAAAGTTAAGGAGAAACACAAGAGGCCAGGAAATCCATTCTTCTCCAAGCAGCAGCAGCAATGAGGAGGGAATTAAGGATACACGTTGGAGGGAACAAGGGAGGACAAGGGAGGACAAGTGAGGAACCAGAGAGAATCATGTGTCCAAATAAGCACCTAGAGAGAAGAACAGCAAGAGAGAGAGAGAGAGAAGAGAGAGAGAGAGAGAGAAGTAAGGGCACGAGTTGGAGAGAACAAGGGGGACAAGCACGGAGACAGACAGAGGACAAGGAGCATACTGTGCCCCGGAAGCACCCAGAGAGAACAGCCACATGTGAGAGTGAAGTAGAGAGACGAGTACGAAAACAGATGGGACTTGAGTCCTGTCCCCAAAGCCACCAGAACGAAGAACACTGAGCAATGGAGAGAGAAGTGAGGAACGGGAGACAAGGAGATTCCTTTGACCGAAAGCACCCAGAGAGAAGAATCGCAATGGAGATAGAGAAGTAAGGAGACAAGTTGGGAACAGACAAGGAGACAAGTATGGAAACAAATGGGAGGCAAGAAGAATCCTTTGCCATCGAGCACCACGAAGAGTATCCTGTGCCCAGAAGCACCCAGGAAGAAGAACAGTAACAGGGAGGGACAAAAAGAAATGAAGAGGTCCTAAAGCCTAGACAAAACAGCAAGTAGGAAAAAATTGGCTAAATAAGGACACAGATGGGAACACATGGGAGACAAGGGGAATCTTGGGTCCCAAAAGCGAGAACAACAGGAATGAGGAGAGAAGTGAAGAAAGCGCTGGGAAAGACTACAGGGACAAGGAAGGAAAGAAAGGAAAGAGGAGAAAAACTATCCTCTCCGTCCCAAATGCCGGAGACCTGGAAAGAAGCACGGTAGTGGAGAGAGGATAAGGAGACAAGTTGGAGACAAGTAGGAAGGTAAGTAGGGTAACACGTGGTAGAGACTGAGGGTAAGGGAATGTGACCTGAACAAAGGAAAAAAGGCAGGGAGAAACACAAGAGGCCAGGAAATCCATTCTTCCCCCAGCAGCAGCAATGGGGAGGGGATTAAGGATACACGTTGGAGGGAACAAGAAAGGGCAAGTGAGGAACCGGAGAGAATCATGTGTCCAAATAAGCACCTAGAGAGAAGAACAGCAAGAGAGAGAGAGAGAAGTAAGGGCATGAGTTGGAGAGAACAAGGGGGACAAGCACATAGACAGACAGAGGACAAGGAGCATACTGTGCCCCGGAAGCACCCAGAGAGAACAGCCACATGTGAGAGTGAAGTAGAGAGACGAGTACGAAAACAGATGGGACTTGAGTCCTGTCCCAAAGCCACCAGAACGAAGAACACTGAGCAATGGAGAGAGAAGTGAGGAACGGTAAACAAGGGGAGATTCCTTTGACCGAAAGCACCCAGAGAGAAGAATCGCAATGGAGATAGAGAAATAAGGAGACAAGTTGGGAACAGACAAGGAGACAAGTATGGAAACAAATGGGATCAGAAAGGAGGACGGTCGCATTATACCAAAAGGTCCCTGCCACATATATATATATATAGCCTAGAGGTGGTTTATCCCATTATTTACAGGGTTTCAACATGTTTCGACCATCCTGAAATGGTGGTGCAAGTTTCAACCATTGCTTGACCATGAATTTCTCCACGAAAAGAGCAACCACGATGTACATGGAAGAGACTTATCTCTTACGCCAACCATCAAATGTGGATGGTAAGCAAAATTGTAAGTTCCAATTAAATATATGACTTATATTACCCTCTGGTAAACTAACACAGCTATGGAAAAACACCACTTTTAATAGATAAATCACCATTTTTAGTGGGTAAATCACCATTTTCAATGGGTAAATCACCATTTTTAATGGGTAAATGTGCCATGTTCATCCATTTTCAATAGCCATGTTGACATAACCAGAGGGAAAACAAATCCCTGGAAACTCAGATCACAGCCATTTCATCGACGCCTTGCTGGCCATGTGTTATGATCATATCCCCAAAAACAGAGTAACATATGGAATATATATATATAGAGTATATATAGTCACATATCAAACATTCCATACCTTCAGTTTTGGACAAACCCTTGAATACATATATATAATAACGTATATATAATAATATTTATATATATATATTATATATATATAATATATGTACGTATATCTATATACAAAATTAAACATCTAGAACAAAAACGACAGATGCATCCCAACATGTAACATGTATCTCATCATTACCCCTGGGATATGGGTATTTGTCAATCCATTGGTTAACCATCACATCTCCCATGAACAAAATGCTATTTTGGGGGTATACCCAATTTTCAGACAGACCCACATATTGTTGGATAATGTTGGTTGTATATCCATAAATATATCCCATTACATCCAATTCAATCCTACTATCTCCCATTTTCCAGATAGAATTTCCACATATGACCCAGTTATAGTTATAGATGTTATAGTTAGTAAAAACAAAAGCCTATATTACATCCTCATTTTGCTATCCCATTTTGCTATCCCATTATGAAATATCCAGAAACATATCACCATCATTTTGCGCATCTTCCCACCACCAAGCAGCTGTCGTGCTGCGACATCGTGAAGCGAGCCGCCCGGAGCTGCCCTTCGCTGGGGCCCTGGCGAATCAAGGCGAAGCGCCAAAAATGATGAGATTTTTTGTGGGATATCAAATAGCTATTAATTGATATAAAATATAGATATTATGGGATATGATATTGATATTGTGGGATATAATATAGATATTGTGGGATATAATATTGATATTATGGGATATAATATAGATATTGTGGGATATTTCTTATTGATATGGGACAAACTAGTGATATTAATTGATATTAAGATTATATGATATTCTATGATGGAATCTTGTGATATGGGATCATCATGGGACCAACAACCACTCATCAACGACCACAGCTCAAGGCAGCGAGAGGAGCACCGACGCACCGGGGGGGTTGGTTGAAACCACATGATTTAAAAGTGATGATATTTGCGACCAAATTGAAATATCACTTTAGGTTGAAACCACTTGGTATCACCGACTTTGCGAAGCTTCAGATTTTATTCACAAAATCAGTGATACCCTCTTGTAAACATACAAAAAGCTATTGAACATGGCCCATTGAAATAGTTGATTTACCCATGAAAGTGGCGATGTTCCAGTTCGTTATGTAAACGTTTACCAGAGGATTTTTTGGATGATATTAGGGTGTATCTGAAAATGGATGGAGGATACACGGTGCCATGCCCTATTTTCTGACAAGCCCATATTCGGGTTTGACCATGTTTAACCAGGGTCAGTAATAAGTTTGAAAACTAATGAAAGATTAATCAGGTGGACATGCATTCAGTATCAGATCAACTATCAATGAAATTAAATAGGAATAAAATGGTTTTGAGATGTTTTGAGCCTGTTATTCCACCTTGTCCTCTGACATCCAAAAAGAAACTGAGAAGGTTTTCTCTTACAAACAAAAGGTGCTTAGAAGTCTTGGCTGCAGATTCTATGAATGCTCCATCAGTACGAGTAGTTCAGTATACAGTATACATATTACATCAATTCTCAAGTCATGGGCTTCTTGCTGCCTAGATTGCTTCCTATACATGCATCTATATCCTTGGTTAGTGATGAAATCAAACAATTCTTACATAGATAGGAAGTCATTCTTTTTGACAGTAAATCCAATTTTTGGAACATGATAGAACATCATAGAAAATCCCATCATCTAAAATCTAAACTAAACATTTAAGACAATGATGAAAATGATCAGCTTCCATCATCGAACATTGAAGAACATCATGAACAAATCCACAACAAAATGATTAAGCCACGGTTTTAAGGGGGTTGCCCCATTTTCAGACAAATCATGACAAATCCATATCTGGTTGGTGGTGTCAACCATCTTGAAGAATATGACTTCGTCAGTTGGGATCATGACATTCCCAATTCGTATGGAAAAATAAAATTCATGTTCCAGTCACCACCAACTAGATATTATTAACCATCATTAAGCATCATTAACCATCATTAACCATTAATATTAACCATTAATATTAACCATCATTATTCACCATGATTAACCACCATTAACCACCAACCAGGTATGGTAAGGTCACCAATAAATCACCCAAAAAAAATCCCACCATTCCATGGCGCAGCGAGCTCGGCAGCGGAGCACGCCTGAAAGGTCCGAAACGCCTCCGGCAGCTCCGCCGCGGCGGCGAAGGCGGCGCCTCGGGGCACGCAAAAAAGGTGACGACACATGGAGGAAAACCATAGGAAAACCATAGGAAAATGGTGATTTAAAGGTGTTTTAATAGGAATGAATGGTGATTTAATGGGATCTAACTATTGAAAATGGTGATTTAATGGTGATTTAATGGTGTTTAATGATGAATAATGGTGAATTTTTATATTATGAATAATGATGGTTGAATGGGATTTAGAAAAGTCGCTATTCACCATGAAACTATAATGGTATATAATTCATTAATACAATGGGATTGAATGGGAATATAGGTTTAGAGTGATGACCAGATTGATAATCATGGCCATGGCTGGCTCAACGAAGGTCTTGATGGGAAACTATGGGAAAATGGTCGATAAAATATGGGAACATCATCAGCCTGGAGGTTCCGATGATTAACTACAAATCATCTATGAATAGAGGATTTTCCAGCTCAAAACTATTCAATTCACCCAAGCATCAACAACTCTAGAGATTTAAACTGCCGACATAAGGCAAAAGTTAAAGGTTTAACATGTTGGGTGGAAGCTCATCATTATTTTTTGAGCGGGTGAAAATTCACACAGCAAGCAGTGAACATTTCATATTTGTTCATGATTTCAGGAATTGATTGGAGTTTCAACTGCAAACTTCCAGCGAAAAATGGAGATGAACATCAACAAAACGGATTTAAGCTGCCGAAATCGGGAGACTCGTGGGGCACGGCTGAGCCCCCTTGCAAAAAAACACACGTTTGACGTTTGCTGTTCTTTTTGTGGGTGTTCCGGAATTGAGGTTTCTGTTCCCATACAAAGACACGAAGAAACACAACGTCAGGCCCAGACCATCTTATGACTACATAAGCCTCCTTTTTTTATACTGGCTATTTACACAACGATAGTTTTGAGATCATTTCAGTATAGCCGCTATAGCCGCTTTCATTGCTGAGACACCCCATAAGTATTATGGAACATATGGAACAACGTAATGATAGAACATAATGTTGCTTCACATAGGCAGAGGCATGAAATTGATGATGGAACCTGAACATACAAGGCGGACGAGAAGAACAAGGCTTCATGGCCATCTACTGCGGGTTACAGGGGATTCCACGTTGGATTAGTCCAAACAAAGCCCAGCAGTACAATGCCCAAAAAAACCACCAAGCAATATCATTTTGGGCCTCTATCCTCACTTTTGAAGGTGAATGCCACTTTTCTTTGGTTCAGCGATCCCACACATTTTTACAGCCCCAGAAAAACCGACGCCAAATCGCCGTGTCTCGCCTGGCAGTGTCTGCAAACTCTGCAGCGCAGTCTGTGCCTATGGCGACCCATCCATTTTTGGGGCTAGATCATCTTGAGCCATTCCCAGCTGCATCTACAGTAATGTGGCTAAAACAATGTCATAAACCACCCATTTTGGGAATGGTGGTTTATACCACCTATAAAAATGCTGATGACTGGGGGATGGTTTATGGCATTGTTTTACCCACATTAGAGGAGATTCAGCCGAATACACTTCATGGACCTGCGGTTAATAACCCAACAATTGGGTGATATGATACGGAACAGATCGGGATTTCACCAACTCGAACGGCGTATTTTTTTTTCAGCAAAGATGATCGTCAGATTACATCGATTTTACCATGGGGTTCCATCGGTCAATATTAAGGCTTGATGCCCGTAATGGCAAACATCGCTGCGTTCACATCACAGAGGACAAAATCAAAGAGTGAAAGAACTACAACTGCTCAAACATTGGGTCCATAATGTAGATTTCTCGCAAAATGACATCTTGTTGGTTGTGCAATAACCATCCTGAAAAATGATGGAGTTCGTCATTGGGAAGGATGAGATCCCATATATGAAATGGACAATAAAAGCCATGTTTGAAACCACCAACCAGACATATCACATCTCCAAACTGGCACATCACATGGGAAAAAATCGATCCGTGGCTGATCTCGGCGGATTTTCGCCCCAAAATGGCTGTTAACGAATAGTTTAAATAGGGATCATATGGGATAAACATGGATAAACTGATATAAACTGGCTGTTCAAATCTTGGATCTAATATGGGCTAAACCATGATGAACTATGATGTTTTCTCATGGGTGAAGCCATATTGACCATATTAATTAACCATATTAATGAACCATATTAATTAACCATATATTAAATTAACCATATTAATTAACCATATTAATTAACCATATTAATTAACCATATTAATTAACCATATATTAACCATATAAATTCCATATATTAAATTAACCATATATTAACCATATTAATGAACCATATTAATTAACCATATATTAAATTAACCATATTAATTAACCATATTAATTAACCATATTAATTAACCATATTAATTAACCATATTAATTAACCATATATTAACCATATAAATTCCATATATTAAATTAACCATATATTAACCATATTAATTAACCATATTAATTAACCATATATTAACCATCTTATCCAATATGGGTTAATATTAACCATACGGGTTCCCCTTAAACAAAAACAGCCCGCCCGGCCTGGGTTGGTGGGAGCCGACGGATGGGCTTGTTGCCAAAGGCATAGTGAAGCACCAGGAAAACCGAACCTGATGGTCGGTTAATCATGGTGAATAATAGTTACAATGTGATGTTAGTTGGTTTAGATTCGCCCCAGTAACTATAGTTATAAGTACCAACTTAGCTATCTTGGGGGCCTCACATTGTAATAATGGGATTTCCATGGTTAATAACAGTTAATAATTGTTAATCATGTTGAATAATGATGGTTAATAATGATGGTTAATCAATGGTTAATCTATGGTTAATGATTGTTAATAATGGTTTAATGATGGTTAATGATATCTGGTCGGTGATGGTAGGAAAGTTGATGATCGGCTTGATGAATGATGTTTTTTTAGTGAAAAGGCTGGTATTTGACACTAGAAAGGAGATCTAAATCTGCATCTGATAGCATTTGCTGAACATTAATGCATTTACCGTTCCTACCATCCACCACCCAGAAAACCATGCAAACTGTGGTGATTCCTAGTGAACATCAATGCGGCGGAACAAGAAAATTGGATCTTAGTGCGCTCTCTTTGAACCTTCCTATGCAGCCCTGGTGGACCTAATTGCCTTGCTGACTATGGGCTACATCAGGCTTCAAAGAAAAAGTCTCAGTGGGGTGTGGATTGAATTTACCCATCAATTACGAGTCGGTCAGTGCAGTGGCTGCAACAAGTTGACAACGCGAGGAGCTGATTAGTCGATTGTATTTTCCCATCACCGCACCATGGCAACAAGAACAATCAACAAACTTACCACACCACGGCTTCTATAGCTCTCCAGTCACGCATAATATATGCTATATATAAAAATGATATATGATGTCAAAACATACCTGTATCTACAATCTTATCATACACATATGATCTCGTTCCCATCTTAAATAAACTTATCATCATCATATAGTATCATATCTACAATTATCTAGCTATTGATCATATAGTTCATATATATCTTCATATCATTCCCATCTTATGGTGCTATTCCATCCCACAATTATCTATAGCTGGTTGGCGGTTTAAATCCTTCTGAAAAATATGAGTTCGTCAATGGGAAGGATGACGTCCCATATATGAAATGGAAAGTCATAATCCATTCCATGGTTCCAGTCACCACCAACCAGATATCATTAACCATCATTAAACCATTATTAACCATAGATTAACCATTGATTAACCATCATTATCAACCATCATTATTAACCGTCATTATTAACCATGATTATTAACCATGATTATTAACCATCATTATTAACCATCATTATTAACCATGATTAACCATCATTTCACCATCATTAAACCATTATTAACCATGGAAATCTATAGCTATTCTCCCCCTGGTCCACCTGGCCCAACCAGATTCCTTGATCCCGCCTAAGCCTGTGAAGAATGCCAGCGCTGGCTTGATGGCGTCCTTTCTCGCCTGCGCGAGTAGAGGACGTTGATTTTTTTTTTGGGCGCCGGAGATGGAGACCTTTTGTTGGAGACTTAGAGTATGGAGATATATTGGGAAACCAACCATTTGTTTTATGGAGAGATATTAGGAAACCAACCATTTTTTAATGGAGAGATATTGGGAAACCAACTAAATGAATGGATATATATATATATTATATAATTAATGTTTTTCAATTTTGGATGAAACCCTCTGGTATAATCAGCTCCATGGCTTGCTATATCCGCCAGCAACAGTTCGATGATTTTCCCAGCGAACGAAACCTCCATTTGGTTCGGCAAAGTCCCAGCTAGCCACGTTTCATTACCGGCAAGCCTACTGTATTAGTAGAAAGACACTGATTGGTTCAGAACTATTCGTTTTTGATGGTTTATAGATTAGATGGGTATGGTTTTTTGATGGGTTGTTGATGGTTTTTGATGGTTTCTGATGGTTTTTTGATCTACAGGGTACTGACATGTTTGTTGGATATGGTGGAGAGAGGATGTTGACAGGAGATATCTAGTTAGAGTCAATCCCCAAATCGTTGTGGGCAATTGTGGTGGAGATAACCGTTGAATGGACATGGCCATTGCATGCCATTGCTAATGAAGCTGATGATGAATCATGGGAAATATGCGCTATATTGATATATTGATATAATTACCCTCTGGTAATTTAACATAGCTATTGAAAATCACCATTTATAGTGGATTTTCCCATTAAAAATGGTGATTTTCAATAGCTATGTTAAATTACCAGAGGGTACACATGATTGGGGATGGCTCAAACATAGCAAAACAGGGATCCACAACGCTTTTGAAAAAAAACGCCCAATCCGAAATCACAGCCTCGGGTCTTCACCATCGATTGCTCCGCTCCATGGTGCTGGTATGATCCAGTTGTTTCACTCAACATATCTTGATATGATTCATATGGAGGTTTCCTAAGTCATGGGGGTACTCCACGACAATCATCCAAGTCCCCATGGTTTTGGGGACCCCCCATGAAAAATGACCCGCACCTCAAATACTGTCAGCTTACCAACAGCGACAACAAGAACTCACCAATCATGTAGGTTCACGATCTTCAAGGCCCGTGACAGGCGATTCTCCAAACTACCCATGACCCATGAGAACACCCTGGCCATATCGAGTCCATTGGCACCTTGGATTTGTTGTACTTGGAGTCCATCGGCGAACTTTGGCCCATGGCTTTGCCGGTGGTTGTCACCGGTCAGTCAGCAGGTCGCAGGTCTGAATTCGCAAAAAACGATGCTGGGTAAATCAACTATTTCTATGGCCATTTTCAATAGCACATATGTATAGCTGGTTGGTGGTTGACCTACCCCTCTGAAACATATTAATCAATGGTAAGGATTATCCCAGATATTATGGACAATAAAAGCCATGTTTGAAACCACCAACCAGGATATGTCTTAATCCTTCGGCGCATGTCGTTCACTCATTTCACTCTCGATCAAGTTGGTCTAAAGCATGGTCTCCTTAGGATCTTGGTCTTGTTACAAGTAACTCTTAGATTTGCGGAAGCACCAAATAGCTGATATCACAGCCCCAAGGGAAAGTCATTGAACTGTTGAGTTGCGGCTCTTCTTTTTTGGGATGAGGCTCGCTTCTGAGCTTTCGAGGCATGCTTCTGGCCATATCTTCAGCACCGCTCCACGCTTCAATGGCTGTGGCGAAGTTTTTTTCCCCCGGTGCAAAAAATCGCTGCTGAATTCCTGGAGAAATCCCGAAAAGAGCTAAACAGTTTTGGTGTGACACATACACAATGTAGAGACTATCACTATATAGTATGATAGTATGTGTTCTACATACTTGGATTCGCATCCTAATTAGGACACGGGTAATTCTTGACACTTTTTTAACCGAGTTACGGGACATATCTCATGTCTCAATGTGGTGCGCAACTTACTTTGAGTGGATGTGGCAACCCCACGCATGGTTTAACCCACATTGGGGATTGTTGATGAACATTTCCGAAAAAATAAACCCATCATCACCATCATCCCATCATCCCAACGACAATTTCCCAACATTTCCCAAGCCACTGGATTGGTTGGACAATCTTCCGGATTTTCCTTTGGGATTTTCGGATTTGATATGGCCAGGTGCAAAAATCCGTGGTGCCTCCGAAACAGCTCCAACTTCGGCCGCGGCGCTTGCAGCGTTTTCAAGGCCAAAGTGAGATACCTCGGCACGTAAGATGACCAAGACATCTGGCCCTCGCCCGGCCGTTGGGTCGTTTTATGAATCTTTAGTAGGTGTTGTAATTTTTGATTGCGTTTGATCAATTTCGAGCGGTATTTGCTTTTTTTTCAATCTTAAGTGGTTGAATCCCTCTTCAATCTCTTCATGTCTACATTGATGTTAATTACATGTTAATTACCATGTTGCAGTCAAGCAATGTCCATGCGCCGTGTTGTGCTGGAAAAATTCACCAATTTTCCATCGGATGTGAAGGACTGAACTTCCTCTTTTTTCGCGCCGAGATAGAACTCGAATCTGGTCATGACTTCATCATAGAAAGCATCTAACATATTCTAACATGGATTAGCACTATGATTCACGTGCTTTTTTTTGGTTTTTCCATGGTCATTCCCCCGTCACAACTCGTGGGGCCGCCCGGATCCGGATCCAGCTACGGGTCGCCCTGGGTGACATCCTCGCCATGCACCTCGTGCCAGAACCTGCGGCACTGAACAAAAACCACACTGGGCTAAGCAGCAAATATATAGTAACTATATGTAATCATGGTGAAAGGGGGATGGACCAAAACCTATTTAAAAAAATATTGATAAGGTTAATATATGTAATTATCCCAATACAATGTAATTATGGGAGATATCAAATGTGTATCTCATGGGGCTGTTAAGATCAAATATTGGATATATATATATATAGAACAAACTTTATATTTAGATATTTGATATGATGTTGGAATGTGTCTAACGATGTCTGAAGATAGGGTGTCTGAAGATAGGATGCTCTGCCAATATCAATACGGAAAAACCTCTGAGAAAAGATCTGAAAGATATACAAGTGCAATGCATGTGGGCTGTTGGTCTAATGGATAAGGCCTCGACCCCCAGAGCTGGAGATTCCAGGATCAAGTCCTGGACAAGTCAATCTTCTTCCACTTTGTTTGTTTGTCATCTTTTGTTTCTCAATAGATGAAACCAAAAAGCTAAAACACTAATATCTGCCATATCTTAAAATTTGGCAACTCTGACCATGTTTCTTCAAAAAAAACACAAGACTTGAGGTGTTGAGCTTTTCCCTTCTTCGACTGGAGACCCTGTTGCTTGTCATGGGAGCCTCAGTAGCGTCTCCGGTGCAGCAGTTTCGACCTGGCGAAAAATGTACAGAGATTAATGAGATTATGTATTGTACCCTCTGGTTATGTCAACAGTTTGCTATTGAACATGGCCATAGAAATAGTGAGTTTTCCCATGAAATAGATGGTGGATCTTTCCATAGTTAAGTTATGTAAACGTTGACCTGAGGGTAATTGTGATTGGGATTTTGATCCACTAGCCCATGCTGGGAATTTTGATTAAACATGAAGGAATTCGAATCAAGAGTTGCCAGGTTTCCATATCAACCAACATGGGTTTTGTGGGCCGAAACGATCCGAAACCAGGCAAGTATCAAGGTAGGCCTATCCATCTGAAAATAGGCTACAGTACCAAACTTCATCCAATGGCTTCTAATTGTCAATGTTTATCATCATTTCCCTCATGGAAATTGCAATTTTAAGTACAGTAATACCCAATTTTCAGACACAACAAACCAATGGTCATACATTGCCACAAAAAAATACATGTCATTTCCCATATCTCCATGAGCATGTTGCCACGTGAAATCTCAACGACACGCCTCCAGCAGCTTGCGAAAAACGTCCTCATTCAACTGCCGCTGCCTGGGATAGCACTGGTGTTAGCTGATGGACTTTTTGAATGTGAACTGATAGTATCTTGGTATCATTCATCAGTTATGAAAAAATCAGAGTTCATTGAATGTTACCTGATTAATGTTAACTGAATGTATCCTATTGCTGATCAAAAAAAAATCCAAGCTATTAATCAAATTGGTGTTGGACAGATTCAGCATCAACAATTCTCCTCTTTTCGCTTTCAGGGTGATTGTGCTGTCCACTTTATCTATGCGCTGAAGATTCGGAGTGACTTCTGCTTAAGATTAACATAGATAAACAATATTGGGATCTATTGGGCAATTCGGGTCATTCAATCCCAATATCCCTATATTAGATTAAGGCTATTAGGATGATTAACACTATTGGGATGTTAATAAATAATGATTGAAACTATTAATAATGATTAACACTATTAAACATGATTAACATATCAATAATGATTTTAAACATCAATAATAACTGGTTGGTGGTTTCAATCCCTCTGAAAAATATGAAAGTCAAATGGGCCTATTATTCCCAATATTTGGAAAGTCATAATCCATTCCATGGTTCCAGTCACCACCACCCAGATATTATTAACCATCATTAAACCATCATTATTAACCATCATTATTAACCATCATTAACCATCATGAACCCCCATACTAACCCCATACTATTGGGAACTTTGGGGTCTTGCGGGTCGGATCATCCGGTCCTGCCGACATCCAGCGACCGGCCTCCGTGATGAGTGATATGCCTCTGCCTTGACCAGGCTGTGCCTCGATCCATCAACTAAGCGACTAACCGTGTACCCCAGAAATGCCATGTGTTTTTTGGGTGGATTTTCAGTGTATGTATATATATATAATATAATACATATATATATATATTACAATATATATAATATATATTATATACAGTATATATATACATATAGCCGGGTTATTCTGTTATGAATATGGCAAACAGAAGTATAAACCATTCACAATGTTCATCATTTTCGTACTTTTTTACATTTTTTACAGGGGAAGCATCCCCAGTTGGAGGTTCATCCTGGAAGCCTAGGTCCATGGGATGCCACCGCTCAGGTGATTTTAATGGTGATTTCAATTAGATTAATTAGATCAATTCTCAACTTTGGATCAATTCCCAACAAATTTTTGATCAATTATCAACTTATTTACCCTCCGGTAAACTAACATAGCTATTGAAAATGACCATTTACAGTGGATTTACCCATTAAAAATAGTGATTTTCCATAGCTATGTTAGCCCGTTTACCAGAGGGTAGATGGAATTTGAAACTTGGGACAACTCAATTGGATCAATTCTCCATGTCTTGTGACGGAAGATCACCTGGTCATGGTGGCAACCTTCCAGGTACCGGCCAGCTAAACATGGCAAGCAGATTTTTTCCAGGGCTTCTTTGATGTCTCCATTTCAGGGGCGTCAAAGTGTTCTATCTCCTGAAACAACTCTTCAGAAATAATCCAATATTCCCTTTTCGCTAGTCCGTGTCATTAATCACAATCACCATCAGTCGTCCTTATCATTTTTCGTGGCTAATCATAGATTCCCGGTACCCCAAAAATAAAATGGTTCGTTCGAAAGGCAATATGTTCTCCCGTTTACTGTATACCTCACGCATATGAAAAAAAAATGTTACACTAACCCACGGATTGACCAGTATGGATGGATTGTTTGTCAATTTTCTCTACAAAGTTTCCCTCAAACAATGCCAATCTTAGATAGCCTGCAAAAAAAAAAAAACAACCCAGCTAGCAGATTTTGTGTATATACATATAACTTTCCAATCTTCCATGTGCACCACAAATCAAAGTACAATTTATAAAGCTTTCATATACATATCTGGTTGGTGGCTGAGCCACCCCTCTGAAAAATATGAGTTCGTCAGTTGGGATGATTTTCCATTCCCAACTGAATGGGAAAACATCATCCATTCCATGGTTCCAGTCACCACCAACCAGTAAAAAAAATCGAGATAAGAAAATCAGCATTTTTTTGCAGATATATCCCATGATGATAGTTTTCATATTAAATATCATGGACTTATCATGGTATCCCATGAAAAAAGTTTTCATATTAAATACCATAAAAAATCTTCATGAAATTGGATGTTTCATGGGATACCAACCAGATATATCCCATGACCTGGTTGACCCATCCACCGAGTAACTCGCCGGCCTCCCCCCCCCCGCTTGGGGCTCCACACCAAAGCATGGGAAATGTGAGACCCGGCGTCTCAAAGTCAGGATCCAACTGGAAATTCCACCATGATGCTGTGGGTCTGGTTGGTTTTTGGGGTGTTTTTTTGCGTAACCAACAAATTTTTGGTGGATTTAACCATCAAACATCTTCAAAACTGGTGATGTAACCATCAAAAATTGTGATTTAACTCACAAACATGTGGATTTCACCACCAAGAATGATGATTTAACCATCAAAACTGATGATTGAAACGACAAAAAGGGTGATTTCACCAACACAAATGGGGCCTCAACGAACAGCAATGGGGACATCAAAAAACACTGGCATGTGGTTTTAAGCAGAAATCTAGTGTGGATTAGTGTCGTATAATGCTATCCGCAAAGGGTGCGCTTGTAAACTACATGATGATATTTGATTTTCATAGGGATTCACCAGCGAAATCAGGATATTTCGCGATAGGTTCCATGGGGGATACAACCCTAAACCATCATTTTGTCAGATTACTTATCTCAGGTTTTTTTCAACATACCCTGGTTGGTGGTTTCAACCATATTGAAAAATATGAAAGTCAATGGGAAGGAATATCCCATATATTGTGGAAAATAAAACATGTTCCAAACCACCAAGCAGTTTTCCATTTAAAATCCATTTAATATATTTCAACTACCCATCCAAAATGTCATTCTGAGGGTACCCGTTACCAGTATATCAACATAGATGTGGTTATTAGCCATGGTTCCCTTGAGGAAGACGACCTACAAATGGTGGATGTTCCACTATTAAAGTACTGGAGAGGTAAATCCAGTAAACACCATCAATGACCATTCCCCTCTGGTAAACGTTTACATAACTATGGAAAATCACCACTTTTCAATGGGAAAACTCACTATTTCGACTGGGCCATTTTCAATAGCTTTTTGTATGTTTACCAGAGGGTAATCACCATCAATGAACCATTCCCAATTTTCACCCAGACCATCAGACCCATTAAAAAGTTTTTTGACAGTCAACCCCATCCAGACCTGTCGGATCCTACAGTACAAATCATAGGCCATTTGAACCTCTCCAACCTGGGCCATTGCTGAAGCATCCCCGAACGAAATGAAGCTTCATAGCTGGGAAAAGCATCTACGAATGGACAAAAACTTGCAGCCATGTCATTGATGACACCCCACTGGGCACCATGAATTTATGATCAAACATGTACCATGAACATATAAATCATATAATTTCATTAAGTTTGGGTACATACTACGGTAATCTATGGTATATGTTTACATATGGTAAACCCATACCAACATTGATTCTACATACCATCCCCCGACACTTAAATTGACCCATCTGGTTTATCGCAGGGCCAGTCTTAGATGCACAAAACCAAGGATTTCAAGATAATGTGAGATATAATTAGTAGATTCCTCCATTTACAGAAACTAAAACAAGTAATCTACATGAATCTACTCATCCAACCTTCACCCACGGGTATCTCTATGTCCATTCCGTTCTCATCACCAGAATCAGATGGGTTGATCTCAAATCGGGGAGACCCCGGGTCATCCAACTGTTTGCTTTCCAACTCTTCAACAATTGGGCTTTACTCTACCACAAAAAAGAGATATACAAACCACAAAACACACGCATATATATAATATATATTATATAATATATATATATCATTAAAAAAACAAAAAACTATAAACAAAAACGTGGTGTCTTCGTAGTATAGAACTCTACCAAAAATCTGTCTTCGCTATCCCCACTGGCCCAAGGAACGGAAGCGTGCACGTCCAACTGCCCGTACAGCATCACCACCTCCAAGGCGTTTTTCGAATTTTTCACCGTCATCTCTAGGGGTAAAATAACCCATAAATATGGGGATATCATGTTGGTTAATATATGGTTAGTATATGATATTTGGTTATCATCATGGTTAATATATGGTTTATATTTTAATGATGGTTGGTTAATTAGTAAACTACATGGTTAATATCAGAAATGATGCTTGGTTAATTAGTAAAGGGGCTATAGAACACCTAATATCAATATATAGAACGCATGTCACAGTATTTCCTCGTCACAGTTTGAAAAAACGGCTCAGCATGGCGGGGTCACCGTTTTGCTGAACTGTCGCTGTTACATCCACATGTTTTGTTGATGTAATGCCCCAGCTTCATAGTTCTTATCTGGTTGGTGGTTTCAACCTCTCTGAAAAATATTTCACCAGTCATAGTTCTTATACTTGACACTGCAGTTGTCGATATTTTCTGAACGAACTGTCGATACATGCCACACTCCAAAGCATCAACTGTTACCATCAGCGCTACCCTGCCTCTCTCCTGCTCTCCGCATTCGCGGCCTTTCAGGCTGAAACAGCTCTTTTTTGATCTGTTGCAGCTACTGTGCTCCTCCTTTTTTTCCTCTTAAAAAAATACCCTCTGGTTATGTAAAAATAGCTATTGAAAATTGCCATTCATAGTGGATTTACCCATCAAAAATGGTGGATCTTTCCATGGTTATGTTAGCCCGTTTACCAGAGGGTACATACTCTTTCCAGACAAAAATATATTAAGATCATTTAAGATCCACCAGCCAAATTTTTGAATGCCTCCCCTCCAAAGCCAACACCCAAAAATGCAGGTCGAAGAGGACATTCCTCTGGTGGTATCAACCCATCCCAAAAAATCGTCCATACCAAACTCACTTGGTTTCAGGCCACGATAAAATCCAAACAAAAAACCCTAAAAACATCAACCTAAACGATGATTTGCTTGGTGAGGCAGTCCCAATTTCTTCCAGAATATTCAGAATATTGGTAAACATCCAGTCATCTTGAAGGTTTTATTTGATTCTAACCCCATGTGTGGATGCTTAAATCATCTCAAATACCCGTTGTTGTTGGTGAACACACAGTTTTGTTGCTGGTTAAACCACAGTTGTTGATGATTTGATGCTTAAATCCCTATTTTTCATGGTTAAACAGCCACTTTGATGGTGAAACCTCTGGCTCAAAATCTCCTTTTTCTTACAGGGGCCTTGGCGCGGCGGTTTGAGCGAACTCCGGGATTCCTGAGGACAGGAATTTTTGTATTTTTGTGGATGGACGTGGGATGTGGTGATTCATAGTGGATTACATAGCTGTGTTAGTTTACCAGAGGGTAATCATTATCAACCATATATTAACCTTCATTCACATTCATTCACCACTATAAACCACTATAAACCATGATGGATTACCCTCTGGTAAACGTTTACATGACTATGGAAAGATCCACCATTTTTGATGGGTAAATCCACTATTTCGACTGGGCCATTTTCAATAGCAAACTGTTGACATAACCAGGCCGGGTATTCCACAGTGAAATTCTGGCGTGATTCACTACGACCAGTACTTCTGGATGGACTTGGTGAAAAAAAAGAATGTTCCATTAGTGAATCATCCTGTATAAGAACATTCACCAATGGAACATGGAGATTATTGATATGGATTAGCACGACATGTCTGTATGTATAAGATGGACTATGACTATAGATATGGATGAGTTGATTCATTAGTTGTTTCATCCATCCATTAATTTATTTATTCACGTGTTCATTCATCCAATAGTTTAACTATTCAGTTTTGGATTAACACGTTTTATAGAAACATAAGCGGACCATATCCCGATTTCCAAATTCCCATATCCCAATCTGATCATACTATCACCATATCATTAGTTTGATATCAAACATCACCAACAATAATCCCGTAATTTATATAATCCATTCATTGTATCATTAAGAATTCATGATTGTTTCATTGTTTAATATGAATATCCCAATATATCAACATGGATTATCTCATATCAATGATTATTGTAAATTGTAATATTCATATGAATCATATCACCATATCTACAGTCCATCTTGGACATACACAAATGGTTATATGGCAATCCATCTTAGTAATCACCATATTCCACTGGGAAAAAGACATCTGTGGATGGAAACATTGTACCAATCTTAGTGCAATTCTGTGCCCAACAAGGAATAACCATTGATGACTTTTGGATTGGGTACGATGGGCCCTGGGGGGGTAAAATCATGATGGCCAAGTCATGATAATTTGGAGTGTCCATCAATACCAAATCCAGCCAATGGAGAATTAATCCAGCCATCCTTCCATCCAGTAACTAGGAACATAAAATGACACTATGATCCAGGCCAAGCGGCTATTGGTCAAAACCCTGGCACCGTGATGTGAACCCCAACATAGCTGGTAAATGGAGGTTCATCCCATTAGAATTGATAATAATAGGTTTTGACCCATTTTCAAGTGAATTTTGGGACAACTCGAGTTTCACCGTACCAGCTGTTCGCCAAACGCCAAACGGATATGGCCCTGTCGGGGCTCATCCGGACTCGAGGACCCGACCTCCGCAGCAGTTCCAGGCGAAACTCACCGTTCGCCTGCCGCAGCCAGCTTCGCCGAACCGGTTGACTCTTCAAACATTGTCCAACATGAAATGTGGGGATTGACGACTTCGAGTCACACACAAATGATACAAGGAGTCATGTGGGAAGGTACATAGCTTCAATAATTGATAAGGTCATAGTGAATATCCCCAGAAAATATGGCCTTATATGGTACAGTACCTCTATTTTAGGATCCTGAAGATCTCCCATTGATGATATCCATGCCTGGTTTGGGGCTGGTGGTTTTCGTCATTGCAGTTCTTGGGGATTCCTGCGATTCCAAGGCACCACAACCACCCACTGCAACAGTCCCTCTTCGAGCGACTCTTGACGAGCAACAGTAAGTATTGTAACTAATGCAACTATGATAGGGAACACCCAAGAATACCATAATATCTGATGTGATCTAATATTATAAATGATGAACATTGACAATGGCAATACAAGCAACTATGATAGGAACAACATGGGAAGACAACCAAGAGATAATTGCATTGCAGCTCGGTTCATCGCATTTTCCACATACAACAATGGAAGGTAACAAAAAACATGACCCGTGTTCACCACGTGTTTACCCACAAGAGGGGGTTCTTCAGTAATGGGGGATCCCCAGTCGTCACCTGCAGGTTGTTTCAATCTTAAGTCATGGTCATCCGATGTCATCCCTGACGGCTGGATGATGCAAGGGGTACTCCCATGACTTACCCTCTGGTTATGTCAACATAGCTATTGAAAATAGCCATAGAAATGGTTGATTTTCCCATTCATAGCATGGTGGATCTTTCCAGTTCGTTATGTTAGCCCGTTTGCCAGAGGGTAATCCATCATGGTTTATAGTGGTTAATAGTGGTTAATAGTGGTGAATGAAGGTTCATATATGGTTGATAATGATTACCCATCAATGGATGGCCCATCAACAGGCAGCGCACAGCGCACGGATCTGATTTTGACTCGGATGCGATCGGGATGAACGCGTTCCTCGATGGTGCCATCGTCCTGGTGGCCATGGTGGCCTGGTGGGCCATCATCCCAAACCCCCCATCATGGGGATATATGGGGATGAGAATTCTCATTGGGTTTTGCTCATGATCAATTTTTCAGATTCTGTTTGGCTGCCTTTTGACCCAAGGTCCATCATCTATACTATAATCTATACGTTTCAACTGGTTTGGATAGGCACTTTGGAATTCCTGAACCCCCTCCAAATGATGGATTATAAGCGCTGGCTTCCTATTGAATTTGGTTACAGTACAGTATGTTACAGTTACACTCACTGTTTTTTTTGTATCCAGCAACCATTGTTGAATTAAAAACATTCCCATAACTATCCATTGGTTGGTGGATTACTGGATTACAATCTTGCTCCATCCCCTGTGTGTGAAAAACTGATCACACCGAAGACAAAACTATCCAACGCTTGTGAAGCTTGAGCATTAAGCCAATACAAAATCATACAAACTCCTATACAAAGACATAAGAAACATAAGCAAGAGCAAGAGAATTGGCCATTTATGATTGCAGGCATCTGAACATAAGCGCTAAAAAAACCGCCATCGTCACCACAACGCGCTGCTGGGATGGTCCTCGTAGCACACGTTCACCTGAGTAAGGCTTCCCCAAAAAAATACGAAAACAAAAATAAGTCATGAAAGGAACCATTGGAACCATGTTTTTTTTATGTGTTTTCGAGATGTACCTTTTGACCTTCTTGGCGACCATTGTGGCTTTGATGTTTGGATGAGGTCAAGCCCCAGGACATGTCCCTCATATTCGATTCACATTTGAAACCCTTCAGCCTCATTCTAACTGACAACA
This sequence comes from Cladocopium goreaui, assembly GCA_947184155.2. Taxonomy (NCBI): domain Eukaryota; class Dinophyceae; order Suessiales; family Symbiodiniaceae; genus Cladocopium; species Cladocopium goreaui. Next base: position 165,881 of record CAMXCT020000892.1, on the reverse strand, counting down.
TTCCAACTTACCCTCTGGTAAACTAACATAACTATGGAAAATCACCAGTTTTTATGGGAAAATCCACTATTCCTATGGCAATTTTCAATAGCTTTTTGTATGTTTACCAGAGGGTAACTCACTCCATCAGCATCCATCATCCATCCATCATCCATCCATCATCCATCAGCGCGCCACGTGGCGAAGTGGTCCTCGTGAACTTTCACCACGAAGGCACTCATCCACATCACCCCGTCCAGCGTTCCGCTGCTGGCGTCCTCCGGGTCCCCCAGGTCCGGGAACCTCGGAGAATGCATGCGTTCGGCGGGGGACTTTTTCGTTGATTCCAAGGTTAAAAAAAAAACCATCATCCCCAATAGACAAATAGTGCAAGCTCCAGTAATTCTATCAAGCATCTATATTCCAAAGCTGGTTGGTGGTTGATACAAAACCCCTCTGAAAAATGTGAGTGAAAGTCAGTCGGGATGATTAGTCCATTCCCAACTGTTTCTGGAACAATAAAAATAGTTCAAACCACCAACCAGTATAATACCTAGATAAGAACATCAGCAAATTTGCATATATGATGAATTTGGATGTTTCATGGGATACCAATGATGTGAGGATTTCTGGGGAAATGGAATGTCTAGGGTTTCTTTCACATTGGGAAATTCTTGACTTTTGCCATCTACCAGGGGGGTGCGTTACTCGAATCACCCTGGCTGATTACTCGTCGCAGGGTTGACAGCAAGCGCATCCATCCATATTTCTGGGTTTCCATAAATCTGGGTAAATTACAATTTTTCACTAACCTGAATTAAGGCCATAAAAGGGGATGATGTCCCTTATTAACCATGATTTACCCAGATAAATGGGATAATTTTCAAAATAGATGGATTTTTTTAGGGACAATCCCTATGTTAGATGGATGATTCCGGTTGGTACCCCTGAAAAACAGGAATTCCTCCATCTTGTTGATCGCTCGTTTTTACGATGTTAAACGCTATGATCCTTGAAAGATACCCCTATTCCATGAATGCAAGACTGGTTGGTTAATGGCTATTCCAATGACATGAATTAGCTCCCAATCCCTATTGAACCAGCTGGACCAGCTGGATTTATAACCCACAAATAATCAGCCAACCATCATTTATCACTTAAGCCCCATAGTTTTTTGTGGTTAAAGCGAATAAATACAAATGACTGCACAATTCCTATAGTGAACAAAAATCCAGTCCCAATATCTCTCAGTTTTCATACCTTAAATCCAACTTTTCCTGGGACGAATCCCCCATGGAACCCATTCCTTGGCACCATGTGTAAAGCGCCAAGCAGCGGCAGCCAGGAATAGCCCACCTGGGAGGTCAGGGATAGTACATGTGTGTTTGCAAAAACAATAAATTACCATTTCTGGTGCTAGTATCATTACTTTTATCATAATCTTCATTATGTATGTACTGTATTAATTCTTGTGTACATATTGTTATATAATTTATTGTATATGTATATTGTGTGTCTATGTGCACAGTATACAAAACATACAAATATACATGTGGTTCATGTGGTAAACCCAATAATGAACAGGAAATGTTGAAGGTGAATACTATGAATACCCAGCTATTTTCAGTAAAATTGGGGATGGTTAATGTAAATATGCATGTATATGATTGTATATGTTTGATTTGCATACTTTTTGCAGACCATGGTATACTTATGTTTGCATAATGCAAGTGTTGGCAACCATTCATCGATTTTCATGTCCCATCATTGGGGTGTCCATGTTGCCATGATGCCATGTGAAGTCGAGGTCATAAACATCACTCATAGGCTGTGAATCATTCCCAGTTCTGCCCGATCTGAAGTAATCTCTTCCCCTCACATTGAACACCCCCCAGAAACCATGGTTTAGTAGGGAATTTAAAGTTGGTACCGTAGTACCATTTATGTAGGGGGTGTTTAATTTGGGGGGGATGAGATTACTTATTTGTTTTCCCAAACTCACAGCTGTAGTATGATGCTGTCAAGCTGACGATCTGTTGGGTCAGAAATGGGCAATGACCAAAATCTGCGGGTCCCCTTGGTGAAATCCTCACAACTTGACCATCCAAAGTCATCACTGTTGGAATATGTTGGAATAAACAGCCCATATAAAATCATTTCTAAACGATAAACAACGACCACAAAAATCCATCATTTTTTGGAGGAACCCTGAAAGTAAATACCAGCGTCGAGGGGCCAAAATGGGGTCCCCTTTCTGCCAGGGATAGGACTCGGCTGGCGTGCCCAGCACATCCTGATCTGAGGCAATGAGCTGATCAAACATGGGAACATCTGGCCATTTGTTACATGTGTTACTTTTCGCCATGGAAAGATCCACCATTTTTTAAGAACGGTAAACCCAGGTAAACCATTTATTTCGATTAGGGCCATCTATACCATGGCAAACTGTTCGTCATATCCAGAGGCTAAATGATGTTTCCATTCACCAAAATCAACATGTTCCAGCCATGTTTCATTACCAGAGCATTAAACAGATCATGATAGTGATGGGAATGATATCTTTTAACATCTTTTAACCATGATTAACCATCATTATCTGCAGATATCTGGAGATTATCCGGAGATATCATTGGCATAGTCGTCCATGGGATGATCAACAATGCGGGTGTCGGACATTCCAATCGATTGGAAAGATGTGTCAATGACATCATGAACGTAAAGAATAGACATATAAATGGACATTCATGTATAGTATAATGTGTATTACGTCTATTATTTTTTTCACCGACTTTTATTTTTGATATGGATAGACACTCTTTAGAAGTGCCAAAACCCTGTACGCATCTACCGGTAAACGTATGTTCATCCCCACAAAAATAGCCTCGCAGTAAGGTACAAGGTGCCGTTTACAATAGCGAAGTTGGCCATTGGTTTATAAGTAGATTAACTATGGTTTATGCTATGCAGATCCATAGTTAATGGATTTATAAACCAACAAACATAAGCGGGATCCATAAGCTAACGGTTGGTTCATAAACCCACTAAACTTTGGATCCCCATTCATAAAGAACCACTTGGTTTGTGAACCCATTAATAAAACCCTTACAAACTGGTGACATGGTAAGTTGGTTTATAATGTTTATAAACCCATCATTAGGCTTTGAATTAACTAGTTGGTTAGTTCGATGTATCTACCATAAACCAACGTGAAACCATATGATCCCAACCCATTCACTAGTTCGATATATCTACCATAACCATATAGTTTTGTTTATATAATCTTATAAATATAATATGATCCCAAACCCATTATCTGGTTGGTGGTTTCAACCCCTCTGAAAAATATTAGTCAAATGGGATGATTCTTCCCAATATATCGAAAAATATAAAATGTTCCAAACCACCAACCAGTCATAGTTCTTATACTTGACACTGCAGTTGATTAGCTATTCAACCACCAACTAGTTCTATTAAACCAACAACCAGATTATCATGGTGTCGTTAATTCCCCCTGTTGTCCCCTTTACGCCGAGCATCGTCCGTGTATCTCAGCCTTCGCGCGCGCGACGGGCAGCCGCCCGTGCCGCGCAGGTCTTGCAGGGCGTCGCCGCCGTCGCAAGCCGCGACGGCTTGCGACGACTGGGTGTAGAAGGCGAAGAGGTGACCACCTGGGGCCCCAAAAAATTGTAAAAGGTTGTTGAAACCAAGAAAAAAGTGGATGTTTATGGTTTTTTTATCCAACATATGATGGTCACCCATACTATCCAAACCATATAATGTGTATGTTTCCCTACCTTGCTGTTTTGTTCAAAAGATTGAACTTGCTTGATTTTCATGAAACCCGTATGAAACCGCATTTTTGATGGTAAAACTGTCATTTGCTCACATTGTTTGATGGTTGATATCTCCACATCCCCAAGCATTCATTCCCATCATATGTTTCCTACTTCGCATGGGATTAGATTCAACTTCCCATATTAACTCCCCATGTTTCCTGCTTAACTCCCCATTTTCCCACATGTTTGATGGCTAACCCCCCATATTTTCTGTGAATCTTCATAAAATACCAAGTGTTTGATTGTTAATTCCCCATGTTTCCATTCTTTTTTACATGAAATTCAATCCCTCTATGTCCTACTTCACCATATGTTCCACCATATTCTCTTTATGTTTCCATATGTTCCTTATGTTTCCTGAAAAAAGTCCCACTCCGAAAATTTTCCCATCATTTTCCCGCCATTTCACCATTTTTCCCATAGTTTTTCCCAAATTTTCTCCATCCCCACGTGGTGTCCCCGTTGGTTCCCAGCCACTGGGCCGCCAGGAGGTGCTCAGGGTCAGGCCACCTTCACAGCGGACCGCCAGGCGGCAGCCGACGGAAAGCTGATGTAGCGCCGAATAACTCACCACCTTGATGGAGCAGGGATCCCTTGGGGATTCACATATTGGTCACCAGAGGGTTTAATGACCAACCAACCAGTGGTGATTCATGGCGATTTTCCATGGGATTTATGGTGGTTTAATGGAATCTAATGGGATTTACTCTCTGGTTATGACTAACAGTTTGCCATGGTATAGATGGCCCATAGAAATAGATGGTTTACCGTTCTTAAACATGGTGATTTTCCATGGCGAACTGTTAAATAACCAGAGGGTACTGTCATAGTGGTTAAATAATGGTTAATGATTAATGGTGATTCATCATGGTTAATGATGCTGAGTGATGGTGAATAATTCATGGTGAATGGTTAATACTGGTGATTAATCATGGTTAATGATGGTAAATCAATTTACCATCATTAACCATCATTAACCATCACTAATTGACGGTTAATGATCTCCCCACAAAAATACTGGTAAATTGATGATTAATAACCATGAATGGTTAATTAATGAACCAACTGATGGTTAATGATGGTTAATGATGGTAATGATGGTTAATTGATGATTCTTTAAATAGTCAATCATGGTGATGAACCATGGATTTTTGTTGGGGATAGATCCAAACAATGGATGGAACTGACACATGCCAGGAATCCCTGATTCCAATTAGGAGGTTTCCAGCGGAAAATCAAAGGAAAATAGAGGAAACAACAGCTATAAATGGAGGGTTTTAATATGTTTTAATGGGATAATCCTTGATAAGTGCTTAATGATGGTGAATTCATGGGTAATAAGTAGTAATAATGATTAATATGATTAATAATGGTGAACACTGGTGAAACATGGCAATGAATGTACCCTCTAGTAATCAAATCTAAATCCAGGTTTCCATCGGAGTTGTTCTGATTTGTTGTGTTGTCGATGGTGAATTTTGATGGTGGCCAAATATTGAATAATATTGGTAAGGTTTAAAATTTGATTATGTGATATATTGGCAAATTGGATGCTGATTTTGTGGCAGGATTCTTGAGGGGACTTCTGACACTTTTGGCAATTTCATGGGACTGTATTGGATGGTAGAAACATCCTTAACCTCGATGATCCAGTCCCAATACGTCCCAACACCCAACACTGATTTGTTGGGCATAAGAAAAGGATGATTTCCCAACGTACCCGGCCTGGTAAACTAATAGCCTCTGGTAAACATACAAAAAACTATGGAAAAATCCACCATTTTTAGTGGGTAAATCCACGGTTTCTATGGTCATTTTCAATAGCTTTTTGTATGTTTACCAGAGGATATTTTATCAACATCGGGGATAACCCGAAAAAAAACATATCACACATTGGATGGCCGCATCTTACCCGGATGGCCCTAGGCCCCAGGTTTCCAACAAACCCAGATACAGGTGTTCATATGAACTTTGCTTGTAAATCCCATGCATTATCTCAGTGATATCCCCATGTTTGATGCTTACAATGAATTGTTCCATATTTTTTCGTTGTTTTTTGGTCACCAAAATTTCTGGCGCAAGAGGCTCGACAGCCGTCTTGGAGTCCCTGAAGCATCTTGCCTACGCTGTGAGATGCTGCAGCAGGCGTCCCGTCAGTTGGGATCATGACGACAAATCTGGCTGAAATTTCATGATCAATATATATATATATAATATAATATATATATATATATATGGCAGTGTGTCAAAACCTTGTACCCCTGGTGAACATCAAAATAGCTGGTAAATGGATGTTCATCCCACTAAAAATGGTATGTATAGGTATTGATCCATAGCCATATATATATATATATAAATCACATTTATTTCAGCCAGAGATATTCCTGATCAAAATATCAATGAATTCCCAATAATTATCAGGATAAATCATATAATTCAAAAAAAATATATTGGGAACATATCAATATCAATGAATTATCAATGATTCTCATTCCCAAACAATCAATCAATGCTGGAAATATCAACAAAACATGACTCACCTTGGGCAAAGGAACCAAATTCGAATCCCAAGAGTGGGACTAGAACCAACCAAGAAAAGGATACTTGAAGTATCACACAAATATCATTACTATATTTGTGCGAAAAAAAACGTAAATAATTACTTTTGCACAGGAATGGATGCCAAACAAAAAATGAATCAAACAATAATAATTTACCAACGACAACCATGGGAACATACTTACGCAAATTCAACATCAGGTTCACAATAATAACCTAAAACTGGGTTTGGTTCAAAATAATTATGGCATTTTTCATCAGGAAAATTGATGATAAATTATGGGATGGAACGGGGTCAACATTTCCAAACAAGAACTGCATGCATACGGAAAAAGGGCCCAAACATAAACCACAAAATTCAGTTTGTGTTCGCCACTTCAACCAGAAATGATCCTCAGCGGGGTGACAACACAGCACCAAACAATTTGTGCACACAATACATGAATAAATACGAATACACATATTGGGTGTTACGGTCCACGACTCGATCCGTATACCTTTGCAATTTGTCGTACGTTCATAACATTCCATGACTTGTACGTTTACAAGTACGTGCAATACAGTGTAATACCTGAGTTGGTTGCGGGACTATAAAGAAAACATGTCAGGAGGTATGTTGTGCCCATTGTTTTCCCATGCAACATATCTCAAATATATGATATGGACATGTTTCAACATTTGGAACTGCACTCCATCCGGTGTTTTATCAAAAGATTCTGAGGCATCCCCCTGCTGAGACAAACCAGGGTTTCAAACAAACCAAGATCTGGGGATGGGTGAAACATGGTGAAACGATGTTTGGGTGCCCAAAGGACCAACAGTTCATATTTTTTCCATTTTTTGACCCATAGTTACCACTCATTATTGCCAACAATGAACAGATTTACCACGAAAACATTTGGTTGTGGATCCATGCTTGCAGTACCATGCATGTAGGGGGATGAACATATATCACCAGAAAAAAAATGGATGCGAAAACAAAAAATCCATGGGCTTTGACCCACGGCCAGTGGCCTGCTTCCCGCTGCAGTTCCATGGGGAGACACACTTCCAGTACAACAGCAGCCGCCTGCTGCAACATAGTTTCCTGTGTCTACAATGGCGGCTGCCACATCTGGCATCACAGGGGGCTGATCAACAAACCGGAATGCCTAAAAGTGGGGAAAACTTCCCAAAACAATATCACTATTTTGGGGGGAACCCTTTCGAGTTAATAGTCAAGATTTGTTGGTCCGGCGTTGGCGCTGATGACCTCCAAATTGGGTGGGCTGAAATTATTTGCAGAAAAGCGCCCTGATTTCAAACAAACGCCAATGAAAGGCACCCGGCAAAGCATGGATGTTTATGGGGGGCCCGCCGTATTGATGCTGATTGACTGTCTGCGTTAAATTACGATGGTTTTATGTTTCTTGAAGGGCTTGGCGCTGCGCTGCTGTTGCCCGGTGTCTTGCCAGTTGCGCATGGCCACGATGCGAATTTCACATGCAGAGGGGTGGAAACATAGGGTGACGAAGCTTCACACAGCTCTTTCATGCTCTTTCACTGTTTGCAACCTCTTTTTCTCCCCTAGGCATAATGAGCGTCCCCTTCGTCAGCCCATCGAACCAGCTGATCATGATGGGCCAAAGTCTGACAAATGAAAACTAACTAAAAGACTACAGGGGACCACCTTGTACACACCATGCCTAAATTGCAAACCAAACGCAGAGGCGACATCCGCTGCCAGATTTTTGAAGCATCTCGGGCGAGAAAGATCTGTAGTTTTTTTTGACTAGCTTCCACTGGGGCTCCACACTAGGAAACTTAACTTTGGTTCTGGAGGGAATTTGCATTTGGGTTCCGCTTAGGGGGTTTTAATATACTATTTGTGGGGCACATCATCGTGGTTTCTCTGCCGTGCTTCTGCTTTCGGCAAGGACATCTATTCATTGAGCCATGACATAGCCATGGCCGCAACAACAACTGGTCTGACAGATCAACTTGATGGGTCTATGTCGAGTTTTCCGCGCTGGAGACCAGTTAAGTTGACCGGAAATTGACCCCTGTTGATCCACATCATCCACAATTCACATGGGAGCTGGTACCAAAGCTACAGCTAACCGGCCATGCGCATCCAAAAACTGGGATTCAGCCATCAAGGATGGTTGAACCAGCAATAACTAATAAAGTATACCCGGCCTGGTAAACACACAAAAAGCTATTGAAAATGGCCCAGTCGAAATAGTTGATTTACCCATTAATAGCATGGTGATTTTCCATAGTTTTTTGTATGTTTACCAAAGGGTATATACGTAATACTACGTGCCTTGCAAAACAAGTTGAGTCTTGGGGGTTTGTGATCCCTAGCACCAAAAAAAACACTATGATTGGTGTGGCTCCAACGATCCAGAGGATCCAGGTGTCCCAGCCATGATTTCAGGCAACCCGGCGCTGGATTTTTCAGCGTAAGTTAGATACTCAAAACTACACAACTCAAAATTGGATGCAAACAATTGTCTTCCTAAATTGATTTATATATATATATGTTGTGTGTATATACAAAATACATTTAAGAAAAACATATATAAATGTCTATACACATATTCTAAACATCCCGTTTGGGACAACCCGTGTGCATTGTTCTATCGATTTCGAGTCAAAGCCTTCTGGTAATTTACAGAGCTATTGCAAAAGGACCTATGTAGATCGATGATTTACCTATTAAAGACAGTCATTTTCTATAGTTATGCAACAAATTGCCAGACCCATGTTTAAATCTCTCTAGTATCCACTACATACCATTAAAGCCCTATTGAGTCACTATTTTTGTTGCATATTTTTTCAACACTTTATCATCTGGCTGTGGATCAAGACTACATCAACCCTATATCAACCAATCGACCACAAATAGCATCATTTTCCTTTGTTAAATCATGTAAAAAATCTCAACAAAAACATCTCCAAGTCATCCCTTCGTTCTCGGGCCTAACCATCCCTTAACCATCCCTAACCACCGCGCTCCGGCGTGTCGAACAAAGAGCCGCAGGCAAAGTCGCAACGGCACGTCGTCTGCAGATCCAGCAAACGACAAAACGTCTCGTCTTCCTCGTCTTCGACTCAAAACAGGGCTGAAAAACAGCTTCGACAAACGCATTGTAAATGATGCCATGATATTAAATCGGAACAGAACTGGGACATAAATAGAGTGTGTATATATATATATATGGATTTGGAAGTTATAACCAACAACATCATTGCAAAGATCAACATGGTATGATATGATATGTTTAATCAGAAATCAAATCGTATAATAAAACTGTCATTAACTATAAGTTGTGCCTGGAGTTTCAATAACAATGGTTTATAAATTGGTTTATAAGTTCAATAACTCTGGTTTTTCTTTGGGACACCCTCCACTAATCAAACATGGCTAGGTGGGACCTCCGCTTTGCATCTGCGCATTGAAATGGGAACATCATCAAGGTATCTTGGAAGATTTCCAGCAAGACTTCAACACACCTGGGATTGTCATAGCTGTTCCCATCAACAAATGGATAAATGCTATGTAAATTATCTGGGTAAACATCATAATTATGGGTTTCTGGTTAATTTTAATCTGGATAATGTTTATGGATACATGTATCTGTTAATCTTAATTATCATATTTCACTCATCTGAATAGTTCGGGCCATAAAAGGGGATGATTTCCCGAATCCTAACCATGATTCCAGGGTTCGGTCGCGACGTGAGGTCGTTATAATTTACTCAGAATTGTCACGTTTCCAACCATTAGTTCACCATTAATTCACCATTAGTTAACCACTAGTTCACCATCATTGGACCATTATAATAGTTTATCATATTATCATCAGGATGCACCCTTTAGATTTATTAGATTTGAACTGGATGAATGGACAAACATGATCAGTCCTGGAAGTCATGGGATGGATAAACATGGCAGTTGCTGTGTTGTACCTGTGTTGTTTTAGCACAGATATATGATGTTTATGTGCTTCACGAAAGAGGAACCACTTAGAAACCATCTGATGTGGTAAACCCAATAAATGATTTATCCCCAACCTTATCACAAATGGATGGTAAATCATTACCCATGTTGGTTGCCTAATCACTGTCCATCTTGGATACTGTAACTTAAAGAACAGGTTTCTCAACAGGCTAGTAAATATCATTAAATATCCACATGTATAGTACATGTATAGTACATGTATAGCACAATACCTTAAAGTATAACCAGCCAACATTTGCATTTTACATACGGCGAGCGAAACTTGCTGCTTCGGGTACCACTGGTCTCTGGGACGGGGATTTATGGGGGATGAAAATCCCCAGATCTCATAAAAATGGGGGGTGTCCTACAAACCCGGTGGTACGGAGATCGAAGTAAGCAACAACCGACCCCTCAACCCTCTTTGGCAAAAAGGGCCTTAATTGGACATCGATTCTCCCAACCAATTCCGAATGATATCGCAGTGAAATCACCGTTGAAGTCTCATCAACACCACAGCCAATTTTTGCCACCGCCCCACCCCGACCTCCCAAATCGTCCAAAAGTTATGTTGGAATCATTTTTTTTGCCTATGAATAAACTCAATCCCAATTTTATCAATATGTTTACTGTACTCAGTACTCCAAAATTCCCTCGAACTGGCCCAAAAAAACAGCTCGATGATTTTATTTCACACACAAAACAAACATGATCACTTTTGCCTATAGGCATCCAATCCCATTCAATCCCAATATCATTGCGGGTTCCAATCACATCCTCGCGGTGACATTGACTTTACACACCATCCCAAAACGGATCTAATACAACAATTTTTCATCATTTTTCCAGTTTCCACATGGTTTCCCACCAAAAAAAGAACAGCACATCTCCATACATCTCCATGTTTGCCATCATTTTTCCCATGATTTTCATCATTTTCCCCAGCTTTTCCATGGTTTTCCCATGGTTTTCCCCACATCTTCACCGGCCACACCCCACCCCACCGGTCGTCCTCGTAGCCGAAGCGCTCGGGCTGCGCCCGGTGCAGCTGCTGCAGCGCCTGGCGCGCCAGGCGCCAGCGCGACGGTGCCAGCTCCACACCGTAGACGTGGCGCGGCGTCGGCGTCGAAAGGAAGAGCTGCAGGGCCACCTTTCCGGTGCCCATACCTGGGATGATGAGAAAGGTTTGTATTATCAATGGATTGGTTTAAGGGAAAATCTACAGGAAACCATAGATTTTCCCATTAAATATAGGTTTTTCGGTTTTTCCTGTAAATTTTCCCTTAAACCAATCCAGTGATATTAATAATCACATGGGATATTAGCATGATATTATCATATGGGTTTATATTATTTCTCATCTATATTAATGGTTTATATTAATATTAGATGAGATATTAGATGGTAGATGGGATATTATATGATATTATCATGGGATATGATCATTATTAACCCATGATATTAGATGGGATAACCCATTATAGTAGATGAGAAAGGTAGCCCTGGAATATATATATATATATAATGGGATATGATGATTATTAGATGGGATTATATTAATACTAGATTATATATTTTAGATATATTAATATTAGATGGGATATTACTAATAATATGTAAATAATAATATTCCATTAATATAGATGAGAACGGTGGATATTATCATTATTAATATATATATATATACATATTTTGTAGATGGGATGGGATTCACCTTTACTGTTGAGGTATATTTATGGGAATCATGCCTTAAGTGGTCAGGATGAATAAACAAGTTACATGTATATGGGATGATAAATCTACAGTGTATATATATATATAGATTATAATAATATACATAAGTAAGTCAATAACTTGAAATAAACAATTAAATACATGAATTCATCATGAATATGGATGATATGCCCATGCCTTTGGATGTTCATTGAAAGTTGGTTGTGGCCCATTTTTTCGAATGAAACATGTACAGCGCAGTCAAAGCGCAGTCACACTCTGACTCCATTGGGAGATGAAACCAACATGGTTCACTGGGCCAATCATAGGGATATGGGCAAGCACTGGAAAATCAAGTCGCAACCATCAAAATGATGAAATGTTGAGACCCAGTATCAGCTCACAAATTGATGGTAGTCTCAAAGACAAACCCCGTGTTGGAACAAACCCAATGTGGCTGGCTAGCTGGTTGATGTTCTGTATCATAGTTCAATTGGGAAAGGTCAAGCAATTTGGGCAAGTTCAACTGTGGAAACTCCCCTTCCAAAACGCGGCTTTTCCGAAATGGCATGACTTTTCACTTTTCCAAAAACAGCTGTGTGACCCAGAGCGCCCAGCCCACCGAAATTCGTCCAAGATGCCGAGTTCTAAAATTGGACCTTCCAACTCTTGGTCCTGCGGCTGGGTCCATCTTTCCGTACCCGAAAAACAATCGGATTAAGTCGTCTCTGTCTCTGGCAAAGCCAATAGTAAACCTCTGTTGGGGATGGTTTATACGCAAATTCATGTTGAAGAATTTCATGTTGAAGAATTTAAAATTTAGATTCATTCAACTTCTAAAAACATGGACGCAACTATAGTGAGACAAATCAAGTATAATTGCTCGCATCAAGCTACACATATATTTTTGTTAGCGTCATTCCGTTCGTCCTCATACCGGCTTTCATCCAGAAAAGAAACAACTTGGATCCAGACCTCTCCCAGGGAAAACCGAACATGTTTCACCTGTTGGTTGTTTCACCCCAACAAAATCGTCTATTAGGGGGCCGTCACCCCATCTTGGAAACAAACATCGGACAAACATCGAAACGCACCAGCCAGTTCATAGATATATATAATGATATATATATATATATATTACATTATAAATATAATCTATTATCTTATATATAAAAGAACATCATATCCTATAATTATATATATATGATATCATGTATGATTTTTGTCCAACAATGGGGCTATTCCACTTTGGAAATCCCCAATGACAAGCCACAGCTTGGGGATGGTCAGTCACATTCCTCGCAAAGAAAAACACATAGGCAGTCGTAATATATGCCTGTTCATGGCAACAGATTCAAGTATCAAACTATCCAGCCAAGCTGACTATACTATATATATAATTATATAATATGATAATATGCACTATAATATATCTCATATTATATATACAGCACATAGCTAGCCTTGTCACGTCAGTGATTCAGTTTCACTCCTCGAAGAAGGCTTCAGCCAAACGGGCCACGCCTTCAGGTAGCAGTTCACCTTTTGCCGGGACAATGTCAGCAAAAGAGAAGGGGAAAACAACGGCGAAACATGACCTAAACCGTGGGGAAACATGAAAAAATGAGGAAAGAAAAACAAGATAATTATGATAAATATGATTCTGATCTGATTATATGATGTTTTTTTGGAACTCATATGATCATAATATGATGATAATTAATAATTAATTATGATGATAATTGATCATTATTATGAAGAATCACGATTATGAAGGTTACAGTATAATTACCCTCTGCTAATTTAACATAGCTATTGAAAATGGCCATAGAAATAGTTGATTTACCCATTATATAAACATGGTGATTTTCCAGTTCGCTATGTAAACGTTTACCAGAGGGTTATAATGATGGCCATCCATTCAAACATGTCCTGCTCCAGCGATCCATCCCCAGATGCTTCAAACTGGCCCAGTCCTGTCGGCCCACAACTAAACTAACAGCCAGGCGACCGTAGAGTAAGCTGCTTCCATCTTCCAACACGCTCTGCACATCCGCAGCACCAACGGCCTGCCATATGATCCCCATCTCATTCTCCCATGGAATTTCTAATCTTGTAAGGAACTAATCTCATGTCCCATACGAATTACCATCTAATCACATGATCTCACATGATTTGATGTATGTGGTTAAACCCCCAATTTTGCTGATCAACATTCCAAATTTTGCTACCCTCTTGTAATTCAACATAGCTATGGCTCACATGACCCACTTATTGAATCTTATAAACATGATGATTTACCTATCAAACATGGCAATGTTCATAGATCTTCCACGATGGTCCTGCCATCCCAGCGCACCTCGTGTCCAGCCAGTTGGTGTCCCGTCTTTCCGAACTCCTCCCCATAGGCGGCCACCAGCAGCTCATGCCAGCCAGCGACGGAAGCGCCGGCCATGGTTCTCCGAAAATGGTTCTTCGTTGTGGGACCAACTAATTATAGTTGCAGTAATCCCCAAAAAGATCTATAGAAAAATGATCTATTTGGTCTATTTTAGAAAGCATCTGGGGATGACTGTGGGGGGTAAACTGTGATTTTTTCTGGGTGGGAGCTGGGCAGATCCTGCATAGGACCTACGTTCTCCGTCGTTGCCAGCTGCGCCATTGAAGGCTGCGGAACCAAGTGGAATCTGCAAGATGCCATGACAAATAAAGGAACTATTGGAAACATATTGGAAAATTGTAGAAAACATATAGGAAACAATATCAGATATAAGACGAGGTGTTTTCTGCTTTTTACAGTTTCTGCGTTCTACTTTTTGGGGTTGCTTGCCAGAAGGTAATTGTGTGCCTTTGCAGCCCGAAACCTATTGTCTTTATCCTATTTTGGAAGCAAAATCCTTCGGCACAGTTCTGGTTGCGACCGTCAATGGCTGGTAACCGCAGTTGGTAACTCCACGCCTTACCAAGACTGTGATGTATCTTGACCCAAGATCTATGATTCTTGAAATTTATGTGGCCTTTGTTGAGCCATGTTCATTCTACACTGTAGATCTTCTAGAAACATTGTATACTGTATACTAATTTGGTCCATATAGATGTGGGGTTTTCTTAAGTCATGGGGGATCCCCAGTCGTCACCGGTTTCAATACGAACACGTCCAGGACTTGGATCATTTGGGCTACCTCCATTAACGATGATCCAACTGAAGTAGTGGCAAATGGATGCAATTGGTTTTCTAACAAATGTATAAATGAGCCTAAACATACTTGTGATATCATTGATACATACTTTGTATAATGTGTGTAAATATATATATGTATATATATATCATATATACATAGATCTTTATATATACTTATGTAAAGATCATGGATTATATCGTCATAACTCCTTTTGATATCTTTTCGCTTTGACCGCACCAACTACAATATGTTGATGTTGTACTAATATCAAGTGATTGTGATCATTAATCAGTAATGTGGATTGTATCACCAGCAGCTGTTGGCCGATTGGCCGCATCTGCCCCCATTGATCAACAATTGTGTTTGACTCAAGATGCGCTATAAATCCCTATCTAAACTATAGAATGAGAATGCTCATTGTGAAAATGATGACCAACCATGGGATGTAGTGAAGTCGTCCTAACTGTGAGACAAAACCAATTCTTGCTGTTAGATCACCATGAATCCCCAGTCGCTCGTTCTTCCACCACACCTGGGTAATGTCAAATCACAAAACCGCGACTTGTGACCGCTGGTTAATCCCATCCTTCCAATATTTAAACAGCCCCATTCTATGGTCCCGATGTGGTTTCATCCCCTACATCCACCATGGTTTCTGCTGGTTACGTTACTAAGGTGTCTCTATCCTTGGTGAAAACCGTTGCAACTGAGCGCTCTTCACTCGTTGCACCTGGCTGGTACCAATCTTTGGGCACAACGCCGACGTTGTGGAGGACCAAGTCATCAAACATCGTTGTTGGTCCACTGGGTGAATGGATGAACCCCCAAATGTTTTTTTTTTTTCACAGGGAAAAACTTATGGTGTTCATTTTTGGTGGATATATGATATATATATATATGTATATAATAGATTATAATAGTATGTATGTATATATGTATAGACATATCCTTCATGATTGTCATGAATATGTCCAATGAGATTAGTCTTGGGTGGAGATCTATCTCCCAATTTGTGCACTTAACAACACATTTCTCTGTCTGGAGCATCCCCATATCATATCATACCACCCAACTTTCTGCAAAAACAGTCATAAACTATCATAAACTCCACGTTTTTCGCCATTTTTCTTGGGCACATCCGAAAAAAAAAAGAAAAAAACACATCGCCGCCGCCGTTAGGTACCAATGATGTCCTTTTGGTAAAAATAGAGGGGCCGGTTTGGTATACCATCCCATCGTCATTTGCCTGTTGTTAAAGGGGTTTCTTCAAACCCCTCTATTAATCAACCAACCAATGGGAAAAGGACATCTATGGCTATCGTTAGCCAAGTTGGTTTATAAGTCCAATAACTATGCTTTCTAGGTGATATATCATATATATCTATAGTTTTCATGGGATTATAACCCATTTATAGCCCATTTAGGTACTGCTGTAGAAGATGCTGGACGCCGGCCGCGAGGAGAGCCGGAAGGTCCCCGTCGCGGTCGCAGCGGTCGCAGTGGTAGCGGGTTGGGTCAAAAGATCCGGTGCCGCACCTGACTGAGGTGGTGTCCCAGCAATGGATGGTTGATTAGGATTGGTTGATACTGTTGGCTATGAATGTTATATAATAATATAAAAAATTATACTATTGATTAGGATTGATACTATTAGGATACTATTGATTGATATTGTAATATGTCAAACAATAGTTCAGAATGTTAAGATTGGTTGATATGATATGAATACGCTTGGCGACTATTGGCCAATATTAGTTGAGTGCTTCGTTTTTTCAACGATGTCCGCCACCTGAATGACCAACATCTGGATCCCCGGGTCTGGAAAAATCTGCCAACCGACTTAGTGACATTGGATACCTTGGATGGGTCTGGAACCAACCAATTGATCCCATAAGAACCAACGTTGGTTGTTAAGGAGATGGGGATGGGTCAAAACCCTGGTACCATTCGTGAACCCCAAGTCATAGCTGGGTTAAAATGGATGTGAATAACCCACAACAAAAATGTATCTATAGGTATTGACCCATACCCAGATGGCAATTCACATTGCTCCACCAGGGTACTAGCGTTAACTATTAGCATATCTACAGTACTGATAAATACTGTGCTACATAAAGCATTTTGGCCCTGCACGTGTGTATACAACGTACGTACATGCAACATGAGGGGTATCTACAAATTCGGCTGTTTCTCTTCAAAAAAACTGGGGATACCCTCCGGTAATTTAACAGTTTGCTATTGAAAATGGCCATTTATAGTGGATTTTCTCATTAAAAATTGTGATTTTCCATAGTAACGTTAGTTTACCAGAGGGGTATCCCAACAAAAACATTGTTACAAGTTGGTATATTGCTCTAATTATATAATGACTATTCCGCGTCGAACATGTTGATACAGTAATTCTCATTGAAGCATGGGAATCCCATTGAACCTGATTATTTTTTGGGGGAATTGCCTACGTACCGAGTAACATGTCCGGTTGGGGTGGTCCCCCTGTACTTGGAAGGGTTGTCAGCAATCTGAAACGACCAAAATGACCAAAAAAGACACTGGTCAAAGAAATGCACGTCCTTTTGCTACATCATATGCTATCTATGTATCTCTCCATCTAATCCAAGCAAAGCAAAGCCAAGCCAAGCAAAACTAATAAGTAAGCTAATCAAACCTATACCTACATCATCCTTAATGAACAATGGCAGCCCTCTCTGCATACATGTTATCATACATCCATGGCAAGGTTCATAAGCAAATAAAGAAACCTCAGAAGTTACCCGCCTGACAAGACAGGCTCCGCCACGGGTGCAGCCTGCGGCCAGGCAAACTATTCGTTCAACTGAGGAGGGCCCCTTTTTTGTTGGCACTTTCCCTGAGGAAAATATGAAACATATTATAACTGGTTGGTGGTTTCAATCCCTCTGAAAAATATTAGTCAGTTGGGATCATTATTCCCAGTGAAAGTAATAAAAATTATGTTCCAAACCACCAATCAGATATTATAATATGAGAAAATGTGTAGTTTGAACTGCAGTGGATTTCAGTGCATTCCACAACCAAAAATCCCAAACCGTTTAGTAATAGTAGATTATGCGTCCGTCAGCCGATTGAGAATGAGTTAGCTCTGCCAAATCGAAATTGATGGGTTACCCTCTGGTAATTTAACATAGCAATGGAAAATCACAATTTTTAATGGGAAAATCCACTATAAATGGTGATTTTCCATAGTTATGTTAGTTTACCAGAGGGTACGACTACCCATCAACTACAAAAAAGGAGTTGATTGGGATCTCTTCAGCCCAATAATTTTTAATTGTGTGATGGTTGTAACCATGTATCCCTATTTTATGATTGGGATCTCCTCCATCCTCAACCATCACTAGACACACATATTGTGATGCTTCTGATGCTGGCGAAACAAAAGAAATCTGCTCCATAAAAAAAAAAAAAACGGTTGATTTAGAACCAGTTTTCTGATGTTTTCTGCCCTCCAGTTCATGAAGGATCTATAGCCCACCGTCAGTTGGTTGGTTTTTTGGCTGTGGTTTCCTTCTGGAAATATTGAAAAAATATGAATCCATCCATACCTGGTTGGTGGTTGATACAAAACCCCTCTGAAAAATCATGGAGTGAGTGAGTTCGTCAGTGATGATTTTCCATTCCCAACTGTTTCTGGAAAGTCATAAAACATGTTCCAGTCACCACCAACCAGATATATATTTAACTATATTTCATGTTATATAACTATACTATAGTTGGTTAGATATCCCATTATATATATCCCCATGTTATATACTGGCCATCACGTTCAATCCTGATTCTTGCTGGCCATCCATGGATGGACATGGTGAAATCACTGGGCCCCGGGGGCCCCTATCTAATTGCACTTCGTAAACGCTTAAAAAATCCGAGAAATTGTCCAAACACCAGCCATTTACCGATCTAATTCATTTTTTTTACATCTAGACTGATTTGCAAACTTGATCATCGAGGTCATAATATATCACCAAGACTCCAACATCATTCCACATACTATGTCCGGTGACTTTTCAATATGTTTGGCAACCCAGGCAAGCCAAACATACCCCGTCCCTCTCCTCCAACAAACACCGCCAAGCAAAGCTTGATTAAATGTATTGAATGCGTTCATGAAGTGTGCCCAATATGGATAGTATACACAAGTGTACATACATTATGTATATACAGTATATATATATTGATGTGTATATATATATGTAATTATGTATATATATATACATGCAACATATGTATATATATATATATATATATGCAGCATGTATATATATATATATATGCCATATATATATACATATATATATACATGCCATATATATATATTAGATATGTTTCATTTCCATTTCTATCTCGTATATTGAACCTTTTAAACACCCGATTCTGAAGGGTTACTAGCACAAAATTGAACATTTCAAAAACGGGAACATGTCGCAACTATAACCAACAACATCCAACAACTATAGTCTCCAAACAAATGACTCCCCAACGCAACAATATTAGAAAACTTAATTCCATGAACAGGTTTGCATATTGTGTCCATTTCTATAATGCTGTATGTTGAGAAACATTACTAGGTTTGTACCTACATCTCTATATGGCTATGGATCAATACCTATAGATACCATTTTTAGGGGAATGCACATCCATTTACCAGCTATTTTGATGTTCACCAGGGGTACAAGGTTTTGACACACTGCCATATTGAACCCAGTAAAAAATCCCTATGTTTACACGAATTACGGTGATGTTTACACGCGACAGTGACCATCCCTTGTCCGAGTCACCTGCTTGGCAGCCTGGATCCTGTGCAGCCAGGGTTACCCCAAGTCATAGCTGGGATTTATGGATGTTCATCCCCTAAAACTGATGGGGAAATCACCATTTTTGATGGGGAAATCACCATTTTTAATGGGGAAATCACCATTTTTAATTGGGAAATCACAATTTTTAATGGGAAAATCACCATTTTTAATGGGATAGTGAATTCCCATCCATAGGTGTTGACGGTTTTGACCCGTGGGCATTGAAGTTTTACTTGATCGTTGACCGTTGACTTAAAGAATGTTTTCTGATTAACGTTTGATGGGTGTTCAATCAACGTTTAATGTTTTTTGTTGATGGATTGACATAGACATGAGCTTGATACAAGTCAGCATGCGTTTAACGGACTAATTGACAGAATTGTATCTTTAAAGTTTAAAGGGTTCTGTATTGATTGAGGGAAATGAATCGACTAACAGGAAAGGAGATTAGATCAAACTGTCTTTTTTACATGGATGTTTATTCCCCACGTGCCAGGTGAGGATATTTAGATTTTAACAGAAACAGAGCAGAGGATTGGGAGGGAGAGAGAGAGAGAGAGAGAAATAATCAATGTCAGATAGAATGCCAGATAAACTACCATAATGTAAGAATTATGTCGGAAGAAATGCCATGTCTGGCAGAATATCTGCCACAGCGGGGATCACTCGAAGAAAGTAGTTGAGACGAAGAGAAGTGGATTGACTACAGCAACTAACATAGTTTTGAATGCTTTTTAATGACATAAACCACGGTTTTGAAGTTTGAACTCATCAAAACATGTTTATTCATATATTTTTTTTACTGACTAATTAACAGAAACGGATTTGTTAATCACACAGATTCCAATTTGTATCTAATTGACTAACATCCCCCAGGTCCTGAGACACACCCACAAAAACCTATGGTGTGTGGACTCCACCAAGGTGGACTGGTGAGTTGCAACGGTGCAACGCTTTGGACGTCCCTTGGAGCGTCATCTATGGTGTTTGTTGGCATAGGATCTTCTGGCCCCAACCCAACAAGAAGCACTTTGGTCACTTTGCTGTATGACAAAAAAAACATCCATCAAACTACCATTTTGACAATCAGATTGGCCATTGTTTAGTCATGATTTATGCGTTGTATCACCATTGTAGCTTCATATTTTTCCTAAGCGGCAATGTGCGTTTCATTATTCTTTAAGTTTGCACAAGTCTGAGGCCAAAAAAACCCTCCGGCAATGGAATTTAAACCATCCTTCCCCCATTTTCTAAGATGATCCCGCAGGTCCAGAGCTCCATTCCGTGTCCTATCGTTGAACATATATATTGTTCCCCAAGACATGCTGCAATTAAATTGGTATATCCCAAATTCTCAAGAACAAACTCGTATCCGATTGTTCTTTACAATTATATCCCCATTGATTCCCTGATATTTTCCTATCTCCACTATATATACGTATATATATATATATCCCCTACTATATCATAATGTACCCACTTCATATGTCCCTCATGTTCACACTTTATCTGCAGTTTAAATGTGTCAAAAACTTGGTACCCCTAAGTTCAGACCAAGATAGCTGGGATTTTTTCTGGATGTTCATCTGACCCCTCCATTCCAATAGTATCCCATGAACAATTCCACTATTGGTCATCCATCCCATAGTTCATGGGAATCCGTGCACATCATCCCACCCCCCTAATGCTACACAGATGCTACACAGACCCCAGAAACCATGGTAAAAAGTAGGGGATCAACAACACATCTGACAATACAATTGGGTGTAGATCTTTGAACTGGGGATCATCATTAATCACTTTGTATCAAACCATTCAAACTATGGGTAACTGGATGTATTATGGGTACAGTCACCAAACATTTCTGGTTGGTGGCTGACCTACCCCTCTGAAAAATGATGGACTTCGTCAGTTGGGATGATTTTCCATTCCCAACTGAATGGAAAGTCATAATCCATTCCATGGTTCCAGTCACCACCAACCACATGTCCAAAGGGAAACTGCGTGGATGACTTAATCACCCCCTTTGACCAACCCCGTGCGTTCACCCGCCTGACTTCACGCTGGGCTTGGTAGTCCTTCTCCGCCTTCCGCTGCAACTTTTGCAACCTCGCTGGCAGAAACACTTCGCCGCAACCAGTGCGGCTGGACCGAAACAAAGATCAGCTGCCACTGGTCACTTTCAATGGCCATGTTGTATCCTGAAAAAGTGGGATTTACTACTCATTTCGTATGATTGAACTATGAACAAACATATGAAATGTATATCTGGAATTCATATGGAAACATAGTTCATATGAAAATGGAAATAACATGTCACCACTGATGCATCCGGGTTGGTCCTGAGATGGGGGGATATACACCACTGCGGGGTGCCCTGGAAAATAGATCTTTTCAACATGTAGATACCAGCATGATGACCAGAAACAAAACCGTCGTTGCCATGATTAATAACCAGACAAAAAAAAAAACGCGAAGGACAGAACGCAGGAACAGAGGAAGAAAAAGAACAATGAACAGGAACAAGAAGAAACAACATGCAAACACAGAAGCAGAAGACGAAGAAAACCAAAACAGAAGAAGGAAGACAAAAAGAAGAAACAAGAGGAACAAATGGAGTACAATTGAACATCCTTTAATTGGCAAACATCGTTTGATAACTGGAAAATCAGGCCTACTGTGCTTAAGACAATGATTTTGTTGTATACTCTGTCTGGAAACCATTGGTTGGAAACTGAAAGAATGGTTTGTTTGCAAGAATAACATATTGCTAGCAATCCACGTGTTATTATTTTAAAGCATGTTATACCACACAAAACAAAGCAGGATAACATGTTATTATACCAACCATGTGTATATTTATATATATATATAGAACAAATCCAAAAAACAAAACAAAGCATGCATTGCTTACAACTTAATTGCTTCATAATTTCATCATATATCATACATACATACATATAATACCATATAATTACATATCACTATAGCGCCAGTCATTATATCATCATTAATCTTTATATACTCATTAACCATTACATCATCTTTGCTATTCTTTGCTGTTGAAACCCATAAAACATGGCCTAACCTCCCTCTCCGTTTCCGCCGTTTCCGGTTAAACGCCGTTTCGCGACTCCAGGTAGGTCGGCATCTGCTCCGCCAGCATCGGCATGATGTCCTCCCGCCCGCTGCTGGTGGATAGGAAAATGAGAAATGATTGTCAAATCACCAGATAAAACAGGATGGCTGGATATAGTAGGATATAATTGGATGTAGTTGGAGATTTTTTGAATGTGTTATATTGATATTTCATGGGGACATACTGGAATAAAACACACTTAATGTTATAGTTGTGTTTGTCTGAAGTACGTTAACCTCTCTATTAATTCCCAATTAGTAATTGGGAATTAATAGACAGGTTAAATTAGGGCTTTATTTGTTTCCCGTATTTGTCCAACATATCCCAAAGTGTGATTATCAACTTATGTTTTTGTCTGGCATATATCCCGCTTTCATCATTTCAACAGGAAACATACCGAACTTTGAGGTACCCGACCTGTTCAGTTTGCAACTGCTTGAAATCTGATAGGAGTGGAGCCGACCAGCATTGGAAACCACCATGTTGGAAACCACCATGTTGGAAATAACACAAATATTGGATGTGCAGTAAATAACATTATGCGATGATATCAATCCCAACATAATCATATGTAACCACCAACCATGTTTGATATTGATTATGAGATGATATCAATCCCATCGATTGTCCGTTAGACTGCACAATGGAATCAGCATCACAGATCAGTAGTTTAAACAGAAAAAACAACCTATTGTAGTGGTAAACATCAATGTTTTCTGGTTTGAATAGCTATGTTAAATTACCAGAGGGTAATCATTACTAAGCATCAATCTGGGTAAATTATCATATTTCCATTTTACCTGAATCTTAAGGCCATATTTTACCCAGATCAGGCCGTACTTCAACGGCCACAATCCCATGGTTTTTCTCCACATTCTCCAGGTCAATTCTCCCCGTCAAAACACACCATCTCCTCATGCAGGATTGCCTCCGCCACCTGGACGGTGTTAAAATTGCCGATGCAAATGTGCGTTTTTTTGTTTGAAATCATGTTTATTTATTTGTTATATATATATAGTAATATATATACTTGATATCCAATACTATAGTAGTGTGTTATATGCATTATATGTGAACATTTTGCATACTATATAATTAATGTGATACCATAGTTTGAAACCATAGTTGATAATCCAATCCCCCGTTCATATGAAACACCTCCATTCTATGGTCCCAAATATGTGTATCTATCTCCTAAACCATGGTGTCTGAGGGGTTTGGGATATTAGGGGAAAGGGATTATGTAGGTTTTTCCTAGTATATCTCAATATGTCCCCATCTATGGCAAAACGTGGTATATTATGGTAAATCAGGTATGGTTTGTGGATGTTCATCCTAAAGTGATATAACATGGATTGATCATGATTGATATGAATTAATCCTATAACCAACTGGGTACAGCACACTCCAATGATTGATGTTCCTTTTGGCTATAAGAAATTGCCAGCTTGGGAGATATACCCAATCTTCAAACAAATTTGCGGATTTGAGGAGGTACAAGTCGGAGGATTTTGCCAGAAAATACTTTGAGAAATCGCGGTGAAATCACCGAACCAGCGAAAAAAATGATCTGTTTTCGCCAGCAAAACATTGGGAGTTCACTGAACAAAGGTGTTGGAACCTACAGAAATATCGCAGTGTCGCAGTGTCGCAGTGTCATGGGGAGCTTGGCCATCGATGCCCCTCACCTTCTTGAAGGACTCTTGGACAATGTCCTGCTGTTGCCTGGGGCACACCAAGCATGTTAGCCATTTATTCAGGTGATTCAATTGGATAATCATGGCTAACACATGTTTATAATGGCTAACACTGGTTAATTGTGATTATTGGAACTAACCCCTGATCATCCAACATGCTTGGCTGGAAAATCGTGGATTTTAATGGAGGTTTATTGCTGGGGAATTCATCTATAAATGATGAATTTCCATTGCAATGTTGAAAAAAAATGTTTAAACAATTACAAAAACACTTGGATAGTTGGAGCTGGTAGGCTGACCCAGTTGCCAAACATTTACCAAAAACACATGTCCGGAAGAAAATGTTTGGGAAGAAAATGGAATGCCGCCAGCAACTGCTTATCAACTGATTGTTCGAACATGTTCCACACATCCGACACAACTTACACAGATGCAACAAGAAGGTCACTGAACATGGATATTCCAAAATCTCTACTTGTTGCTTTGACAAAATGATGGAACCCTGCAAGGGCCCTAACACAGTCAAAGGCACCTGGGGAAGGGAAAATTGGCCTCACCCAACGGATGAACCCAGCCAAGGCAAGAGGTTCATCCCCATCAAGGGAGGCTCAGGCCCCCACCAAGGGAACCCAATTAAGGAAGCTCAAACCCAGTCAAGGGAACCCAGTAAGCGAAGCTCAAACCCAGTCAAGGGAACCCAGTTAAGGGAAGCTCAAGCCCAGTCAAGGGAACCCAATAAGGGAAATTCAAAGCCAGTCAAGGGAACCCAGTTAAGGGAAGCTCAAACCCAGTCAAGGGAACCCAGTGAAGGGAAGCTCAAGCCCAGTCAAGGGGGCCCAGTTAAGCGAAGCTCAAGCCCAGTCAAGGGAACCCAATAAGGGAAATTCAAAGCCAGTCAAGGGAACCCAGTTAAGGGAAGCTCAAACCCAGTCAAGGGAACCCAGTGAAGGGAAGCTCAAGCCCAGTCAAGGGGGCCCAGTTAAGGGAAGCTCAAACCCAGTCAAGGGAAGCAAGGTCAGGGAAGTTCAAACCCAGTCAAGGGAACCCAGTTGAGGGAACCTCAAGCCCAGTCAAGGGCACCCGGTTAAGGGAAGCTCAAGCCCAGTCAAGGGAACCCAGTAAGGGAAATTCAAACCCAGTCAAGTAAACCCAGTTAAGGGCAGCTCAAACCCAGTCAAGGGAACCCAGTGAAGGGAAGCTCAAGCCCAGTCAAGGGGGCCCAGTTAAGGGAAGCTCAAACCCAGTCAAGGGAAGCAAGGTCAGAGAAGCTCAGGCCCAGTCAAGGGAACCCAGTTAAGCGAAGCTCAAGCCCAGTCAAGGGAACCCAGTTGAGGGAAGCTCAAGCCCAGTCAAGGGGGCCCAGTTAAGGGAAGCTCAAACCCAGTCAAGGGAAGCAAGGTCAGAGAAGCTCAGGCCCAGTCAAGGGAACCCAGTTAAGCGAAGCTCAAGCCCAGTCAAGGGAACCCAGTTGAGGGAAGCCCAAGCGCAGTCAAGGGAACCCTGTTAAGGGAAGCTCAAACCCAGTCAAGGGAAGCCAGTTAAGGGAAGCTCAAACCCAGTCAAGGAAACCCAGCTCAGGGAAACTCAAGCCCAGTCAAGGGAACCCAGTTAAGGGAAGCTCAAGCCCAGTCAAGGAAACCCAGTTAAGGGAAATTCAAACCCAGTCAAGTAAACCTAGTGAAGGGAAGCTCAAGCCCAGTCAAGGGGGCCCAGTTAAGGGAAGCTCAAACCCAGTCAAGGGAAGCAAAGTCAGGGAAGCTCAGGCCCAGTCAAGGGAACCCAGTTAAGGGAAGCTCAAGCCCAGTCAAGGGAACCCAATTAAGGGAAGCTCAAGCCCAGTCAAGGGAAGCAAGGTCAGGGAAGCTCAAGCCCAGTCAACGGAACCCAGTTAAGCGAAGCTCAAGCCCAGTCAAGGGAACCCAGTTGAGGGAAGCTCAAGCCCAGTCAAGGGAACCCTGTTAAGGGAAGCTCAAACCAGTCAAGGAAACCCAGTTTAGGAAGGTCAAACCCAGTCAAGGGAACCCAGTTAGGCGAAGCTCAAGCCCAGTCAAGGGGGCCCAGTTAAGGGAAACTCAAACCCAGTCAAGTAAACCCAGTTGAGGGAAGCTCAAACCCAGTCAAGGGAACCCAGTTAAGCGAAGCTCAAGCCCAGTCAACGGAACCCAGTTAAGGGAAGCTCAAGCCCAGTCAAGGGAACCCAGTTAAGGGAAGCTCAAACCCAGTCAAGGGAACCCAGTTAAGGGAAGCTCAAACCCAGTCAAGGAAACCCTGTTAAGGAAGCCCAAGCCCAGTCAAGGGAACCCAGTGAAGGGAAGCTCAAGCCCAGTCAAGGGGGCCCAGTTAAGGGAAGCTCAAACCCAGTCAAGGGAAGCAAGGTCTGGGAAGCTCAGGCCCAGTCAAGGGAACCCAGTTAAGGGAAGTTCAAACCCAGTCAAGGGAAGCCAATCAAGAGGAGTCAAGGGAACCCAGTTCAGGGAAGCCCAAGCCCAATCAACAAAACCTAGTTAAGGGAAACTCAAACCCAGCCAAGGGAACCCAATTAAGGGAAGCTCAAGCCCAGTCAAGGGAAGCAAGGTCAGGGAAGCTCAAACCCAGTCAAGGGAACCCAGTTCAGGGAAGCCCAAGCGCAGTCAAGGGAACCCGGCTAAGGGAAATCCAAACCCAATCAACTAAACCCAGTTACGGGAAGCTCAAGCGCAGTCAATGGAACCCAGTTAAGGGAAACTCAAACCTAATCAACTAAACCCAGTTAAGGGGAACTCAAACCCAGTCAAGGGAACCCAATTAAGGGAAACTCAAACCCAGTCAAGGGAAACCCAATTAAGGGAAGCTCAAGCCCAGTCAAGGGAACCCAGTTAAGGGAAGTTCAAGCCCAGTCAGGGCAACCCAGCTAAGGGAAGCTCATGCCCAGTCAAGGGAACCCAGTTAAGGGAAGCTCAAACCCAGTCAGGGCAACCCAGCTAAGGGAAGCTCAAGCCCAATCAAGGGAACCCAGTTAAGGGAAGTTCAAACCCCGTCAAGGGAACCCAGTTAAGGGAAACTCAAGCCCAGAAGCTCAAACCCAGTCAAGGAAACCCAGTTAAGGGAAACTCAAACCCAGTCAAGGAAACCCAATTAAGGGAAACTCAAACCCAGTTCAGGGAAGCTCAAACCCAGTCAAGGAAACCCAGTGAAAGGAAACTCAAGCCCAATCAACTAAACCCAGGCTAAAACCCAAACCCACGAAACTCAAACCCAGTCAAGGGAACCCAGTTCAGGGAAGCCCAAGCGCAGTCAAGGGAACCCGGCTAAGGGAAATCCAAACCCAATCAACTAAACCCAGTTACGGGAAGCTCAAGCGCAGTCAATGGAACCCAGTTAAGGGAAACTCAAACCTAATCAACTAAACCCAGTTAAGGGGAACTCAAACCCAGTCAAGGGAACCCAATTAAGGGAAACTCAAACCCAGTCAAGGGAAACCCAATTAAGGGAAGCTCAAGCCCAGTCAAGGGAACCCAGTTAAGGGAAGTTCAAACCCAGTCAAGGGAACCCAGTTGAGGGAAACTCAAACCCAGTCAAGGGAACCCAGTTCAGGGAAACTCAAACCCAGTCAAGGGAACCCAGTTCAGGGAAGCTCAAACCCAGTCAAGGGAACCCAGTTCAGGGAAACTCAAACCCAGTCATGGGAACCCAGTATCAGTAAAGTGATAAAATGACAGGGTGTTCAGCAGAAGTTTCTGACGAAACCGTTCTGGCCAGGTGTTTCCGCAGAAAGAAAATTTTGACGATGAAAGCCTTGGTGGCATCAATTTTGCCAACACAAAAATGGACACACTAAAGCCAAGCAAAAAAAACACTGGAAACGTGTACGACGTGAAGCGGGAAAGTTTTGGCACTTAATCTATGGGGCCTTGGCAGAAACCGTCCTACCAGGGCTAAACACCACCGCAACAGCACCCATGAGTTTAAGGAAACGAAAGGGCTGGGCCTCCATTAAAAGGAACCATACAACCATTTGATCCTCTTGATTCCCTTCCGCTGCCGATGCGATTCCACAGTTTCAAGTCTGCACTCCTTGAGAACACAGGCATACAGAATATGGTTTCAATAAAACTTGTTGAAGCCAAGGCAAATGAAATCAAATCGGACAAACCAAAATCGCATTTATCCAGCATCGGTGGAAAATTGCGCCGAAACGAAGTTCCGGGTATAGATGTTTTGCAAAAGGGATCAAAGGGTGTGCGAAACATCCAACATATTCAAGTGCACAACAAATTTGGCCGGAAAAAACTTTACAGAAATAAGCTGGGCCTGAAGTTAGTTACCAGTAGTACCGCGCAAGGCGGTGGCGGAAGTTTCAAAACTAGGAAACCTATAGGAGAGGTGAGTTGTTGCGATGCATGGATGGCAGAGCGAATCCAATGGGCCGAAGGGTGGTTGGAGTTGTGTTTTTTGGAGTGTTTGGAGTGGTTGCAGTGGTCACCTCACCCACAACTGCTGGATGTAGTGTGGTGTAGTGCAGTTGTATTTGTAGCTGTAGCGTGGTGTAGTGGAGTTGTAGTTGTAATCTGTAAAAAGTGTAGTGCAGTTGCAGTTGCAGTTGCGGTTGTAGTTGGTGTGTGGTGTAATAAGTGTAGCGTATTGTAGTGTACTGTAGCGTTGTGTGCTGTAGTGTGGTATAGTGTAGTCTAGTGTAGTGTAGTGTAGCGTAAGGTAGTGTAGTTGTCGCTGTAGTGTGGTGTAGTGTAGCTAGTGTAGTGTAGTGAGTGTAGTGTCGCGTAGTGCAATGTAGTGGTAGTTAAAATTAATTGTGGTTGCAGTGTAGTCGTAGCTGTAGCGTAATGTAATGCAATTAGTGTAGTGTAGTGTAATATGTAGCGTAGTTGTAATGTGCTGCAGTGTAATTGCTGCAGTGTAGTGTAATGTGGTGTAGTTGATATTGTTTGTTGTAGCTGTGGTAGTAGTAGTTGTTGTAGTTGTAGTGTAAATAGCGTAGTGTAGTGCAATTAGTGTAGTGTAATGTAGCGTAGTTTATTTGTACTTGTAGTTGTAGTAATAATGTAGTGTAGTGGTACTTGTAGTTGTAGTTGCAGTTGTCGTTGTCTATCTATCTATCTGTCTATCTGCAAGCTTGAAAATGAAGCTATTCTGCGAGACTTGCTCCGATTTTGAACGTGACAACGTCAAACACGAAACAATTCTGCAAGACTTCCTCAATTTTCGAAGCTGACAGCATCAAAAACGACGCAATTCCCCGAGACTTCCTTCAAAAATGGAAAGTTGAGTGCAGAGCTGACGGCCTTGTGCCATTGTGTTTTGCGATTTTTCCGGTCTATATCTCTAAAATATTGCGCCTGCCACGATAAAGTGATGCCAGGTCGTGCGAATTGCTGCACCTGTCACGCAAAATCATCTTAGCAAACCTACAGATCTGATGCTCCAAAATGCAACCCCTCTCAGGAAATCAGCGCCTGGACCAGGCAAAACCACATCTGAACTTTCAAAAAACGGTCCTAGCATGTGGTGTTTTTAACATTTTGACCTGGAAATGTGCTTCGCGCCACACCTGCCTGCACTTTGTCGACATGTCAACTTCCAAAAGTGGTCCGATCACGGTGTGTTTTGCACATTTTGACTTGGAAATGTGCTTCGCGCCACAAGGACGTGCACTTTTTCGACATCACAACTTCCAAAAGTGGTCCAAGACCGTCGGTTTTTAACACTTTTGACTTCGAAATGTGCTTCGCGCCACAACAGCGTGCACTTTTTCCACATCTGAACTTTCAAAAGTGGTCCGACCATGGTGTGCTTTTTCGACCCTCCGGAGCCACAAATCAGTGGAAAAACACAATGTGTCCCGACTTTCCTACCTTTTCGCGCACCTGGATCTCCTTTCTTCTGAAACTTTCTCTTTCTTGATCTTCTTTCTTCTTCTCTTCTCTGACTCTTTTGACTCCTCTGGGGATACTCCAGAATCTCCCAGAATCTACTGAAACGCCAAACAGCTATTGCTGTGAGGACAGGGAAAATATGGCCACAGCTGGCTCCACCATCCCACGGGCCCTCGCCCAGAGGGGTTGTCTTGGACAACACAAGTCGTGAACGCCAAAAAGGGCTACAGAAATCTCCAGTCTTCAAAAATCAGAGTCATGAGGAAGGAGCCCTAACGAACATCGTTTCAGACATTGGCTCCAAAATCCATCGATAGGTAACAAAACTGGATGCTCTGACTCTTCCCATCTCTGCTTTTCACCTGTCCATATTGTCGGAAGTTTGACTTCTAAACTTCCTTCGATAATGATTAATTTAATTCCATGAATTCATTTTCAATAAAATGAAGATGTGTCAATCATCTCATTCAATAACAATGATTTAACAATTTGGCCAAGAAGCCTGTCAAAACACACTTGAATATACAATTCATGAAATTGCTCATTTGTTCGTCACTTAGACCACTGAGAGCACCCCTTTTTTCTGGGGGATGGGTCTCATTCACCTCCCCGCCACTGCCACACAATCACCAGCCTGTGAGTGAGATATTTCAGGGATTCCTCCGCATGCAGCAAGCGCTGCCGGAAGTCGTACTTCTCCTGGACAAAACGTAGCCGTTCGCATAGTTTCCCTTTTTGTTGTTGGGAAACCATGGTGTATGGGAAACTCTGGTGTTTGGAAACATCATGGGTATGTAGGAAAGATATCTCATTGGAAAACTGGCCACGACCCATGGGATCTCCATGGGATTTGTTTGGGGTATCCTATTGCCAGACAGACCCATGTGAAAGTCCTCAATACGTTCACGATAGAGTCAGCAACTATGCGCAAAGTATCCACGACCTTTGAACTCTTATGGATGGATAGCTCTCCATTTTTAGTGGGATACGTGCTGAACTATTGCCGATAAAACTATTTTGTTCCATGATCATGAAACAAGTATGTAACATACATTCTTTTACTGCAACATAGCCAACATAGCTATGGAAAATGGCCCGTTGATACATGATGTACTTATTAAAGATGGATTTTCTTGACAGCAAACTGTTAAATTACCAAAGGGTACGTGGACATGTCACGGGGTTAACGTTGAAAGCCGTGGTCATCTCATGGCAAAAATTGGTTGGATGTAATCTGTGATCTGTGAAATGACATACGACATACGATAACCTCACTGGGACAAATCACCAAGCAATAACCAACTAACAGTATTGTGGCTCTCTTTCTCTCTCTCTCTCTATACAATACATAAATATATATATATACAAATATATATATATAAATTGTAATTATATAATATGCTATATAGGCTATATACATATGTATGTAAATTCATATTTGCAATGGATGTACATATATATATATCCGGATGATACTGAACAATATAGTGTAGGAAAAAATCATGAGTGTGAATGATATTACCATGACACCTACGGTACTGTGATTCTTATCCAGTATGACCCATCAAAACCCAGATGTCAAGTATCAATCCCAGATACCAATAAGATATCATCATAGCAACACATTCATAGATACCACAATACAACAACATCAAACCATGGCTGATCTTGGAAATGTCATGATATGGTGGTTTCCTGAAATAGGGCCTTTTCCCAGTCATCATCCATTTGGGCTTTTCCATGACATAACCATTTTTGGATCATTTCTGGAAACCCCAACCAGCTCCATCCCCATCCCCAGGTCCATCCCCGGCCCACAAGGCCTGCATTCGCGCCATGAAGCTGGACCTCAGCTGTTTCTCCTCCTGGTCGCTCACAGCCTTGGGCGAAGCGCGGAACCAGAGAAAGTTGTGGTGGGAGCCCCAAGCGAACGGCTCGAACGCTGGGGAGAACGGCTAGAAACAGATGCCGGTGGAATTGGTAAGTTCAACTTGCGTCTTCATGCGCAGAACAAAATCGAAACAAACATACATGGTCATGCTCGAGTTTAGCGGCTGTAGATAATGGGTACAAGATGGTATTCAAGAGACACGAAACAAAAACTGCCACGAAGGAATTGAACAAACAAATCTATAATCAACAAAAAATCCCACAGTAGAGACCGTATCAGCCAACCCCCTGGGAAATGGATCTTCAATGGCATTCCACATCAAACTTAGGTAGATCTAGTATCACACACATACACACTGCAATTACTTCTCAATGGTATATCTACCTGTCATTCTACATTTCAGCCACCGGTTGGTCAAAATTCATTTGATACTCAAGGGCGGGAATCATGTGCCAACTAATCATGGAATATGATCTGTAGGTATAAAAGAACCCACTGCAATCTTTGACGACACACATGGGAGGCATTCTGGCACTTCTGCTTTTCAACAACATCATTTGGATTCACACGCTGCTATGCACCCACATTCCTGCAGTTGGAAAACCAAGCCCAGAAAGCAGACCCCAAACAAAAAAAAATCAAGGCATCACTGCATAGTGCATCAAATGGAAGACAAGTGGGAAACAAGCAGGAAACTAAATGAATAACACAATTTTGCCTCCGAAGGAAATCACAACCACAGGCCAACACGCCAACACAACAAATAAACATGCGCGCTAGACACGGAAACGTCCGGATTCATCAGCCACTTAAAATGTTGAACATCCAAAGGACGTGAACGAAAATGGGTTGTATCCCATAATTTTGATGTTTGACCTTGATTTGACTAAAGATGGCGCCTTTTAACACCTGATATACCCATGTGTACCACATCTTCAGGCCAACATATAGCATACCACTGATCCCACTATGTCCAGAATACAATGTATTCCATTCATGTGGTAAATCTGTAAATCGTGGTAAACCGCCCCGTTTACCATGACAGGGTGTCATTTGATTTCATCTCATTGCTTGGAAATGGAGATTTGGCATTGGCTTTACCACCAAACATATTCCCATCAACTGGTTAGTACTGTGTCCTCACATGGATCCTATATGGGTTTTCTCTCAAACATCAGGTACCCCAGCCAACATTTCATGGTTTATCATGGTTTATCATCATTTCATGAGAATTTTCTGATGATTCTAGGACCATTTTCACTCTGAAACGCGCGGGTGATCTTCTGGGCGAGCTGCTGGCAGCTGTGCCGCCAGTCCCGTGGAATCCACTGACTTCACCTTGAGAAAAGAGATGAGGATTTGTCAATGGATTAGGGGATTTTGATGATGATGGATGATGGTCCCCCTTAATTTTCAGATTATGATGATGGCGATTTTGATGATAATGATGATGATGATGATAGTGATGATGGTGATGATGAGGATGATAATGATGATGATGATGAAGAAGATGATGATGATGATGGCGGTGGTGATGATGATGGTGATGATGGTGATGATGAGGTTGATGATGGTGATGATGGTGATGATGATGATGATGATGATGGTGATGATGATGATGATGGTGATGATGGTGATGATGATGGATGGTGGATGATGGATGATGGATGATGGATGATGGATGATGGATGATGGATAATGGGTGAGGATGATGATGATGATGATGATGATGATGATGAGGATGATGATGATCATGGGTGATGGATGATGGATGATGGATGGTGATGATGATTATGATGGTGATGATGGTGATGATGGTGATGATGAAGATGATGATGGTGATGATGAGGATGATGATGGTGATGGTGCTGGATGATGATGATGATGATGATGTTGATGATGGTGATGGATGATGGATGATGGATGATGGGTGAGGATAATGATGATGGTGATGATGGTGATGATGATGATCATGGGTGATGGATGATGGATGATGGATGATGATGGTGGTGATGATGATGATGATGACGATGATGATGATGATGATGATGGATGATGATGATGATGATGATGGTGATGATGATGATGATGGTGATGATGGTGATGATGATGGATGGTGGATGATGGATGATGGATGATGGATGATGATGATGGTGATGTGGATGTGGATGTGGATGGCTGGCTGGCTGGCTGGGTGGATGGATGGATGGAGGATGATGATGATCCGATTGTGTTGATGGTTTCATGTTTTTGATGTTTTTTGAATATATTTCCGAACATGTTTTTAACAGATTAGGAAATAACGATGATCCATTTATTTGCTCGATTTAGGCTGAGTTTTCAAATGACCTCGATGATGAAATAAGCTAAGATTAGGGGAATGATCCAAAAACCATTGGTTCATGTCAGTTTGGTCAGTTTGGTGAATCATTATAATTTGCCCTTAAATTCCGAACAGGGAAAGAATAAGTTCCAAGCATAGAATTTTCATCAGCCATACGGGTCTGGGTCAAGTCATACAATGTACTGTAATTACCCTAAAATGGGATAGTCTGCCACTGATGACTGAGATCTGATGTCCTCTGAGGTCCTATGGGTCTTAAATTGTCACACTTATCCAGTAAGGATTCTACTTGGAGGATCATTCCACTTAGTGGTTAATAAGCCTCGTTTTAGTAAGAACCCTAAGTGTGTTATCCCTGTGTTATCCCATTTCTAAATGGCTAAACTAACCCCAGTTACTAAGCACTTAATTACTACCTGTGAGGTAATCCTGCAGGTCTTACAATCCGTTCTGTCATTCTTGGTGGACAAAACATCTTTCCCAAGCCTCACCCTGCCCAAAGATTTTAGCCAAGTACCTGCACCTTCCAGAAACAAACAACCTAACTCTGTTGGGTTGTGATTTTCCAATGTCAGTGTTGACAAATATTCTGAACATCATCCAAGCATAGGGGATATGATCTCCAACAAATAGTGTTGAAAGTGAAAGTTCAAAAACTAAAAAAAAAAAGACATTTACCAGCCCCTGATGGTTTTAGGTATTTTTGATATACTACTTAAATCACTGCCTTGGTGGGAAAATTTATCGGAACCCCCTTTTTTTTCATGGTGAAAAACCCATGGTTTCCGGTGAACATTTTCTCTTCAAGGGCAACACCTTCCCGACTTCCAGTTGCCTCAGCATTGATCACCTGGGAGCCTGCAGTCGCTGCATCAATCTGGCGTGTTGGTAAACCATGCTTTTTGCTACTTGTGAAAGGTCCAACAAATCACCCATTTACAACGAAAAAAACTAGACGACGGTTGGCCCGAGAGCGAAAAAGATGTTTTTCAAGCAGCTCTGAGGATGGTAGTCGTAAAAGATAGTCGGTGAATAGTTGGTGAATTTTATATGAGCTATGGAAAGATATGGTGTGAAAAAGTAAGATTGATCAAGAAGAGAATATTTGGTAAAGGGCATCAGATGACATGTGTCTTGCAACCACAGAGAGAAAGAGGGGCGGAGAGATAAAGATAGAGAGAGAGAGAGAAAGAGAGAGAGAGAGAGAGAAAGAGAAAGCAAGAGAGAGAGAGAGAATGAAAGGGGGAGGTAGAAAGAAAACATGGAGAAATGTAATGTGAGCAACAAAAGTGCACAGGAGGCTCGGTACCATGAGTCTGCGAATGACATGTGCTATCTCATTTTATTATGGTAATTCCCACACACATTGCGGAAAAAGGCTCGGCACCATCATTCCGTGAACGCGAAGAAACGCGAAGCTTTTATACAGAGACGCTTTTACACACAGAATCCTTTACACATAAACACTTTTACACACAGACGCTTTCACACAGAAACGTTTTTCATGTACACACACAGACGCATTTCCACACAGAGACTTTTACACAAAAACACTTTAACACACAGACGCTTTTATACACAGACACTTTTACACACATACGCTTTTACATGCAGATGCCTTTTTACAGACGCACACAGACTTTCACACACAAACGCTTTTACACACAGACGCTTTTACACACAGACGCTTTTACACGCAGATGCTTTTTACACACGCAGACACGCTTTCACACACAAACGCTTTTACACACAGACACCTTTACACTTTTACACACAGACGCGTTTACACACAGACGCTTTTACACACAGACGCTTTTACACGCAGATGCTTTTTACACACGCAGACACGCTTTCACACACAAACGCTTTTACACACAGACGCCTTTACACACAGACACTTTTACACAAACGAAAGCGTCCATCGCAATTTTTCCTCAGTTTTTGACGTCCAAGGTCCATTTCGTGCAAAAGGGTTACGATTAACTAAGTAAAATCGCATTTTTTTCTCAGTTTTTGACGTCCAACGTCCATTTCGTGCGAAAGGGTTACGATTGACCAAGTAAAATCGCAATTTTTCCTCAATTTTTGACGTCCAACGTCCATTTCGTGCGAAAGGGTTACGATTGACCAAGTAAAATCGCAATTTTTCCTCAATTTTTGACGTCCAACGTCCATTTCGTGTGTAAGGGAAATCAAAGTCGCAATTTTTCCTCAATTTTTGACGTCCAACGTCCATTTCGTGCGAAAGGGTTGCGATTGACTAAGTAAAGTCGCAATTTTTCTTCAGTTTTTGACGTCCAACGTCCATTTCGTGCGAAAGGGTTGCGCGCGACGCTTCAAAGTCGCAATTTTTCCTCAGTTTTTGACGTCCAACGTCCATTTCGTGCGTAAGGGTTGCGCGGGACACCTCAAAGTCGCATTTTTTCTTCAATTTTTGACGTCCAACGTCCATTTCGTGCGAAAGGGTTGCCGGGGACGCTTCAAAATCGCAATTTTACCTAGGTTTTGGACGTCCAACGTCCATTTCGTGCGAAAGGGTTGCGTTTCGTGGCGCTCCGGCGGCACCGCCCCCGCCTTAAGAGAGAATAGAAGAAGAGCGAGAGGAGATCTGCTGTGAAGGTGTGAAGATGTAGATCTGCAGATGTGAGGGTGTGAAGAGGTAGATCTGCAGATGTGAGGGTGTGAAGATCTAGATCTGCAGGTGTGAGGGTGTGAAGATCTAGATCTGCAGGCGTGAGGGGTGAAGATGTAGATCAGCAGATGTGAGGGTGTGAAGATGTAGATCTGCAGGTGTGAGGGTGTGAAGATCTAGATCTGCAGGTGTGAAGGTGTGAAGGTCTAGATCTGCAGATGTGAGGGTGTGAAGATCTAGATCTGCAGGTGTGAGGGTGTGAAGATCTAGATCTGCAGGTGTGAGGGTGTGAAGATCTAGATCTGCAGATGTGAAGGTTTGAAGATCTAGATCTGCAGATGTGAGGGTGTGAATATCTAGATCTGCAGATGTGAAGGTGTGAAGATCTAGATCTGCAGGTGTGAAGGTGTGAAGATCTAGATCTGCAGGTGTGAAGGTGTGAAGATCTAGATCTGCAGATGTGAAGGTGTGAAGATGTAGTATAACGGCTGCTTTTTTACGAAGAACCCTTCGCAGGCGCTCTCGGGAAAAACAGAGAAACATCCCAAAAAACAGCATTTTACAGCTGGTTCAATCATAAGAAACACAGTTTAGACTTATTCCACTTGCCTTTTCCATCCTTAGCCACTATTTTTCGGACTACTATGAAGTGTTCACAACTTCTGTCCCCAACTCACCTGTCTTGGAAGAACCTGCATGAACTCATGTCATCAATGGTCATCTGCAGGGTTTAAGTAAACGCCATAGCCCGCTTGGGTGTCCCACCTCAGCAAATGGCTGAAACACTATGGTGTTTACCCACGAATCAACTAAACCAGTCATGGGTTGGTTCATGGTTGCCTCCCAGGTAGGTTCATAACAGTTCATACAACCAACCACTTCAACAATCAATAGGTAAGATATATATATATATATACATATATGTATATATACATACACCATCTAAAGTTATTGCCTGTTAATATCCCGTTATCCCATCAATTTGCGTATGATCATTCCCCAAATCAAAGTTGCTGCTATACTATACAATATGGGTATATATATATACTATATATATATATGTATATATTATATATATTCTATATTCTAATATGGTAATCATATTAATGTGGGTAAAGCAATGTCATAAACCAACCATTTGGGAATGGTGTAAACACATTATTGCAATACATATTTATAAGCCCACCCATTAAGACAAACCACCCATTCATTGAGATGATACCCACCAATTTACAATGGGATGCTATACAATATGGATAGATAGATAGATAGATAGATAGATAGATAGATAGATAGATCGATAGATCGATAGATCGATAGATCGATAGATCGATAGATCGATAGATCGATAGATCGATAGATCGATAGATAGATCGATAGATCGATAGATCGATAGATCGATAGATGGATAGATAGATAGATAGATAGATGGATGGATAGATAGATAGATGGATGGATGGATAGATATATAGATAGATAGATAGATTAGATATATGTACTTTCTAATACATATATATATATTGGTAATCATATTATTGCAACACATATATCAGCTTCAGAAGACAGTAAAAAAAAACCACCCATCCCGTGCTCCCATTGAGATGCCCTGCTGGACGCCACGAAGTCGCTCAATTCATGGCGGAATTCGTTGAGGTACCTCCGGTTCGCACTGCGCAGCGTGAAAAAGTGATATGTTATCCCTACAATGTAAGGCCCCCAAGATAGCGTTCAGTTGGTGAACATAACTCCAATGTCACTATGGTTTATGGATGTTTATGGTACTTATAACGAACTAGTTACTGGGGCTTGTAACCAACTAACATCACTGGGGAGCCTCACATTGTATGAATTCTGGAGGTTTAGTTCGCTGGGAAAATAAACTTTTTGGTGGATTTTCCAGCAAACCATGTTTGATTACAGGAGGGTATGGGGGTCTTGAAACAGATACAGTAGAACAACGATTTTTTCATGGAATTAAAAGGGTATGTTATATGAGATGACGATGTTCAAGTTTCAGACTTTTGGATCTAGTTTGGGATTGCTATAAATGGATATGTTCATGAAAATCCTGAACACGCAAGACTCAAATGGATTCAACATAATTCAACTCATTTAAATGATATTCAATGAGTTAATTAAACGCCGCAAGAATCATGAACATGTGGCGTTGACAGGCTACCAGCTCGTTGGGACAAACGAACTGATGAGTCACTACTTGCCCTGACTATCACGTCAAATGCCGAAAATATAATACAAAACAAACCAGCCTTGTGTTTCGGGAGCTTTTAACCAAAATCAAGCCCCACAATAAGGTTTGTCAAGCCGCTACTGTTGGGCGTTTCCTTTTTGTACGTGATGGTTGGAACTGATACCAACAAGAATAAAAAATAACTGGCACCAAAATCGAGAATCTAACGTCATAAAACTGTTGCAAACGTTGGGAATTGAGAACACAACTTCATAGTGTTGTTGTTGCTGTTTCTGTTGCTGTTGCTGTTGTTGTTGCTGTTTCTGTTGCTGTTGCTGTTGTTGTTGCTGTTGTTGTTGTTGTTGCTGTTGCTGCTGTTGGTGTTGTTGTTGTTGCTGTTGTTGTTGTTGTTGCTGTTGCTGCTGTTGGTGTTGTTGTTGTTGTTGTTGGTGGTGGTGGTGGTGGTGGTGTTGGTGTTGGTGTTGGTTTTGGTGTTGGTGTTGGTGTTGTTGTTGTTGTTGCTGTTGCTGTTGCTGTTGCTGTTGCTGTTGTTGTTGTTGGTGTCGTCGTTGTTGTTGTTGTTGTCGTCGTCGTTGTCGTCGTTGTTGTCGTTGTTGTCGTTGTTGTTGTTGTCGTTGTTGTCGTTGTCGTGGTTGTCGTCGTAGTCGTCGTAGTCGTCGTTGTCGTTGTCGTTGTCGTTGTTGTTGTTGCTGCTGTTGTTGTTGTTGTTTTTGTTTTTGTGTTGTTGTTGTTGTCGTTGTTGTTGTTGTTGTCGTTGTTGTCGTTGTTGTCGTTGTTGTCGTTGTCGTTGTTGTTGTTGTCGTTGTCGTTGTCGTCGTTGTCGTCGTAGTCGTCGTTGTCGTTGTCGTTGTCGTTGTTGCTGCTGTTGTTGTTGTTGTTGTTGTTGTTGTTGTTGTTGTTGTTGTTTTTGTGTTGTTGTTGTTGTTGTTGCGGTTGTTGTTGTTGTTGTTGTTGTTTGTTGTTTGTTGTTTGTTGTTTGTTGTTTGTTGTTTGTTGTTTGTTGTTGTTGTTGTTGTTGTTGTTGTTGTTGTTGTTGTTGTTGTTGTTGTTGTTGTTGTTGTTGTTGTTTTTGTGTTGCTGTTGGTGTTGTTGTTGTTGTTGTTGCTGTTGCTATTGCTGTTGCTGTCGTTGTGGTTGTTGTTGTTGTTGTACCTGACATGGACAATTCAGATCGGAATTAGGGGCATCGATGTCATGTGGAACAGCGTGTAAAACTGCTTCTGAAACGACACCAGAAAAAGCAAGAGCTCCGAAGGCATAACTTAACATAGAATCACTTTGAGTCCTATTGAGTGCTCCCGTTGCATGTTCATCAATGACTCCTTTTCTGCTCGATTCGGGCAATCCATCGCCTGAATCAGTGTCTGCATGGATTCATCTTCTACCATATCTCAAACAGGTATCAAGAGGTCGGAAAGGAGCAACGGGGATTCTTGTGCAAACTGTCCACTCGCAGGCACATGTCTCTTGAAACAATACGTGGGCAGGAAACACCGTTGGATGCAGCTTAGGGTTTGCGCTCGGAGCCTCGAAAGTGACGTGTGCCCTTTCGGTTTTTCTCGATCACAATTTCTGGGCTAAAAAAATATGTTGCTCCCATCACAATATCCGGTTTGAAATGGATTGATTATAAATGACACATAGACCATGACGAACACATTGATGATAAGTTTTGGGACAAGGTATGATTGAGTTTGCCCACATGACCTTTTTTGTTCTCCAAATACACAACCCGTCGCGCACCGGCTGGTCACCAGGAAACTGAAGCGGTTGCCTTTCAGCGTCCAGCCACGGCTGTACTCCCATCGTTGGAACCGCGAGGGTTGCTTCAAAGTTCAACAGCAAGAACACCAGGGCACGAAACCAGTCAAAGTCGAAATCATAGACCTATCATCTTACAGGGCCCACTTTTGGGGTTTCAGGTTTAATCATCCCCCAGTCATCACCATTTTTATAGCATAAACCACAAGTAAACGGGTAGTTTATACATATACCATACCATAAAGCGAAATCAACTAGTTCACCTGAACCTAGTGCACCTTAATTCACCCGAGTCAACCAACTGACCTATCATCTGACTGGGATGATGTTTATGGAGGCGTTTTTGGCTGGACGAAATCCTAGAAAACTATAGAAACATAATCTATAAATGGAGGGTGTTAATGGAAACATATAGAAATATCATCTATAAATGGATTTAATGATTTTAATGTGAAAATCATAGGAACATCTACATGGATTATTGTTTGGAGTCGTGCTCGTCCAAAATGCCAACTTCATTATAGACTCTATATACAGATTCACGTAAATTCACATGCAATGGAATACAAAATCATAGACATCCTGAGTTGAACACAATTAATCTGTACACAGTGATAATTACTCCCTAGATTCTTTGACGTGTAGAATTCGCTCTTGATTATCCTTGGATGTAAAGGTTTTACTATTTAGAACTCCTTACCGGAAAAAAAAGATAATTAGTTGATAATATCAAATATAATTACAATTAGATAACTCATCTACAACTAGATTATAGATCATTATAGTAATTTTATAGTCAATATACATCAACTATTCCTAGTAAACTCAGTAAAAACAAAGTCACGAAATCACCCCAGCCTCCTGCGGCCTGGCACTCACGGTGAAAGTACGAACAAAAAGTAGTAGGTTTGTAGGAAAATATGGGAGAATGACGGGTTATGTATGGGAAAAATGTGGAGAATTCAAGGGGAAACTGGTGAATGATGGTTTTTGGGGATACAATTTGGAGATGGAATGGGATATAATGAGGAAACACATGCTTGGAATCATTGGAATCTGTCACCAGTTTTGATGTTCGGCATGACAGTCAAGCGAACATATGCAAAGAAATAGCATGAACAGGGGGTCATGATCTAACAAGAAAGTTTGATGATGTAGGTTTGTCCAAACAATATAACGATGGAATGAGGCACCCATTTTTCCGACCTTTCAGACCAGCTGCACTGAATTGATGGTGCCCCAATATTTGATGGTCAATCATCATCTCCGTTCATTCATGTTCCATGTACATATGTATATAATAATAATAATAATAATAATAAATCATATATCTATATGTATAATGTATAT
The DNA here is from genome assembly GCA_947184155.2 of Cladocopium goreaui. NCBI lineage: Eukaryota > Dinophyceae > Suessiales > Symbiodiniaceae > Cladocopium > Cladocopium goreaui. The sequence goes on along the minus strand of CAMXCT020000892.1, from coordinate 122,902 downwards.
TGCCGTATATATGTATAATATGATATACTATTATTGTATACATTGTATAATATATAATAATATCATATCACATCATATCACAACATATCACATCATATCATATGACATCATATATGTAGATATATATATATATATACAATACTATATATCTTATAATCTTATAAATATTTGCATCAGCTCCCCAGACTGCCTTGCTGAAATTTCTCAAGGCCTGCCACGACAGCATGCTGGGGCGGAAAAGAACTTGGAAAGATGGCGATCGATGTTTTTCAATGTGATTGCCAACTACTCAATTTGCCATAGATTCTATATGTTTTCCAATGATTTACTTGTTATCATCAATTGATGTCATCAATTGGAAAGATGGCGATCTTTGTCATATATATATATTATATGTATATATACGTATATATAACGTGGTATTTTTTGGTTTCTCCGGGTTGGCGTTTTTTTTCATGGCTGAAAGCTGCTGAAACCGGTGATTTAATGGGCATCGGATCCAGGCCCCGGCACCCGTCTCTGCTGCTCGTCCATGGTGCTGAACTCGGGTTTAGGGAGCACCTAGCGATCGACAGGGACCATTGGGAGAGATGTTAGTGGAACATACTGATGATATAAAGATATAGAAAGGGAACAACATGATATATATATATATATATACATATATTTGTACATAGATGTGGATTTGTAGCGAACAAACATCAACCACATTTAACAGCGTCACTTGGGATGTTTTTTTCTTGCTAAAAACCGGGATCATCAAACGTGGCTGGGAAATCCCCAAGGAAATGACGGTTTTTCAGTGGGGAGATTCCTAGCAATGGAATTATACCATTGCTAATGCTTCCAGCATATCTTGATGGTTTATCATGGTAAATTTTAGTGCCATGTTATCCCATTTATTGCCATTTATAGTGAGCAAATCATAGCTATTTAATTTATGAACTTAGACCATCTTGCGGATCATGATCATGCCCCCTTGAGAACCATCATGGCACACTCTGGCGATCTAAGCTGTCCAAGTATTCTGCCAACTTGGGGAGCGACGGGTTATAAATCAATGAGAGGATCATCGGCTTCCCCAAATGGCATAGTTTTTTTGGCACATCCTGGTGATTTATTTATCATAAAAAAATACCACTGAAAAGGAATTGCAATTAATTTGAGTTCAATTGCAATTAATTTGGGTCCGGTTTTTTGAATGTGCCTTGGGCCATGTAGATCATATATATATTGATATATGTGATGTTGATTTTCACGTGCAGATATAGTTGGCATTTGCAGTGTGATACACACATATTGTATATGTAATTAAATAATTATATATATATATATTTGTCTTGGGCCTCAGTGTCAGTGTTAGACATCCAAAAACAACTTGTCTCATATAGACTATATACATATTTATTGGTATAACATATATTTATATAATACATGCATACAGAAATGTATGCGATTCTCTTGGCGGCCTTTCTGCGTCAGATTTGTTTGCCTTACTAAGGTAAAGTGCATGCAACCAAATTTGCAGTTGTTTATTTTTGGATACTTAGAGGATTGAAATGACCAACTTTCAAGTTCCAATAGCTTGAAGATAGAATATTCTTAGAACATAATTCAACATAAGTTGTAAGATTTTGAATCATGCGCTTAACGTACATTCGGCCATGTATAGGGGCTTAAAAGCACATCGAAGCTCGCTACGCTGAAAATTCAAGATTCCACGACAGCTTGATTGAAATATTGAATCCCCTACGTAGCATAATATCAGGCCGCTCATGGATGTTAAGGTGCTCTGTTTTCTTAATTAATGCAAGATTTCTGCCAATTTTTCTGGTAATATTCTATCCCTTGTACAATCAACATTCTTCAAGAGCTGTCAAGCACTTTAAGTTAATTGGATTCAAAATTTGTCCTGGCAATATCCGATCTTTGATCCACTGAAACTCAAGAGTAAATTAAAAGCCTGGACAGTCCCCAGAAAGTTTAAAGTAAGGGATTGAGTGAAGATTGTCCGATGTTTCTTTTGGAAATGTTCAATGTTGAAACCACTGGAACTACATAGTGTAAGATCGGGACCACCTTTAGAACAAATCATAAGTACAGGATTGACATTGAAGATTGGTCCAAAACCTTTCCAGGTTCCTGGAACAACCTAAGCATAGGTACAGGGCACTATACACAACATTCAGTTGTATAGATATTGCACTATGCAACAATCACATTGTCTTTATTCTTGCCCTTATATGTGATTGGAATGAACCACATATAAATATGCATTTAGGAATGCTCTTTTCCTTGATGGTTAGCACCTCCCCTCCAAGGAATATAGCACATTTGAAAGAAAGCCTCCGAGTCCAACACCTTAAGGGAATTGACAGTATCTGAACGGAACTGTGCCTTGCCTGCAATGCTGCCCCTGGTAAGTCAAAATTATATATTATGACACTACATGTGTATATATATATATATATACATATGTAATTATGTATATATATATATATCAATATCTCTCTCTCTCTCTTTCTCTTTCTGTCTTATATGTGTGTATGTGCACTGCACTAAAGGAATGCTGCGCAGATTATGGAGCTATACGTTCTGAACAGGATACAGATACCCCTTTGGAGAAACGCTGCGTTGTACACATAGGCTCTCAATCTTGAGGCTGCTCCTTTGCAGTGGATATTGAATTTTTGAAAAGAGCGCAAAATTTCAACAGAATAATATCTTGCAAAAGACACACCATATTTGCTCAAATGCATAGCATTATGTGAACGCATAACTACTGAAATACTGCATATTTTGATGCATTGATCTGGAGAAACAATGTGTTTTCTGAAGGCACCCAACTTCTCAAAAAGACTGCTGTATGGGACTACAGCGTGCCACTTGTTGGCGGTACTTTCTGATGTAAGCACTACATATTCTTGAAGGATACGGCACTTCTTGAGCAAGTACTATTTTTTGATAAAGGGGCGTGCAATGAATACTGCACTTGCTCATGGACATGCACTTTATGCGAACGCGACCCCTTCTCAAGCAAGTGGTAGCTTTGGCTGCGATGTTTTTTGTTGGTGCAAAATTTGTTTCACTCCTGACTGCATTTTTGGCAACAAATATTGCAATTTGGAAGGGCACACCTCACCTTTATACAGACTTGCTCCATAACTTTGGTCTTGGGGGCCTAGCCGTGTAGTGGCTAGCCGTATACGTGTCCATACGAGCCCATGCCGTGAAATCAAAAACAAGTGAAACTCTGGATGGAAGCGCATGCAATGAAATTCTTTATCATCAAATGACGGAAGGGTCTGCAAATTGCCTAACATGATCAGTCGTATCACAGGCCTGCACAGAAGAATTCTGTGAGGTGTGTGCAGCGCAGTCAGTAGGCATCCCATTATGTAGCTTGTCTAGTTGGGTTGGATCGACCAAAAATCAGGGTCTACAAAAGCAATATTGGAGGAATATGGGGCAATCATGGTCCTCAAGATTGTTATCAATGTTCGGTGGGCTTAGTGACCACAAACACCCTTCAGAAATCTTACCAATTGAAGTCCTGAAAATTGATTGGAAAATTGTTGCTATTAATTAGGGTCCAATTATCTACCAAAGTCGATCGACTTTGGTAGAAAAGTGGGAAAATCCAGACCCAAATTAATAGCAACAATTTTGGTCTGAAAAAAATGGTTTTGTAGAAGTCAGGTTGCAAAAATGTGAACCTGACTTCTACCAAAGTCGTTTGACTTTGGTAGATGTTCCTTATCTCAGCAAAATATGGTAGATCTTGCTATCACATTTTGAAGGGTCAAGATCTACCATATTTGGTTTTGCAATGGAAGATCGACTTTGGTAGAAGTCAGGTTCACATTTTTGCAACCCAAGATCTACCATATCGATGTTTCTGAATTGCTATATATTTGGGTTTATTGCAATTTAATTTATTGCAATTTCGCTGGAATCTCCAATGCTTAAAGTATCAACCCCCACCAAACGATGGACAGATTCCACCCGTTAATGAGCATGAAATAAACACTAGTCAGTGCATGCGATACCCATGAGATTGCAGTACTTGATGAGCTGGAAACTCATCAACTAAGTCGGACCGTACCTGTTGCATTATGTACTAGTTGTGTTTTAATGAGTCTATCACGCTCCAATATTTTGGTATTTCAACGATTATGCCCCAACCAGTCCCAGTGCAATACTTGCCTGTGGGTTTCTCAGGGCAAAAAGTGCAAACCCAATAGCCAATGAAACAAAGAGGCGTGGCCCTTATTTTCACACAAACAGTGTTGCAGCCATTATCTTGTAAAGCCTCTTTCCTCAACTTCTTTGCCAAGAAGTTTCCTGAAAAAACATGCCTACATGTAGTCAATAATACTCTTTCAAAGAAGTAATCCAGAACTCTCTCAAGGGTAGAATTGCATAAAGTGCTACTACATTGTTTATTAACGGAATATTGTGTTTTTTCAACAATCCATGGAACAACCGCATATATATATATAATTATATGAGGTATGATATGATATGCATATATGTACATCATATACATGTATGTGTATATATTTATAATTACATACACACATATATATATATATATATGTTACGGGAGAGATTTTAGTAAAGGGATGGCGCTTGCTTTCGGAGGAATGCTTATCGTTTCGGAAGAATGCCGCACATTTTGAGGACTCCCGGAACTTAAAACAATATAGGTTGCATCATGTTCAAGGAAATTCCGCGTTCTTCACACAGAAATGCTGCGCTCTTCTAGACATTTTTTTGCACACAGCGACGCGACACTCTCTTACAAGCAAGCGGCACGCTTTTACCAATGCGCATGATATGTTGAAAGATTATATCTATGGAATATGCTGCATCTTCTCAAGGGAAGAAACTGGACTGTCTTGAAACAGTATGTACTGCATATGGCAACAGACTTTTCTGAAAGGACAGCTGTATGTCAAAGGACCGAACTTGAAAGGTAACACTGTGCTTTTTATCTGTGTGGATACTGTATATCTTGAAAGACTCATTGAAAGCTAGGCTTTACTGCACTCTTGTCACAGAGCTGCTGCCCTCTCCGAAAGTGATGCTGCACTTTCCTAGGGAAAGTGTGTTCTTTGAAAATGGTTGGCTTTTTTTCAAACTGAGTGCCTAAATCGTGTATGAAGTGAAAATTGCTTTGCTCAAAGAACACTACACTCCCGTGCAAGAGTTATTGCATAAACAAATAAATAGCATGAAGTAGCCTAGTGCAGAATCCTCAAATCCGTGGCAGCATCGGCTCAATACTTCTTTGAAAGTACAAAGCAGGGAAAACAGCTCACCACAGTCCTCAACACCCTGAACAAAATTGGTGCAAAATGAAACCTCAGGTCATGTCCGAAAATTTTCGGCACCACGCAAACATATATATAATATATATATATATATGATTGCGTCTGCGTATATAAATATATTTATATATATATATATATGAAATATGAGACATATAAATAAATAAATAAATATATATACACATACGTCCTTTAAGCAAAATGCAGATATGGGTTTGTTGCCACTTTGCTGCCACGTGGTTCAATGTGTGTCTGTGTGTGTCTTCCTGCAATTGGCTGAAACTAGAGACCACGGCCCAACTCACTCATGCTGGCAAAGTATTTGGCACGTTTTGAGGAAACAGGTATATGCATCTTTTTTGTCAGGCAATTTTGCTTTCCTGGACAAGAAAAAAAACCTCCTTCAGTGACTTAACAAACACTGGAACACAACATGCAGCGAATATGTCCATGCGGGGTGTGTCACGCATGCAAAAAACACCACCGGGTTATCAAAGGCAAGTAATCACACGATTAAATCACACACAAATCCAGTGAAATTGGGCGTCTTGCGCGTCTTGTGACAATTCAAAAATTACCCCACGATCCAAAACCACTGGGAGCCCAAACGCACAGTAAAGAAAAGCAAAAAGACAAAACTTTGGGCCACATGTGACTATCTTCCCTCGCTGATTGTGTTTTGTTTGTGGTTTTTGTGGGGGTTTGCTGGTGGCCCGCCGCTTCCGGATCCGAAAGGATTCCTGCAATATACCAGTCCTATTTAATGAAGCTGAGTCCCTGCATGTGATATATGCCTGAAAATAAATCTACTAATTACTGATTATTCATTAGGCGCACTTAAAAGTCACTTCATTTGTGTCTGCGGAGATTCTATGAATTTAATTTGACAAAGAACAACAAGATTCAGAAACGCGTAGGGCTCACAGCATCCCTTCTGTCAAACACATGGACCGCTGACGGGCTTCTCCAATACCTCTGAACATGTGGTGTACATATGGATGAAAATCCAAGAATTACATGGAATCAAAACCCCAAGGGACATACAAAAAACCAAACCCAAATTAATTGCAATTCCTTTGAACCCTGATTACATCTCCATCATGATCATCAGAGATCATCAAATCGCAATTTCAGGGTACTAAACATTACTGGTTGGTGGCGCAATAACCATCTTGAAAAATATGAAAGTCAGATTGGGAAGGATTATCCCATATAGTATGGAAAATGAAAAATGTTTGAAACCACCAACCAGATTACAAAGCCGCAATCAACCACCACTCATGAAATTCTGACCTGGTCCTAGCCGCCCTTCCCCTGCGCTAGTGCGCGCAAAGCCAGGCACCCGCAAGAGCTTCAGGACACCCAAAACGAAGTCAGGCAGAGTCAGGAAGTTGAGATTCATGATCTGGGCATGGATATTCTGAACCTTAAACATCCATTGATGATAGTATCCATAGATTTTCCACGGTTAAAATCAGCAAGTTGAGTGGGGATGAAGTCCGTATTGAGATTAGTCCGTCCTAACATTTTAAACATACATTTCAGTGTTTTCAGTGGGGATGTTACAATCACATGTAGACAAAAATAACTCATGATTCAAAGGGATTTGTGGTATATATAATATATATATATATGGAGGGCTTAATTTCCTACAATGTGAGGCCCCCCAGTTATAAGTTGGTTTATAAGCCCCAGTAACTATAGTTATAAGTACCATAAACCATAGTTATTGGAGTTATAAACCAACTTAGCTATCTTGGGGGCCTCACATTGTAAGTAACTATTACGAAGAATCACAAAGTGCTAAGCCAGCGACTTCCAAACTTCGGAAGTTTGGTTCCAGAAAACCTTCCAATTTCAATAGACACTGACCATCATTCTTTTACCTCTATGGATTATATGTATATATATATGTACAATTATATAAATGAATAAAAAAACAAATATATATATATATATATATATGATAATATATGTATTTCATCGGACGCAGCATTGCACCGGTGGATCTACCACTCTGCGAAACCAAGGGACATCGAAGCCACGGAAGATCGCCTCAGGCGTTGGTTGGCCATTTTTTCAAGGGATGCTGAACGTTTACGATGGAAGGAGTACCAACGAGGAAAAGATGGAACATGACATGCACAAGAATGTTGTGATTCTGATAGTGTTTCCATGTCTTTTTTGAAGGTCTATTTTTATGTGAGGAATAGAAAAACTGTGAATTGTGTGAAGAAACTTACCATAGGTCCTGAATAAATTCGAAAAATGGAACATGATGGAACACGATTCTCCTGCCCTCGGCAATGGTGTTTTTTTCCATCGTCAGGCTGGATTACCATTTTTTGGAAAACACATACATGTGTATGATAGATGTGTTTTCCCAAATTGATATTATATGTCTTATATGTTGAAATATCTTAACATATGTTAATAATTGTTAATATACATCATGATGGCAGCAGTGTGTACATCAGCCACAAAAAACTCGCCCATCCATTAGGCACGGCACGTCGGTCGTGTGAAAGTTTGTCCCTGGCAGTTGTGGGGGGGCCTGGGGAGTTCGTTCTGGTGGCTACCCAGTTTTGACCACCATTTCGCCATGGCTCAAAAAATGGAATACAGAATCCTTACCCAGCAAAACCATAGTTACTTCAGTAATTTCCAAAATCCAAATTTACTATATTTGAAGGCTTCCCAAAATAGTGATACCCCAAATCGTCCAAGTCATCAATGACCACAATATAGTATTGAACCCCATGGTGACTTGGGGATCCTTCATTTTAGGACCCCCCCCATACTACTGCCATATTTGAAATGGAGAAGATTATCTTTCCTTTTCGATGAGGTCAGCAAGGTCGCAAACTCTGCTGACACCTTTGCTGCTTGGGCACCTTTAGTGGTGCTCCCCAGCCGCCATGTCTGTGGCTTAGCGACCCAAACAAACAAAGTGATCATTGATCATCACCAAAAACCCAGTGAACAGTGCCAGCTATAAACATCTAGAAACCAACTTGGCTACAAATTGACGTTTCACCCATCCCCATGACATCTGGCGAAATCCCCATGACTCTCTTGGTGAAGTTCCCATGATTTTTGCGTAGCGCAACTCCCCAGACTCCCCAGCAGTTGCGGCCAAAACCTCCATATTTGTCATGCTGAAACCATCATTTTTTCGATGGCAGTAACTGGCTAAACCTCGAGTTTTGATGATTTCTGTACTATGAAACCACCCTCTGGTCAACGTTTACATAGCCAAAATCACCATTTTATAGCTGGCGAAATCAACTATTTTCATGGCCATTTTCAATAGCTTTTTGTATGTTTACCAGAGGGTAATCATTATCTAAACCTCCATTTTGATGATTTGTGCATACTATAAACCTCTATGTGTCCCAATCTTCATCATCTTTTCATGGTTAAATCTCTATGTTTACTGGCTAAACCTCTATTTTGATGGGTTTTCCATGGTTAAACCATCCGTTTTTTCATGGTTCAACTGGTTAACCCCTCCATTTTTAACGCTTCAAAAGCCGCAAAAAATGCCCGGATTCTGCCCGGACCTGTCCCCAGCAGCTTCGCGAAGCTGGGATGGCTGCGCTGCATCTCGCGGAAATCCTCCAACCTCGGAGAGTGGATCTATATAATACATCTATATGGCTATATATATGTTTATATAATAATATATAATATGCATTAATATACATAAGTATCAATTAACATTCATAAACCATTGTTTTCATTGTTATAAGTATCAGACATCATGTACATATATACATATATATATATTATTATTATTAATTATTATTATTATTATATATATATCCATAAACTATATATCCATAAACCGAGTTATCTAACAGGTAAACGAATGTTTGAGGCTAAGATTATTGTTACTATTATAATTATTATATTTTGGTTTATGAATGTTTATGGATCTATAGCTTATGGATCTATATATGATACTTTATATATACATTAATATATGTATATGTATATGATTTATGATACTTATAACCCTCAAACATATGGTTTATGAATGTTAATTAATACTTATAATCATCAGAAACACTATCAATACCTCTTTTAACAGCTACAAAATCACAGAGACTCTCTGCACAGTCCAGCTCCGGTTCCGTCGCACTGCTGTGAATTGCCAACTCGCCCAACCGGGGGAATTGGATAATCCTGATTCTTTGATGAGAATAATCAGAATGCGATGAAAATCGGATGCTGTAATCATATATATATATGGGTATGGGTCAAAATTAGGTACCCCAAAATTATGGATGGTTAATACTAAACTAGACTAACATCTGTGGTCCCCTAGGTTTTCCATTTTGACCCACATCCATATGACATCATAATCTTAGGATAATCACATGTTTATATGTTTTTATAGGTAGATAGGTAGATATAGCATATTATAATGTTAGTTTTACCCAGGCTATCCCCACCAGCCAAGATCGGGGCGAGATGAAGCGATCGGGGCTGTCCGTCACCATCTCCTGGGATGTAATACAACAATGAGAATATCATAGGAATATCAACCATATCTTAGGTAGATAGGTAACCATTGGTAGATATGATAGGTATACATACATTTAATATGTATATATATATATATGTATGTATATATAAAGTACTTCCCAACAACAGTAAATCCTACTAAAATTAAAATGATTTACTTGTCTCTTATCTTATATATATATATATATTCATCCTGGAGTAAATAGAATATGTTATGTTCACATATATTCCCATTCTTGTCAGGGGATTTTGAAATCATGTGATAAACCAACAATTTCTCACTGTGATGACAGCAATGGAAACATATTGGATGCCAGGAATAACAATGATACAGTAATGAAACATATTTGAAAACAATACTGTTGTGCCATTATAAATTAAAATATATATATATGTATAATGGGACAACTAGACAGTGGTGATATACAATGAAATCTATATGAACTATAATGGGACAATAATGGTGATACCGTAAAAAAAAAAAACTAATTGTTAAATACTATTTTGGCCATCAACGATAGATATGGAGAGTGGTCTTCCCTATCAAAAATGCTGGTTTCCATAGCTAATATGTTCATGGCTTTTCCGACTCATGCAAAAACAAAAATGTAAACGAGATCATAATATATTGCAATATTATCAAATATTACCCAGTTTATATTGGAAACCACAATTTTCTCGTTGGTCAGAAATGGGGGTGTCACGAATTCGAAAACTTGAAGGATCCTATCAATCTTTGCAGCTTGAACGTTTTCCCGTATAATTATGTATATTATATATATATGTCGTTACATATATGGACCTTCCAACTCGTAAAAAAATACCAGTCGTTTTGCACAATCAGGCGTTTCATCAAATTTGTGGTCGTATCGAGCGTTTCCCTAGAAAGTTAGGCGTGGTATGTCATGGCTGTGTTTCCCATTGGCATGGCCCTCCTCCCAGTCTTCTCACCAGTATCTTGCTTTCAAAATATGGAGCCGCACATCCAAATTGGTTTCTGTTTACTTGCAAGCTCCCAAAATTATACAAATTTACCAGATTCTTGGATTTGCGGGCGTTTTGCGGATTTTTGCGGGCGTTTTGCATGTCATTTTGGGCAAAAATATGCGTTGGTGCTCGGGATGAGAATGGCCTGGTATGTACCTGGGATGCAGCCAGGATGCAGCCAGTAGAATTCGACGGGATTCTGAAAACTGGGTCATTTTAGGTCATACTCCAAAACTACCAAAAATCATCGACCGAAGGAATGTTCAGTATCTATATAGGTTAAGTAAAACCTCCCAAAAATAGGCAAATCCACTTTCTTATGATTTTCATATCTCATGATGTTCCCTCAGTAGATTCCCCGAGAGGAAAAAAAACCGAAACGAATCGACCGATTTAGCATCTCCTCAAAGACCTGGATGAGATCTTCCACCGAGAATTCTTGCATTTGACCTCGACACCACAAGAGGAAAAATTAAAATCGAGTGGGATATAGGACACGTGGATGACAAGATATATGACAATGTGTTGAATTTTATGTTAATTTTCCATGTATTTCTTGATGTTGGCCATCATTTTGGGAATTCAAGCATCACTCAATGCTGTTAATCTAGTCATATGGGGGATTTATATAAAGCATCAAAATGCATCAAACATAAAAATCAATCAAGCTCCACGACGTAAAACCAGTGATTGAGTTCGTCTGCCCTTTTAGCCAATTTCGCATACCACATGCATTTGTTTAAAAACTGCTGGTTGGTATATTATGTATATCATTCCCTAAGGATCCATGTATGGAATATTTACCTACATTGGGATTATTTTAAATTACTTTAGGGGTCAATGTAGGTAAATATTCCATACATGGATCCTCTGGGATTGTATATCCACAATATATCTCGTTCGGGGCAAACAACAACTTGGTCAGGCAGAATGAACTACACAACCAATGCTTGCCATGGATTTTTCACAAGGCACAAAAGGTAAGGGTTTCCCTTTTCCCAACCCCAAAGTGACTAGGAACCACAACACGGCGCCCATCATTCCTCAGTCTTCCCAGTGCTACCTAGGAACATTCATGGGACATATCTCTTTCATTTATCATTGTTTAATATGACCCAAAATAATAAGATTCTTCTCAATTCCCCACAAATCCCAATATAACCCAATACACAAACCAAAAAAACGATCCCAAAAAGTAATTCTCCCATGTCTCAAGGTGTTTTCCAGCTTAAACCCATCGAATTTCCATCGAGTTTCCCTTGGTTTCCACTTCAAATGCCCCATTCCCCTGGGACCCATGACCGCGTCCAAGCCACGGGCCGCCTTGACCTTGTTCCGCTTGATGCGATTCTGACCCTCCCGCAGGACCGAGATGAAGCAGCCCACCACCATCCTCAGTTCAGGGACATAAATAAACGTATCTACTCTATATAATATATATATATACACTTAGTACGGGGAAATCACATATTGGATACTAAGTTTAAACATACATATTTAAAACATCTAGTGAATTATATAACGTAATTATACACTTGGTGTATATTAAGTTAACATATCATTAGAGGTACACATAATGTTGGTAAAACAATTCCATAAACCATCCCCAATTTCACCATTTTTAAAGGTGGTATAAACAATTCCCAAATGGGTGGTTTATTATTGTTTTTTTGTTCCCCACATTTTAAAATCCTTATACATTCACACACTTCATTAGAGTTACATATTAAATATATTCTTACACATATTTCATGCCTGTATGTGTATAATTGTGCACATATATACATAGTGAATAATGTCTATACGTATCTAACCGTATCTACATGTGACAAAATTTTGGAAATATATGTTGTAATATGCGTGGTGATATGTGTATATGTACATACGTTAAGAAACTAAATAGCCAAGGCAAAATGCTGAGAACTTGCGTGTGAAACTTGACCACCTGGCAGCCGGTGGATCAGCGGAACTTCAGCCATAGAGTTCGATAGTCTTTACATTAATGATAAACAAAAACATACACATGTGCATACATACATGCACATGTATCTAGTTATTATATAGATATTTAATGTACACATACATCTACATATGAAAGTATCTAGAGTTCCATAGTTTGGAGACCAATAATATTATCATGTCATGAACATATCAAATATATACATATTCATCTACATAATGTAAAAACATCTTAGTTTGCTTATTTTAACAATCCTTTTCATGATTTGTTTCCGGCGCCAACGACGTCGCCAACCTTCAGCGTAAGCAGCGGCCAGACCCACAGCACGCAGAGGGCGGAGTAAAGCACGAGACAAACCGCCGCCGCCTTCGTTCCAAAAAGAGATGAAATTCACCATGACAACACAACATGCGAAAACACACCATATTTTATTGGAATATAATGTGAAATAATTTATATATATATATATACAATATTTCTATTACATATATGGAAATATATTTGATATATGGGCCACGGTCAATATTTGGTATATAGCTCCAAGTCATCAATTTTTGAAAATGTATTATCGTTTTCAGGTTTTGGTATATAAACATATGTTACACTCCCGGGAACAAACGTGTCTCAGGCTACCGTTTCAGGTATCAACTAACATGTCCACTCTTTACCGGCGTTTTCCTGGGGAATGCATTGCAACTTTTTTTTTGCACATTGACCCAAAAACAGCTAACATGTCTCAGGTCCTGCAATTGGGGCCCTTGGATTTCGACCCTGATCTGGGATATGTTAGCTATTTTTGGGGGATAGATTCAGCCAATAACCACTCACATATCTCAAAACCACATCCTCTGAACAACACGGACACGTTAGGTGGACGTTTTCCACGGCCAGTAACCCTTAGTAAATGCAACTGGTTTCTGGAACACACCCCCAATCTTCATATATGACGCGCTCTTCCGAGGAGTTGGGACTCTTTTTTCTGCTCGTTTTGCTATCAATGCAGTCTGGAAATAAGGATTTGAAGTGCAGTGCGTGCTCTTTCGTACCAAACTGGGACATGTTAGCAAGTTGGAATTCAGAAAGAATGAACAACAAATGAGCAGCACCTGTGCCACTTCATCTCGGATGCTGGCCATGACTTTGCGGTTCAGGGAAAACAACAGTGTTTTGACAAAACTTGGGTCTTGTAAGTGCAGTCATTCCCCGAGCAGATTCCAATATCTCAAGCTACTGAATATTAGTCTTTTCAATGTGGAGTTCCAAAAACCAGTTGCATTTGGGGCCCTTGGATTTCGACCCTGATCTGGGATATGTTAGTGATTTTTGGGGGATAGATCAGCCAATAACCACTCACATATCTCAAAACCACATCCTCTGAACAACACGGACACGTTGGGTGGACGTTTTCCATGGCCAGTAACCCTTCGTAATTGCAGGAACTGAGACATGTTAGCTGTTTTTGGGTCAATGTGTAAAAAAAGTTGCAATGCATTCCCCATGAAAACGCCGGTATAGAGTGGACATGTTAGTTGATACCTGAAACGGTAGCCCGAGACACGTTTGTTCCCGGGAGTGCCCAATCTTCATATATGATGCGCTCTTCCAAGGATTTGGGACTCTTTTTTTTCTTCTCGTTTTGCTATCCATGCGGTCTGGAATTAAGGATTGGAAGTGCAGTGCGTGCTCTTTCGTACCAAATTGGGACATGTTAGCAAGTTGGAATTCAGAAACAATGAACAACAAATGAGCAGCACCTGTGCCACTTCATCTCGGATGCTGGCCATGACTTTGGGGTTCAGGGAAAACAACAGTGTTTTGACAAAAATTTGGTCTTGTAAGCTCAGTCCTTCCACAAAGAGATTCCAATATCTCAAGCTACTGAATATTGGTCTTTTCAATGTGGAGCCAGAGCGAAAACAAAAACACAGCTAACATGTTCATAAAACATACCCTAGAAGAAATTTCTCCATACGATGGTCAGATAGGTCAGTATGCGAGCTCCAAATTGTCCAGATCTAATGGTACAGTACCACACCCTTGAATGATCGAGCATGGAACGCGTGGCACCTCACGTGTTCAAACTGAAAACAAACAGCTTTGAAACAATCCTGAAGAGCAGAACGTTCGTCTTGGTAGCCACAGGCACGCAGGTGGCAAATGATGAATCCCGTCAGACCTTCCAAGGAAAAATTTGCAATGTATTTATTGGTTATGGATGTACAGTAACGGAACCGAAAGGAAATATGCTATGGTTCTGGACATGTTAGTTTTGTATGGCGTTGACCTTTTCAGTCTTCAGGGACCTTCATTTCTGCCTCCAATTTCTTCACATGCTGTTTTGCATGCACGTTGTTTGGATTCAGTGAAATGAAGTGCATCCACAAAGCCATCAATGCGATCAGCACGGCCTGCTTTTCAGACCGGAGTCCTACCTTCCAACTTGGAGCCCGGTTTCCACCAGGCCAAGCAGCATGCCACTGCTGGCTTTTGGAATGGTAATAAATACCGGATCCAGAAAGCTCTGGGAGTTATGTTAACCCCTTCTTTTCTAAACTCACAAACGCCGCTCTTTTCATGAAACTGGCCGGGGGCTTTTCAACCCTTTTCTTCTCACTTCCATCCGGAACAATCATGGAAATCAGGTTGTCGCGATCCAGGGTTACATCATGATTTCCCTCATCATCATCATCATCATCCCAAAAAACCAGAGCCATGGCCCCAGACGTTGAGTTGGACAAGATGATGGTCTCATCCATCAATGCCTCCGGTTCCTTCTCGCTGCCAGCCGCTCGTGCGGCTGCCGGGTCCGGCATTTGCGATGCCTGATGAGCCAGCTGCTGTCCTGCGCGTGCGAATCGGGACATGTTACCCTCCCCTCTGTTGATATATGGACGTGGAGGCCAAAAAAACGTACCACTAACATGGACGTGCACCTGGTAAAAACCATCAAAATTTAGTTAAAAATGGCCGGTTCCAGAAACCTGTCGTGCACCTTTCTTTCGCAGGACTGCCAAGGGATCGATTCATGGAGCCCCCTTGATTGTGCACCAAGATGCTTTACGAAGCATTTTATAATTAGAGAAAATTGGCTATAAAATGGTCCTCCGTCAGCCAAAATCCAGACAGCAAGTGGGAACCCTCTATGAAATGACCTCTCCGTCATCTCTATGAAATGCTTCTCCGCAGACGAGGCGTGTGCAAAGACACCAATGTTTATTCTAGTTTACAAACTATAAAAGTGACATTTCTCATTTTGCATCATTTCCTCGTTGTTGTTCTCCCGTTGTGTTGTTCCCCGTTGTGAATCCCCGAGGTCTTCGGCGCCGTCTCCCGGGAAAGTCTCTATAAAATGATAAAATAGGGAGCTCTGGAGGGGCATTTTACAGACGGCCAAGCCAGTCCTCTATAATTTTGGCTACTTGCTGCTATGATTATTATGATGTACTATTGAAGGTTTGGGAACCCTGCGCAAATGCTATGTTAGTAGTCCTGTTGCCAAAACTTTGGTTTTGGATTGGAAATCATGACTGGAACAACTGTTTTTGGATGTCTTTGTGACTCTTTGTGGGGCTCACCCTTACTGGACCCAAAAAAGCTTCAAAATCAACAATTTTATATAATCGATTGAATAAGGAAAAAAACTCCTGGTCGATGTTGCCAATCTGGCTACTTGCTGCCATGATGATGATGATGATGTACTATTGGAGGTTTGGGAACCCTGCGCAAATGCTATGTTAGTAGTCGCCTTGGTCTCACAACGTTTCCGCCAACGCGCGCGTTGCGTCCCCAGTGTCCCTTCCCAGCTCCCCGAGCCCAAGCTCTGTAGCCAGTGTTGTGTCTTCCCCGTTTTGGGGTCGAAGTCCTCGGGCCTGGCCGAGTCGTTTTCCGCTAACGCGCGCGCGCGCGCGTTGGCGGAAACGTTGTGAGACCAAGGCGACTACTAACATAGCATTTGCGCAGGGTTCCCAAACCTCCAATAGTACATCATCATCATCATCATGGCAGCAAGTAGCCAGATTGGCAACATCGACCAGGAGTTTTTTTCCCTTATTCAATCGATTATATAAAATTGTTGATTTTGAAGCTTTTTTGGGTCCAGTAAGGGTGAGCCCCAAGAAGACATCCAAAAACAGTTGTGGTTTGATCTGGTCGCCTGGAGACTCAAAAGAGACAACCTAACATAGCAACCAGGGGTACTTTCATTCTGGATTGATTGATTGATGTGTTCGGTTTCCTGTTTTCTAAAACATGTTTTCCGTGGAGTTTGATGCTAACATAGCCATTTGGTGGTTCCAAGCTGTGACAAGTCTCCAGACAGCTATGTTAGCTTATTCTGGTACATTTCTTTTACCCACTTCCTGGGGAATGCCAAACATTGGGAGGACGGAAACAGAGGCTATGTTAGCAGGTGTTGGCAGAAATCACCCAAATGATCACGAGCCCACCGGTGTAGATTTTATTTCAGCGTCTCGTAGATTTTATGCCGCTTGAGCCTGTTTCAATATATTCCCCAAACCAATCTCTCACCATCGGGGGGTCAGGGGGTTGATGGTGAGAGTTTGTTTTCAACAATATATGGTATATCAACAATATATCAACCAGCGTTTGTTGTCCCGTGTTTGGGGGAGGGTTGTTTGGGCAAATTTACGGGCGATGTCCCCAGCCATTATAGTGCCCGTAAATTATACCCTTAGGTCTATCCCCCTAGTATACCACCAAAGGGAGGTGTGCTTTATAGTTGCTAGGCACTGAGCGGCTCGCTCCCTCCCAATGGTGGTTTTAATATACCCCTAAATTATTAAAGTTTATAGTTAGTCCCCGCCACACAGTTTCGGTTCCAAGCCTGGCCGTTCGAACGCAAATCCAGCGTGCATTTTATAAAGGATCATTCAAGGGGGCTATTCATGGTTGTTGCTAACACCACTGCAGCTCACCAAAATGAAAACTTACTATGAAGCCAAAAATCTTACTATGAATGTCCATGTTAGCTGAATACTGTTCAAAAAAACCTGTTTGAGTGTCCATGTTAGTGGACCTGTGACATGTGTCACGCTATATAACATGGACGCTTCCAAAGTACGTGCATACATTTTCTCAATTTTCAGCGTCCAAGTCAGGAAACTGGAGAGTAGTTATGTTGAAAACTTGCATTGAAAAGGCATTCTCAAGATGATGTTTCTTCAATATTTTGGACTTGGGTTCAAAAATGACATTGAATGCAATCGGACAATCTTAAATTGTGCGCTTCCTCAAGACTGCTACACTAACATGTCCCGCAACGTGAGCGTACATGACTTGGGTCCTTCCAGGCCATGTTGGTCCCCAATTTCTGTTGCAGACGATTCTCCATCTGAGTCTGAATACCCTTCAACTTGTACTTCCTCATCTTCTTCCAAGTTGGCACCCATCATGTGCTCATACCCAACCAGGAGGGTTGAAAGCTTGCTGCGTTCCCCCCCATTTCTAAGATCCCAGCACCGAACCTGTCTCTTTGTAGAAGCTTGACTCAGCTTCAGGGACAGGTTAGCCGCAACCCCCTCAGCGGTGAAGAAGAAGGTCATGACCCATGGAGATGTTTTTGACCCATGTTTGTTTTTCCACTGGGGGGTACCATCAGCCTTGCGGGTCATATTTCTGGACACCCAGTCCTGGGTGGCCAGGTGTCCAGTCCTGGCGTTCATGACAATGAAACGCTGAGTGCCCTTCAGCTCCGAAATCGTAGATTTTGCTTTCCTGGTGGCTGGGTTTTCCTCGCTTGGGTCAGATTGAACCAGTTGGGCATAGGACTCCTTCGCCACCTGAAGCTGATGCAAGTGCAGCGCAAGAGTTCTGACATAGGCTGATGCAATTTCGTATGGCAAAGCTTGCCACCCAGAATTGGCATCCTGCACGGGTGCGGACATGTTAACATCAGGTGCGGGTACCAACAGTAACGCTGAAACCCGGTACATTAAAATTACTATAGTAATATTAGCAATGGGCAATGGGAGTGGGAATTCCAAAGTCAATTCCATTAATATGAAACTGGGACAGGTTAGTCATATCACCATTGCACAGATACGCAGGGCCAAAGAATCATAATGGCAGTCATGAACAACCATACCGAAACTGAAAGTAACCATTGATCCTGTGAGCCATGATGACTGTATCCCTGGAATCCGCCATTCACTCAGATGCAAAAGGTATAGCTAACATGTTCACAACATTGTTCCATGAGCAGTCCTGAATTTGCCATTCATAGGACATGCAACGCTGTGGTGTCCAGTTTTTTCCGAGGCAACTGAACATATCACTCAAAGAGGCTCTTGCCTCTTCCACGATTCTCCGGGGATCGCCTGGACCATGGAGATTCATTTGTGCCACATCCACATACCCGCAGCTGAGCCATGCCGCCGAGAAAGTGCTTTGCTCCATGCTGCCCCATGCTTCCAGGGTCAATTCTAAGATTTGCTCATGGCTTTTGACTTCATAGGCCACTTGCCCTGATGCCCTTAAGGACAACTCCTCGAATCCTGAGCTGGTTGAAACAGTTGAACAACTACACTGTTGGATCGTTTGGCACTGGCTGCCACAAAAACAACTAACATGTCAAAACTTGTGCCACTTCTTGATGATTTGCCTTTTGGGTTGTACCACAACAAAAGTTAACATGTTACCATATGTGCGAGCTAGATTCGGGGTCGGTTCCTCAGGTCCCCACAGAACCCCAAAGAGCTAACATCCAACGCTCGCAACTTGTTGCGCAGTTGCGCATGTACTTGGTCGCACGGCTGGCCGTGACTGCTCCACCCACCCGGCGGCTTGAAGGGTTTCTCCAAGTTGTGTGTCTCGTAAAAACGATCCCGACGGATATCTTCCCCGTGGTTTTTGGAGAAGAAACCTGACCATGCATCCATCAGGAAATGCCCGCGAGCTTCCGGAGCTGAGTGATCGTGCAAGTTGTACCTGGCAGCCAGGCGTTGGAAAGCATGGCTAACATGTTCATAAATACCGTGTGATCCACTGGCCCAATAAGTATGTATGCCGGACCGGTGGGTAAACACCACGCGGTTCATGGGATCAACTTGGAACATAGAAACATTGACCACATGACCCGCATGATGGTTCAATGGAAAGTTTTAAGGGTTTTCAAAGTTCAGTGTTATCTCAACATGTTTGGAAAACTAACAAGTTTAGACTTTGCTGGCCTGTCTCTCTGAAGGGAAAGAGCCGGGGAGTACAACTGTTCAAAAATATGCAGCACAACATCTGCCGTGGTGAAATGTGTTGACGAACCGCTGCTCACAACCAGGGCTCGACCCACATGCCGGTCGTTGAAGGCCACCATGCTTTCCTGCGACATCCTTGATTCCGGAATGCAAAATGCAAGGGGTCCTCGGGTCCCGTCGCTCCAAATTGAGGTCATCACCTCGGAACCGGGCAAAAGGGATATGTTAGTAAGTATAACGTTGATGTCAAAGATTTCTGTTGATGCAAATACATGCATATGTACAGTACACTTTCACGCATCATACACAGTATATAGTTGTATGTGTAAATGTAGAGTACATGTACGGTAGAAGGGTCAAGGGTAGGTGTATGGTAGAAGGGTCAAAGGGTAGCTAGACAGTCAAGCAGTCAGACCCTTCGATGGTAAACCCAGATTTAAAAACCTCCAGGCAGCACAGTATCACTTACTTCAAAAACCTATGCCACACAAAGGACATGTTAGCCACCACAACACTGCACTGCACTGGAAGAAACAAAATTTGATGAAATGTATCTGAAAGTCGGTTATTCCTCGGCGCCCTCCCTTTACTGCATGCAGCTTCTTGTCGGCCCTCTTGTGAACTTTTCTCTTCCGGCATCTCAAGCCTGTCTTCGATCTGTCTTTCATCAAAAGGGTGCCTCCAAATTGGTAGCATGACCGCCAAACCTGATCGAAGTTGAGAGTCAGTGCAGGATGGATTGTTCCGTCGTCGATCAGTTTCCGCAGCCGTTCGCGGGAAGCGATCATGTCAGGATGACCCCACGGAAGCCACGACTGGGTATCCGATGATCGGCTCAAAAAAGCCCATCCCCATTCTCTGAGGAACCATCTGGCCCATCTTGAGTTTGGCAGGGGGGTTTCTGCTGGAACAGGCATCCAAGCTGCGATCACACTCTCAGCCGACAAAGACCCCGCATTCATGTCATCCAAGAGCTTTTGATTGGCTTCCTTCACTTTATCGGCCATGTTAGCCACATTCTTGTTCCAGTCTCGCACCAAACCCTGAATGGTCATTACCTCATCAGCATCGGGTTGGAGGTGAAAGTCAAAGTTCGAATCGGCAAACAAGAGTAAAACTGTAAAACCCATTGGGCCTAACAATCATGAATGGCTGACAGGTCGAAATTGGATATGTTAGGGGAGAAACATAGAAAATGCTTACAGGTAGCTGAAAGTCACACTTCCAACCGTCAAACAAGAGTAAAACCCATTGGGGCTCCCATTGGACCTATCAATCATGAACGGCTGACAGGTCGAAATGGGATATTTCAGGGTAGAAAAAAGAGAAATTGCTTCCAGCTAGCTGGAAGTCACACTTCAAACCGTCAAACAAGAGTAAAACCCATTGGGCCTAACAATCATGAATGGCTGACAGGTCGAAATGGGATACGTTAGGGTAGAAAATCGGAAATTGCCTCCAGGCTACCACCTGCTCTGTGGAAACCACTTCCTTTCTCTCTGAGATGTCAGATTGGCCGCTGGTCATTTCCATGATAAGGACATCCAATTCCCTCTGTAGAGACAGCGGGACGTTTCCCCCCTCCTTCCTCCCCTTCAGATCGCAGCCGACCTTAGATCGCCACACGTTAGTTGTCGCTGATGCTCGGGAAGTGAAGGCTTCTGGAAGGTCTGCCCAGTGTTCCCTGGCAGCGGCTTTTGCCCATCTGTGGACTCTGCAGGTGCCCACGATTTGGGGGAACTCCTTCTTACACTCAACTTCGACCCTTTTCTTCAAGACCTTTTTGGCTTCCTTTCTTGCTTTTTTTGCTTTTCTTCTCTCTGCAGCAGCTTGGCCTACATTGTCTGGCTCACAAGCAACCTGATTGGCGGCTTGCTTTTCAGCAAGAAGTTTTTTTCTGAATTCAAGAACCATGAGTTTGTCCTTGATGCTGATGGTACGGCGTTGCGTCCTGAGAGGCGCTTCCCAAACACCGTCATCCTTGGTAGGTCGTTTGCGTTTCCTCCCATTCTCAATGTCCTTGGCCTTTTTGTTTGACTTGAGCTGGAACTTTGCATGCCAAGCCTGTCGTCTCCTCTTCCTGAGCAGAACATGTTACAGTAGGAGGAGGCATGAAACCGTGCAAAAAGGGACAGGTTAGCGTATCATGGCTGAATTTTGATCCGAAGTTCTTTGCATTCGATTGACGTTTTTCCCGTAGCTGATCATCGACTAACACGCTCAACCTTTTCTCTGCCTTTTTCTTGAGGGTATCCTCAGCTGCTTGGCAGCGCTGCTCCTTCACCTTCGTGTTGCTAAGAAGTTTCGATTCTCCGTTGAAAGCCTCCGTCATGCAAGTGACATGTTTCCCCAAGGCCAACAGCATCTTTCCCTTGGGCATCTGTGTCTCATCCACGTTGAAATGGACGGGTGTAGAATCCAATTCGCACCCAGCTAACATGGCAAAAAACTGGCTCCAAGTTTGTCCTGCTGGTTTGCATGCATCCTTCTCCGTGATATCGTTCCAAATCTTCTGCCAATGCTCATTTAGTGCACTAGACTTCTGCACTCTTTCTTCCAGAAACTGCGTCCTCTCACTCAACTCCTCCAATCTCCTCGTCCTCTTGGCCTGTCGCTCCGCGACCTTTTCCTGAGCCGCCGTAGAAGAGGACCTGCGCACGATGAGGGCACCTAACGTGTTCTAATACCCTGGAGTTTTTGGGAAGCTTAAGTCTCAAACCCACACACTTACTAAAAACAAAATGCCAACATGTTATGGCAACCGCTTTTCAATCAGCCCTGGCCTCGCCGCTGCAATTTGATGTTCAGCTAGTTCATTTTGAATCTCACAGATGGCTTCCTTCGAAAGTGATTGTCTAACATCGTCCAGATTACGAAGACCTCCTTCGAGTGCACCCAATTTCCCCGAGGAAAAAATTTCAGCCTTTCCTTCCTCCACCAAAGTCTGGTTCACGTCATATCTTTGGATCTGCACATGTTCGTAGTCATTCTCTGAACTACCCAGCACCCCATCTGATGGCAGCACAAATGCCCAAACATCAGCAGTCGGAGCGATCTGCAGTGGGATTTCCTCCAAAACCTTGGTACGGGGGCTTCAGAAACCGGAAACTAGAGATGAACGTATGGGGACAGGTTAGTGTCTTCTAAATGTGAAAGTCTTCCCACAAGTTGGAACTAACATATCTCCAAACACAAGTGAAGCCTGAAGCCAAGAAGCGGCCTCAATGTTTTCAGGAAAGTTGCTGAAGACCATGACTCCCCCTATTTTCCGGTGATGCAAATGCTTCACGGCAGATTTCCAGAAAGCATGTTTGTCGTTGAAGAAATCACCAATCACCATTCCCTTCAACATATTCCTTTCAACCCGGTGCTGTTTGATTCCGCCCATGCCCAGAACCGCGATCTTGGACATGTGGTCTTCGTCACCGGAAGCTAAGCACATAGCCATTTTCTTCAAAGCAATACCGGGGACAACAAGGTTGCAGGAGAGAAATCTGTCCTTCGTTGGCATGGCTGGTTCCTTTACATCGACATCCATTGGCAGAGTAGAGAAGTATTGGGTCAATGATCGTTCCTCATCGTTGGACATGTTAGCATCACCCGTCACCCCCTTAGAGGAAGAAGATGATGAGGCTTGATGTCCGAGATCGCCACCTTCCTGCTTCGAGCCAGCTGCAGCACAGGGCTGCGGCTCCGACCCGGCCGGCTCTTTTGGAGGAACTGGATCTTTTGGATCCGTTTTTTGGATTAGTTTCTCGATGATGGAGCGATGCTTCCGATCACCTGACTGAGCTGCATTGGGCCCTTCGGATTTTTGGAGACCAAAGTTTAGTGTTTACATCATCACTTGATGCAGTAACTGCCAAATGTTCAATCTTTTGACGGCTGTTTCCCGTTTTTACTCTTGTAGTGTTGGGACATCGCAGGACATCTTGGGACATGTTAGTGTGGGTTAACTGAGGGAAGCACAACAATCAGAGACAATCATGTTCGCGATGTCAACCTTGTGGGCGCCTTTCTTGGGAACCAACCACGGAACTTACATTCCTTCCGTAGATCCTGAACCTTCATGGCCGAGAATTTCAGTCCGCAATCCTCCAGCTCCTTGACAATGGTGAGAAGAGCTGAGGAATATGCTTCGAAATCCTTGCCGAAAACCTGAGACTGGGGGACGCGACCCCCCTGGCTAAACACGGCTAACATGGCCACATTGCGAACCAGGTATGATGGCCTGATGGCCTGATTTTTTTTTTACCCATTCAACCCAAACCTTTTTTCAATCAAAGTCCAAGGAACAGAATCCAGAAATTCAAAATTCTTGTGCCCTGTCACTGCGAGGACAACGAAACCAGTGCCCTTGTCGTTTCGCTCGATGATGCCAGTGTCTTTCAGTTTCTTTAGCATTTTCGCCGGCATTGGAATCTGACTCGCCCAATCAATTGAGCATGTGGGGGTGGAGTTGTTGGACTCCTGGAAAAGCTGGAATGGTACAGTATCCATGTTTGATAACAGCTCAATTATCAAAGGAATTTTACATGCTAAGCCATACAAAGGCGAAAATGGTACATGTTAGGCTCTCACGCAACACATGTCTCCTTGGGATTGGATGGTTTGACCACGTTGCCTGGCTCCAGCAATGGTTCACCAGGCACTTCGGCCATCATCTCGTTCATCTTTTCCATCAAGTTGTCCTATAGAATGCGGTCATCTATCTTTGTGGACCACAAGGAAAAGATCCATAGAGCTAACATATCCCACTTGGTTTGTCTGTGGGCGGTTTTGATTCAAAAAGGTCATAAATTGAATCAATTGGATCCTTGAAAAAATACCCAGCCAGTTGGGTGCACCCTCATCACCCCGCAGTTTTCACCCAACAAAACCCGTCCTCTTGGGCTGCTTCCACAGCAGCCTTGGCTTGAGTCAGCTTTGCAACATCCTGGAACAGCGGCAATAACAGGTCGAGTTCGGAATTACAAGGGGTTGTGGACATGTTAGTTGATATCTTGTGAGTATCATCCCAAATTTTGATTTTTTTGACAGGAAGGCTCACTTCAAAAGATCCAAAACATTGACCATCTCAAACGCATCATTTTCAATAGGACGGCCCATTAAAAAAATCAACTTTTTTGGTCTTGGAAAGGGTCCCCCCCATTTGATGGATGGGAAGTTAACATTCTCTACATGAAAAGGGCCCACAGGGCTTCCATTTGGAGGACCACCCTGAAAGGACAAGGAAAAGATCCATAGAGCTAACATATCCCACTTGGTTTGTCTGTGGTCGATTTTGATTTGAAAAGGCCACAAATTGAATCAATTGGACCCTTGAAAAAAATAACCGGCCAGTTGGGTGCACCCTCATCACCCCGCAGTTTTCACCCAACAAAACCAGTCCTCTTGGGCTGCTTCCACAGCAGCCTTGGCTTGAGTCAGCTTTGCACCATCCTGGAAGAGCGGCAGTGGCAGGTCGAGTTCGGAATGAAAAAGGGGGTGTGGACATGTTAGTTGATATCTTGCAAGTATCATCTCAAAATTCAAAAGAATGTTGACATGAAGTTTCACTTCAAAAGATCCAAAACATTGACCATCTCAAACGCATCATTTTCAATAGGACGGCCCATTAAAAAAATCAACTTTTTTGGTCTTGGAAAGGGTCCCCCCCATTTGATGGATGGGAAGTTAACATTCTCTACATGAAAAGGGCCCACAGGGCTTCCATTTGGAGGACCACCCTGAAAGGACCACAAGGAAATGATCCATAGAGCTAACATATCCCACTTGGTTTGTCTGTGGGCGGTTTTGATTCAAAAAGGTCACAAATTGAATCAATTGGAACCTCTAAAAAATACCCGGCCAGTTGGGTGCACCCTAATGTCACCCCGCAGTTTTCACCCAACAAAACCCGTCCTCTTGGGCTGCTTCCACAGCAGCCTTGGCTTGAGTCCGCTTTGCACCATCCTGGAAGAGCGGCAGTGGCAGGTCGAGTTCAGAATTTCAAAGGGGGTGTGGACATGTTAGTTGATATCTTGCAAGTATCATCCCAAAATTAGAAATATTTTTGACAGGAAGACTCACTTCAAAAGATCCAAAGCATTGACCATCTCAAACGCATCATTTTCAATAGGACGGCCCATTTAAAAAATCAACTTTTTGGGTCTTGGAAAGGGTCCCCCCCATTTGATGGATGGGAAGTGAACATTCTCTACATAAAAAGGACATACAGGATTTCCATTTGACCACCCGGAAAGGACCAATGGCACTTGGTTTGTTGAGGGTGGTATTGATTTCAAAAAGCCATAAACTGAATCCAAACATCACCAGTTGATCCCGCAGCTTCCCATTAACAAGACTAGTCCTTTGGGGCTGCTTCCACAGCAGCATCGGCTTGAGTCATCTTTGAATCATCCTGGAAGAGCAGCTTAGTGAGCTCAGAATTATATATATATATGACCGTGGACAGTGGACATGTTAGTTGATATCTTGTGAGTATCATCCCAAAATTAGAAATATTTTTGACAGGAAGACTCACTTCAAAAAATCCAAAACATTGACCATCTCAAACGCATCATTTTCAATAGGACGGCCCATTTAAAAAATCAACTTTTTTGGTCTTGGAAAGGGTCCCCCCCATTTGATGGATGGGAAGTGAACATTCTCCACATAAAAAGGACATACAGGATTTCCATTTGACCACCCGGAAAGGACCAATGGCTAACATATCCCACTTGGTTTGTTGAGGGTGGTATTGATTTCAAAAAGCCATAAACTGAATCCAAACATCACCAGTTGATCCCGCAGCTTCCCATTAACAAGACTAGTCCTTTGGGGCTGCTTCCACAGCAGCATCGGCTTGAGTCATCTTTGAATCATCCTGGAAGAGCAGCTTAGTGAGCTCAGAATTATATATATGACCGTGGACAGTGGACGTGTTAGTTGATATCTTGTGAGTATCATCCCAAAATTAGAAATATTTTTGACAGGAAGACTCACTTCAAAAGATCCAAAACATTGACCATCTCAAACGAATCATTTTCAATAGGACGGCCCATTTAAAAAATCAACTTTTTTGGTCTTGGAAAGGGTACCCCCCATGTGATGGATGGGAAGTGAACATTCTCTACATAAAAAGGACATACAGGATTTCCATTTGACCACCCGGAAAGGACCAATGGCTAACATATCCCACTTGGTTTGTTGAGGGTGGTATTGATTTCAAAAAGCCATAAACTGAATCCAAACATCACCAATTGATCCCGCAGCTTCCCATTAACAAGACTAGTCCTTTGGGGCTGCTTCCACAGCAGCATCGGCTTGAGTCATCTTTGAATCATCCTGGAAGAGCAGCTTAGTGAGCTCAGAATTATATATATGACCGTGGACAGTGGACATGTTAGTTGATATCTTGTGAGTATCATCCCAAAATTAGAAATATTTTTGACAGGAAGACTCACTTCAAAAGATCCAAAACATTGACCATCTCAAACGAATCATTTTCAATAGGACGGCCCATTTAAAAAATCAACTTTTTTGGTCTTGGAAAGGGTACCCCCCATGTGATGGATGGGAAGTGAACATTCTCTACATAAAAAGGACATACAGGATTTCCATTTGACCACCCGGAAAGGACCAATGGCTAACATATCCCACTTGGTTTGTTGAGGGTGGTATTGATTTCAAAAAGCCATAAACTGAATCCAAACATCACCAGTTGATCGCGCAGCTTCCCCCTAAAAAGACCAGTCCTTTGGGGCTGATTCCACGGCAGCATCGGCTTGAGTCAGCTTTGGATCGTCCTGGAAGAGCAGCTTAGTGAGCTGAGAACCACCCAAGAACAAACCAAATGGGATCGTTAACCCATCGGGTTCGTCCAAACAAAAGCCCGGTGGATCCATGGAATCATGATGAAAGAACATGTTGCTGGCTGCCAACAAAGTGGGTATCCTTTTCCAAACCCCAAAAAGTGCAATTTATATATGAAACTTCATATTGAAAATGACGCGTTTGAGATTCTCAATAATTTTGCTTTTTGAAGGCGAGATTCTAGTCAACTGTCTCTTCTTCTTTAGCATCATATAAACCACTAACATGTCCATCTTCTTGGTTCTCATTGCCAGATTCAAAAATGGATGATTCGGTCTCAAAAAACAAGGACCCAATTGCCATTTGGTGAGTACTTGTACCTCTGAGCTACCCAATTCTCCTTTGGAGCTGCTTCCTCAGCAGCAGCTTGGTCCTGGCAGATGATTTTCTTCATTTTCAATATGACTTTTCTTGGTTTGGAAAAGGAATACCAACGTTGTGGGCAGCCATCAACACTATCCCGCTTAATCATGCGTTACATTGATCGTTGTCAACCCATGTTGTTTTTTCTGGGCTGAACGCGCTCAGCTAACATATCCTAAATAGTTCATTTGCGGTTTGTGGTTTTCATTCAAATACAAATAACTGATTGGATCATCCCATATTATCCCATTTACAACATTCTTGACACCATGGAACCATTGGCTGTAGTTACTGTAGGTCCCCATGAAAATCAACCAATAACGTGGGCATTCTCAGTCCTTCTTCCATGGCAACTTACGCCTCTTTGGCGCTGGAACGGGCTCCTGGCAGGGAGGGTCAAAAAGATTGAACCACTTTATCCCAGCAATGTTGACGACTTCACAGGTACAACCCTTTGTTCCTTGTTTGTCGCTAACATATGCCAAATCCAAGTCCAAGTTTGTTTTACTCACAAAGGTTTCTCACCCTGTCTTCGCCAATTCGGTGTTTTTTTACACGCAAGAAGCTGCGTTATATTGTCAAGCTGTAGAACGCATCTTTCTATCTCGGTCCATGCACAATGTGCACAGGCCATCCCAGCAGGTCAAAGATTTGTTTTTGACATGAGGGCAATCTTTAAACAAATGGCATTTGGTGCCATGGTTTGAAGTCCACATTTTATCATCCCTCAACTCGTGGCCAATCCCCACAAGTGTTGTCTGCGTTCCATGGTCTCGAATTTCAACCTTTGAGCTCTCCCTCTGCTTGTTTTGCGAATCCGTCCACGTTAGCAATGCTCGGGCGGCTCCCTGAACCAGTGAGTACACCCCAAAACTGAAGACAAGCAGCGCTGCCAACAAGATTTGGTCAAAGACATCCATGGCGAAGAGATCGGAAGAGCTGGCTTAATGGTTTTCGTGCTTGGGCCAAGCATGCAGTACTTTTGGAATACACACAAGAGTACCGTGTTCCATGGCAAACCATTTCAAATAGGACATCTTAGCGACCTTCGGTTTAAGATTTCTACGAAGTTTGGCAATTGGTTCCTCAAAATTCCCGTTTACATCAAAAGGGCCCACAGGATTTCCATTTGACCACCCGGAAAAAATCCATAGAGCTAACATATCCCACTTGGTTTGTCTGTGGTCGGTTTTGATTCGAAAAGGTCACAAATTGAATCAATTGGACCCTTGAAAAAATAACCGGCCAGTTGGGTGCACCCTAATCACCCCCGCAGTTTTCACCCAACAAAACCAGTCCTCTTGGGCTGCTTCCACAGCAGCCTTGGCTTGAGTCGGCTTTGTGTCGTCCTGGAAGAGCGGCAGTGGCAGGTCGAGTTCAGAGTTAAAAAGGGGTTGTGGACATGTTAGTTGATATCTTGCAAGTATCGTCTCAAAATTCAAAAGAATGTTGACATGAAGTTTCACTTCAAAAGATCCAAAACATTGACCATCTCAAACGCATCATTTTCAATAGGACGGCCTATTTAAAAAATCAACTTTTTTGGTCTTGGAAAGGGTCCCCCCCATTTGATGGCTGGGAAGTTGAGATTCTCTACATAAAAAGGACCCACAGGGCTTCCATGTGGAGGACCACCCTGAAAGGATCACAAGGAAAAGATCTATAGAGCTAACATATCCCACTTGGTTTGTCTGTGGTCGGTTTTGATTCGAAAAGGTCACAAATTGAATCAATTGGACCCTTGAAAAAATAACCGGCCAGTTGGGTGCACCCTAATCACCCCGCAGTTTTCACCCAACAAAACCAGTCCTCTTGGGCTGCTTCCACAGCAGCCTTGGCATGAGTCGGCTTTGCGTCGTCCTGGAAGAGCGGCAGTGGCAGGTCGAGTTCGGAATGAAAAAGGGGTTGCGGACATGTTAGTTGATATCTTGCAAGTATCATCTCAAAATTCAAAAGAATGTTGACACGAATTTTTACTTCAAAAGATCCAAAACATTGACCCTCTCAAACGCATCATTTTCAATAGGACGGCCCATTAAAAAAATCAACTTTTTTGGTCTTGGAAAGGGTCCCCCCCATTTGATGGCTGGGAAGTTGAGATTCTCTACATAAAAAGGACCCACAGGGCTTCCATTTGGAGGACCACAAGGAAATCATCCATAGAGCTAACATATCCCACTTGGTTTGTCTGTGGTCGATTTTGATTCGAAAAGGTCACAAATTGAATCAATTGGACCCTTGAAAAAATAACCGGCCAGTTGGGTGCACCCTAATCACCCCGCAGTTTTCACCCAACAAAACCAGTCCTCTTGGGCTGCTTCCACAGCAGCCTTGGCTTCAGTCAGCTTTGCACCATCCTGGAAGAGCGGCAGTGGCAGGTCGAGTTCGGAATGAAAAAGGGGTTGTGGACATGTTAGTTGATATCTTGCAAGTATCATCGCAAAATTCAAAAGAATGTTGACATGAAGTTTCACTTCAAAAGATCCAAAACATTGACCATCTCAAACGCATCATTTTCAATAGGACGGCCTATTAAAAAAATCAACTTTTTTGGTCTTGGAAAGGGTCCCCCCCATTTGATGGCTGGGAAGTTGAGATTCTTTACATAAAAAGGGCCCACAGGGCTTCCATTTGGAGGACCACCCTGAAAGGACAAGGAAAAGATCCATAGAGCTAACATATCCCACTTGGTTTGTCTGTGGTCGGTTTTGATTCGAAAAGGTCACAAATTGAATCAATTGGACCCTTGAAAAAATAACCGGCCAGTTGGGTGCACCCTAATCACCCCGCAGTTTTCACCCAACAAAATCAGTCCTCTTGGGCTGCTTCCACAGCAGCCTTGGCTTGAGTCACCTTTGCACCATCCTGGAAGAGCGGCAGTGGCAGGTCAAGTTCGGAATGAAAAAGGGGTTGTGGACATGTTAGTTGATATCTTGCAAGTATCATCGCAAAATTCAAAAGAATGTTGACATGAAGTTTCACTTCAAAAGATCCAAAACATTGACCATCTCAAACGCATCATTTTCAATAGGACGGCCTATTAAAAAAATCAACTTTTTTGGTCTTGGAAAGGGTCCCCCCCATTTGATGGCTGGGAAGTTGAGATTCTCTACATAAAAAGGGCCCACAGGGCTTCCATTTGGAGGACCACCCTGAAAGGACAAGGAAAAGATCCATAGAGCTAACATATCCCACTTGGTTTGTCTGTGGTCGGTTTTGATTCGAAAAGGTCACAAATTGAATCAATTGGACCCTTGAAAAAATAACCGGCCAGTTGGGTGCACCCTAATCACCCCGCAGTTTTCACCCAACAAAATCAGTCCTCTTGGGCTGCTTCCACAGCAGCCTTGGCTTGAGTCACCTTTGCACCATCCTGGAAGAGCGGCAGTGGCAGGTCAAGTTCGGAATGAAAAAGGGGTTGTGGACATGTTAGTTGATATCTTGCAAGTATCATCGCAAAATTCAAAAGAATGTTGACATGAAGTTTCACTTCAAAAGATCCAAAACATTGACCATCTCAAACGCATCATTTTCAATAGGACGGCCTATTAAAAAATCAACTTTTTTGGTCTTGGAAAGGGTCCCACAGGGCTTCCATTTGGAGGACCACAAGGAAATCATCCATAGAGCTAACATATCCCACTTGGTTTGTCTGTGGTCGATTTTGATTCGAAAAGGTCACAAATTGAATCAATTGGACCCTTGAAAAAATAACCGGCCAGTTGGGTGCACCCTAATCACCCCGCAGTTTTCGCCCAACAAAACCAGTCCTCTTGGGCTGCTTCCACAGCAGCCTTGGCTTGAGTCACCTTTGCACCATCCTGGAAGAGCGGCAGTGGCAGGGCAAGTTCGGAATGAAAAAGGGGGTGTGGACATGTTAGTTGATATCTTGCAAGTATCATCTCAAAATTCAAAAGAATGTTGACATGAAGTTTCACTTCAAAAGATCCAAAACATTGACCATCTCAAACGCATCATTTTCAATAGGACGGCCTATTAAAAAAATCAACTTTTTTGGTCTTGGAAAGGGTCCCCCCCATTTGATGGCTGGGAAGTTGAGATTCTTTACATAAAAAGGGCCCACAGGGCTTCCATTTGGAGGACCACCCTGAAAGGACAAGGAAAAGATCCATAGAGCTAACATATCCCACTTGGTTTGTCTGTGGTCGGTTTTGATTCGAAAAGGTCACAAATTGAATCAATTGGACCCTTGAAAAAATAACCGGCCAGTTGGGTGCACCCTAATCACCCCGCAGTTTTCACCCAACAAAATCAGTCCTCTTGGGCTGCTTCCACAGCAGCCTTGGCTTGAGTCACCTTTGCACCATCCTGGAAGAGCGGCAGTGGCAGGTCAAGTTCGGAATGAAAAAGGGGGTGTGGACATGTTAGTTGATATCTTGCAAGTATCATCGCAAAATTCAAAAGAATGTTGACATGAAGTTTCACTTCAAAAGATCCAAAACATTGACCATCTCAAACGCATCATTTTCAATAGGACGGCCTATTAAAAAAATCAACTTTTTTGGTCTTGGAAAGGGTCCCCCCCATTTGATGGCTGGGAAGTTGAGATTCTCTACATAAAAAGGACCCACAGGGCTTCCATTTGGAGGACCACAAGGAAATCATCCATAGAGCTAACATATCCCACTTGGTTTGTCTGTGGTCGATTTTGATTCGAAAAGGTCACAAATTGAATCAATTGGACCCTAACCGCACGGCCTCTCAGAGAACAGGGAGCCCCGGGACATGTAAGTTTTGGCTCAAGGACTTCGACCCCAAAACCCGGGGTGCAGCCACAACACAACCACAGCGGGGACCCACAACGGGGAAGCACAACGGGTAAGGCACAAGGGGGTGTTACAATGGGGAGACACATCGGAAGAAGAAGAACCAGAAAAGCTGCTTGCGTAAAATGGTAAATATATTTGCTGAATACCCTGATATTTTTGAAAAAATGATTCCTATCCATAAATCATGTCCACAAATATCTTAGCTTACTTCGGAACATATGCTTAATTTTGTTTTTCTATGTTTCTCCTATCTTTCCATTCAAAAAGTTCAAAGTCTTTAGAATCTCAAGTACGGTACGGTACAACCAATCGATGCGAACCAGCCACCCCACGTTTTCCAAAAAGCAGTCCTGTAGCAGGGCTGCGGCTTTCACAGCAGGTGCTGAAGACGGTGTTTCAATTTCCTGGCATTGCTGCAGAGCGGGGTGCACATGGTCGCGAACATGTTAGTAAGCGTTTTTGGTGGGTAGAAATATTTGAACCATCATGAGTTGTCAGTGTTCACATGGAGCCGCAGAGCTTACTCAGTAAGAACAGTTCCAAGCAAACAAAGCATTGAACATACCGTGTTTCGCTTCACAGACATGCTTGGCTAACATGTCCATTTCCTATCATTCCATGTTTCCATCGTTCTGCATTTGTGCCTTCTTGACTTTGTGCGGCAAGAATGCCTGGAGCTTTGGCGGCGAATTTTCCTGCAAGTGCGAGAGGGAAAGAACACCAGGCCGAATATGTTTGGGTAAAGGAAATGGCACAGAGAATCTTTTATATACTGGTTATTTGCAGCTTACATGTCCCATCATCCCATCCCCTTGTGTTAGTCCTGCGATGAGACAGTCTCGGCTTCCTGTTGTTTTTCCTGCCAACATGGATGTATTTGTGAATTGCGACCAAGAGAGAAAGCAAAACGCCTGCAGTACTACTGATGGACCCCAGAGTAGTTCGAATATCAGCGTTTCAAACCAGTTTGGAGCTTGGAAAGTTTCACTTAACATGCCCCTGCCTTCTTGACCTGCATGGGAATGACCAGCTTTTGGCCAAACAGTTTGATGTCTTCAGCCAGGTGCTCTTTGCCTGGGATACAAAGATTTTTGCCCCATGGTATATCTCAGGTTTGGTACTGGTTAGCAATCAGATGCGATGTAACTTAGACCCTGGCATTCTGCATAGACCAGGGCATTTACCATGGCCATCTTGCGACGTGCAGCCTTCACATTTTTGAGCTTCGCCGTTTCTTGAAGATCTGGCACATTCATAGCCCTGTATCCCTCCAGAAGCTTGTCCCGAAGCTCGGCCAATGAAATGATAACACCACCAATGTACTCGAAGTCATGGTCAAACTCCTACAGGGTTTAGTATGAACATGTTAGTTGTCAAGGGTGGCTCCAGTACTACTGGAGTACCGAAAAGTGAATGAACCCCCGACCCTGGCTGATTAGATTGCAGAAAGCGCATCCATTCAACATCTGCAAAAAATTGGCGCACAGTAAATTGGCCTCCCCCAAGATTTTAATCTTCTTGAGGGTGTGGTTTAGTATCATTTACATTCATTTACAGTAATTGCCATCACGGTCACAAAGCACAATACATACTTTTGATACGTTAGTCATGTTGTTTGGAACAGAACTCCTTGTCATCTAGCTCAAGTCCACCAGGTTCTTCATTTGGTTCATGAGGCATTGCAACCCGGGTTCCATCATCTCCCGGGCTCCGCATCACCCCTGGCAGCTTCGAGAGTTGATCTCGGAGACCCCCGGGAAATAGAGATACCCACTCATTACCTGGTTGTGCAGGATCCACAGGCTCCCGCTTCAACGGCGGCTCCCGCTTCAACGGCGGCTCCCGCTTCGACTTCATGTCGGGCATGTGGTTTGCGGGCGGCTCGTCATCCCCAATGTCCTGTTTGGCTAACATGACCCCCGCCCACTCCAAAGATACATCGAGTACATTAAGGTTGGGGTTGATGAATGCATGAATTGTGAAGACCATGTCAGGAGCGGATGGTCATACTACCTAACCTATCCCAGTTTGATAAAAGGTACAGTAAACAGTATGTGAAGCAGGTACTGCATCCACATGTTGGTTGAATTGCCAAGACCCCAGTCCTGGCACAAGAGTGAAAAATGTTGCGCTTCTGCCCCTTGAGGATCCTTGACTTTGTGACTCCAAAGGTACACATCTTTGGCTGGGGCCCAACCATCGGGTGGATTTTCAGGAGAACGCTGCAGGGGAACCTCCCCTTTCTTCGGACGTTTGTCCGTGGTGATGAAAAGCAGTTCCACATTCAGTTTCTTCGCGGCCCATTCCTAGGATCACAGAAAGTTATTTAGAGCAGGTTAGGTGGCCCATCTCCCCAAAACTAGTTCCAGTATATCGAATCAAGGGTGCGGAAATGCTACAAATCGAAACATGTTAGTCAGGATTCTGGCGGTATGCTGCCAAACAAATTGTAGTGATGCCATCATTGGAATTTCTCCAAAAAAGTTGCGAAATTCAAACCAAGAATCAAAATCTTCATGAACTGCGCTTTCTTGACGGCGGATTCGATCCAGAGTAGCCTTTGGGGTGTCATCATCGCAGATTGTCAGGAGCCATTCGTCCACTAACATGGCCTCATACTCCTTGTTCTCGGAACTGGTTGGGTAACCCTGGTCCCCTCTGGGTCGATGGTACCACAGCCATTTTTGTTGTGCGGTGGCGCCGCAAGCCAGAAATAGGCAAGACCAAAAGCATAATCCATTTGGATGAACCCCGACCAGGTGAAAATCCGGAACGGCCCTAGGGATGACCTTCTGCTCCGGGAAGAATTCGGTGACTGCCAGCACGGCTGCAACCACCATTCCCTGGGCAGAGCGCCATCCCGGGAGAGTACACATGCCCCATGTATTTCATTAACATGACCCAGTTTGCAACATGACCCAGCAACTAAAATGGCCCCCAAAAATCACAAAAAAATCAACACGTTTATTCAGGAAAGAGTAATGCGTGAAACATGGATCATTCGAGTTCATACAGTAATGCCGTCATCAATGCAGTACAGTAAGTTGTCATAGTTGGCCATGGCATGTGCCAGTGTGTCAAGCCACAGACTGCGGCAAATGTTGGGTGTTCCCAACTCTTTCGTGGACCTTCGGCCAAACCTTGTAGTCCATTGTCTCCTGATTTCGGCGCTGAACGTATGAGATATTTGCAATGCTGTAGAGCTAACATAGCCCAAACCACACTTTTCGGGTTGTCATTGTCAGAATTTGGGAAACCAGCTGCCAAAAAGAAACTGCAAAAGCAGTAATCAATAATCAACTTCCGAAGATCCACACCATAGATCTTGGAGATGTCATCCCGGACTGGGAACCCGAGTGATGCCAGCTTCTCGATCCCCAGCATCCAACGATTTTTCTCTCGGTGGTAGTGGTGATCGACCGTTGTGAAAGTTGGCAAGCTCCTGCGGGGAGTGGAAGCTCATCCCTGGCTTGGTGATCTGGTACCTACCATGATCCAGATTGAGTATAGGCACATGAGTTACCACTGAATGAACAGCTTTTGAAGGGACTCTCTTGGATCATGTTAGTTGGGTCACTGACCAACAGCCAAACCCATCCAAACCCAAACCCCCAGATCCACCTGTTGGAGCTTGTTCGTTTGGGAGCAAAATTGGCACTCTGCTGAGGGACTGCCACGTGAAGATTTTTCAGGTCTCGCAATTCTGCGTCCTGCGCGGCGTTGGATTGAACGAATTGGGCCATGTTAACTGACTTGTAGTGCCAGTTCGCTACACCTTCTTGGTAGTCACTTTTCCCCTGGGGGGATATTTTGTATATAACAATATTGACAATATCATAGTGAATTTTCATGTTGAAATCACCTAGGCACATCAACTTGTCCAGTCGTGACAATCTGTCTCCTTGTCCAGGGCCTCCCAATTGGCGTCAAGGTTGGCCCTCTCGAAGTTGGTAAGCATTTGCCTTAGACTAGATTGTTGTTTTGATGGAATCTAAGAACTAACCTATCCCAATTCCAACGCCCCCGATTGGAGGCCCAGGAACGAAAAAGGTTTCGATGGATCCCTCCCTTTTGTAGCGCACAACTTCTTCTCGTCGGAGAGCCTGAGCGAGGAAAAGTAAACAGTGTGGCGTACAGCATCTCTGATTCTTGGATCATACCTAACATATCCAGAAGTCCATGTTTTTCAGAAGTAAGGCATGGTGCGAACAGGCAAACACACAAGATAAGTAGCATCATACGTGTGCATGTGCAGGCGTCTATAAACACTTGTCCCCAGTGCCCACATCTGCCATGATACATTTGTTCATCTTGGGCCCAGAAAAGCTCAGGAATGGTCACCTGTCTCTCCCGCAGTGCCGATCGAAAATAGTCATACGCCTTCTGAGGTTCCTCGAGGAACCTTCCACTGTCGCGGCGCAATGCAATTGTCCTCAATTTGCACGGCTCATGGCTCATGGGCCCACCTAACCTGTCCCGTTTCAGTTTTTCAGAGTTAGACCCATAGGCAGTAAAATGTTTTTCTTACAGGACAGCTGAAATCCCAGACCATATAGTTTTGGTGAACCATCCCACATGCTACAGTAACAGACCTCTTCATAGTTACCCACCCATGATAACAATGCTGCATATTGATCCCTCGAATAGGGTATTGTCGAATTACCCCAAGGTGGTTTACGTTAGTTGCGGAGGACATGCAACAACAGCCTCATTCCCATTACATCGAGCGACCAGCCGCGATAGCGCCTGATCCCCCCGTAGCCGCTATCATCAGTGGATGCGTAGATCGTTTTGATTTCGCATCCGCCAGCTGACAGCTCCTCTGCAGTGAGTCGATGGATAGACCCCGTGCAAACATTCTCCAGCAGCATCAGCTTGGTCTTCGCGTGAAGTTGATATCTGACAGGGTGCGCAGGCATCCTTAATTTCAAATTTTACATTTGAATGTATATAATACATGTACGACACATATATACATACATGTAAACATATGAATTACCTGGGACATGTTAGTACTTTGTGTGCGTGACGTTCATCTCACTAGCCTCTCTCACGCCAACCCCTCGACCGATTTTGATTTTAAATTTCACACATGTGTCATGTTAGCGGCCAAGCTGTTTGAAGCAATCGTTTTGGATTCCGACGGCCTGAAATGTGTCAGAGCTGCTCGCCGTCCAGGACCCTCGTTCTGGCTGTATGATCCGGCCAAGGAATCGTCTTTGCAACTCACTGCTGAGAAATCCTGGGCTCAGTGCGTGTCCGACTAACATGTTCATAACGGTTTCAAGCATCATTACTCTTGAGATACCGCAAAAAGGTTTGCAGTAAAAAGTTTTCAGCTCATGGCTAGGACAAGGTACTATGTCCTGGCCTGCTGGGAGGGCACACCCTTTGGCCTGCAGGGGATGCCGAAGGCACCGCGCTCGGCTGACAAAATTGGCTGAATCCAGGATGACCTTGATGTGCTCGAAGCTGCATGGGTCAATCATTTTGTCCCTGGACTTGCCATCCAGTGTCTGAAGAACCTGCGGAGGTGGGCAGCGCAACAGGGACAGATTCCGGGGCCATTGTCCCAAACACAAAGACAAGAAGGCAACTGACTGTGTCCCTACGACAGGATGGCTGGAAGACTGCTTCCCGTTTGGGACATGTTAGTTGGTAGGAGAGGCAAGGCTGGTCGGTGTGGCTTGCGGATCAAATCAAAAACGAAACAAAAGCATCCAAGGCGCATCTTCAAAGACACAACAGCGGCCAAAAAAACGATCTTTGAGGATGCCCTTGGTGACATTCGGGTCGCTGTCACACACCGACGCCTTGGCAGCAGTTTCAGATTCCTAACATGTCCCACCTGCAGCGCCCCCAAATGATCAACGGGGTCGTTGGGCGAAATCTGGCCCCATACGCTCCACCAATGCCACCGAGACTCAAACTCAAATCTGAACTTGGCGCCGTCCTGCGCTGAAAGGATTGACGCTGCTCTGGAAACAGCATCAAGCCTCAGATATTCCAAAAACAGTGGCAAAGATGGGGCCTTGATTTGTCAACCATTCCGGGGTCATTCCTCAAAAGTGGTCACTGATTCAACTTTTGCCCTTTGATGGATATGTTAGCTGTTCACATTTTCATGCAAGAGACTTACCGTACACATACACAAATATTATTTGTATAAAAAAATAAACAAATATAATCATATATATATATAAATGTGTAATTATATGTGTGCAGTGCACCATTTTTCCTGAGAACACCAGGGTGCCGGGAGGGAGGGTTGAAAAACGCAGCGGCTGACTCCGGCTGACTCTGGCTGACTCCGGCTGCACTCGACCTTTTGAAATTCCTAAACCCTCTCTCCTGGCACAATGGAGACAACAATCATTTTTAGATCTTTTGGTCATTGAAGTTTCGTTTAAGTTGGTTTACGCATGGGATATGTTAGCTGCTGTGAACATAGGCTATGATTATTTACGCTGTTTGTCATTTCTGGTCTTCCAGTCCCACAGACCAAATAGGTAGGTACTCTACTTCATGCACGATCATGGTCCATACCCCTAAATGGACTGGAGCACGCACTTTGCAGAGAACCAGACTGGACATGTTAGCTGCTGTCAACCAAGCTGCCCGGAGAAGAAGGATGACGCCTTGAAAACATCATCTCTGAGCAGTAAAGGCTTGCCCTTCTCCAGAAGGCTGCTGCTAAACTCGATTGCGCGTTTCATCACCTGAGTGGGCAAGCGCAGTGTTTCTCACATGTCGGCCCCAATCACTTAACGTATCCCATTGCTACCACAAGCAAAAATGTTCTTTTCCAGCTCAGTCCTTCCAAACAAAAAGGTCTTTTTACATGCTTGCAAGGTACCGTCTTGCACCAAGGCGCTGCTTCCACCAGCGATTGGCTCTGCACGTCCTTCATCCTGACCGCAGGTCGGTCAGAAGGCCAGTTCGAGACAAATGGCTGCCCATTCGGAAGCTTGTGCTGCTTCGGCTGGACAGCTGGTTCTGCTTGTACCTTGAATGGGAGCAGCTAACGTGTCCCCTTTTGGGTAACCATGGGTGACAATGAAAATGGATGAAAATGAAAACGGATGAAACTGAAAATGGATGAAGATCAGTTCCTAAGCGAGTCCCTGGATAATCGCGTCAGACCAAAAGACAAGGAAAACTGCCCAGAGCGTCTTGGCCTAGATACGGATGCTCCTTCAGGCAGGTTGGCAAAGTGACCAGGGGACTTTGCCTTGATACGTCGCTTAACCTGAGATGGGACAGGTTAGTTTACACCTGCGTCCTGTATGCGCCAATTGCTTGAAACATGTTGGAACAACCTAGATGGCTTGACCAAAAAAAACACAAAATCCCTTGCAAGGAGCTTGCTTGGGGGACTTGAAAGTCTCATCCATAGCAACAAGTTCCGACGACACCTGCTCTTCGTCGTTGGGGTTCATGGCTCTAAACCCTTCTAGAGCCAGATGCTGGGGCGTCCGGGGCGGTTTTCCTGGGAACCCTCAGAGGGGGGGGACAACTTTTCCACTAACATGTCCATTCTGGATTTTCAACTAACATGTCTCAAGTATAGGGCACTTATCATAGCCTATGTTCACAGCAGCTAACGTATCCAATTTTTTTTTCCACAAAAAAAGTGGATACGTTTGTTCCCTGGAGAGTATCGTTTTTTGAAGAGTGTATTATCGTTTTTCAAACCCCAGATCAATTTCAAAAAATAAAGATGTCTCGAATACTACTCTCCTTTCACCTAAATTTTGGCTGTAGCTCATATCATTTCTGTTATACTTATAAATCAATGTATATATATATAATATACCAATATCATATATGGTTTGGGTCCAGATTTTTCTTTATGGCCAGTTGGGTATGATCTCCATGGTTTCAACGAGAAAACATGGCACACGATGGAACAAGAACGCAAGGGTCTCGTGCTGCAAAGGAGCAACAACTTGTGAAAGGGTGACCGAAACATCCCCAAATGAACTTTGAATTATGGGCCAAGTAACAATATGGTTCATTCAAACGGGTTAATCCAAATGTTATTACCAAACAATATGCAACAATGGTTAATTCAAATCCAAATGAATGTTTCTCAGTTTCTCGCATCCCACATGTTCCGCTGAAATTCCCTGGTTCCTGGTGATTTCCGAATGTTTCAAGATGGATTTGACATATCCCGAGAAGTGATGGGAATGCATCAAAATCCTTGTACCCTAGTATACTATGGTGTACTGTATCTTGATAGAACCAACTTGGAGGTTATACGGCGTTATTTGGTATTCAACTATCTCAAGATCTCCATTT
Source organism: Cladocopium goreaui (assembly GCA_947184155.2). Lineage (NCBI taxonomy): Eukaryota > Dinophyceae > Suessiales > Symbiodiniaceae > Cladocopium > Cladocopium goreaui. Next base: position 81,570 of record CAMXCT020000892.1, on the reverse strand, counting down.
TTCGTGTCCTTAGTTTAGTGCACGTGCTTGATGATTGAATCTTTCTGTGGAAAAAGAAACCTGTCATAAGCCATGCTCCATCTAAGTTTCTCTTCCAAATACACATGATGAATCGCCCAAAATCTCATAAATCGTTGTGCATCCCGTCCCCCGTGATTTCAGAGGAGTTCTGGCATGGATGAAGCGTCCAATCCCAGACACATTCAGGCGATAGTTCTGGAGCGTCAGCAGTTTCCAAATGCTGGGTCCCCAGTAGATGAGGCGCCTTAAAGCATCTGACATGCGTCGTCAAATGCATTGGTGTGTACAATATATCTATATATATGTATTTATCTATCTATCTATCTATCCGTGCAACAAGATATGTATATATACATATACATAATAGTAAAAACAATAGTAACAATACTAATAAAACTCATAAAAAATAATCAAAATAATAATATATCATAGTATATATATATACATATTGTTTTATAAAACATATATGTATATATTATATATAATAATAAATATGATATAATATATATATATATAGCATATATGTAATATATAAAATAACAAAATATATAATACATATAATACATAATACTATACAAAACATAATATAATAATGTATACATAATAGAATATATATATAATATAATATAATATAATATAATATATAATATAATATAATATATTATATTACATTACATTATATTATATTATATTATATTATATATATATATTATAATATAAAATATAATGTATAATATATATAATATAGATAATATATTATAAAGAATATAATATATAATAAAATATATGATATAATAAATATAATATATAATAAATAATATATAAGATATTATTTTTAATATAAAAGATATTATATATAATATATAAATAATATAAGATATTATATATAATATATAATATATATGATATTATATATAATATATAATATATAAGATATTATATGTAATATACAATATATAAGAAAATATATACAATATATAATATATAAGATATTAAATATAATATATAATATATAATATATAATATAGTATAAAATATAATATAATATATAATATATTATATTATATTATATATTATATATAATATAATATAATATAATATAATGTAATATAATATAATATAATAAAATATAATATTCTAGCAAAATCTTACCCATATTCCAAGGCTGTTCATATTCCATGCCCAAATAGCTCCGGAAATTTGGAAAATAATGAACGACCTTTGATGATGAGAATAAGGTTGTGTGACCCTTGTCAGGCGCTCCCTTGTCACGTGCTGTCATGTCCAGTCGCACATGTTTAACCCCGCTGAGAACCTTCTCAAGCAATGATTTCTTGAATAAACATAATCATAAAGTCTTGTTTCTCTCATCAATCATCAGCTTCTCTCTAGGATCTTTCAAAACCATTGGATAAGCTGTTCAGCTTATTTTTTGACGCGTTTGGCTGGCGGCTCAGCTTCCGCATCTGTAAACGGGGCCAAGTCTGGATTACGCTGTTCTTCCTCGAACCCAAATGGTACCATATTTCCACTTAATACAGTTACATTGAGTAGGATGCCACCCCTGGAGTACGATGCCCCCCCCATATGCGTTGCCGTTCCTGCATGTGGGCTTCTCAGGCATATGTTAATATCATGTTTGATCAATTCGAGGCTGCAAATTCCATTCCACATACCCACAAGGCATCACACTCTGTCGCGCACGACTAAGACAACAATCGAGAATTTCCATAGCCTCCACGGGTCAAAAGTATCAAAATTTCATGGAATGCGATTGTATGCGCGACTGTTCAAAACGCTGGAAAAACAACAATTTCCCCCATATTCCATATTATCAGATTCCAGAGCATTTTACCTCCGAAGAGGGAAAAAAAAAAAAGCTCTTCAGGTCAATTTTTCGAAAAAAAAGTTTTTGGCTGTCTGCGCAAGTTTTTCTGGTGTACGATCCCTTTTGTGGAGTACGATGATCTGTGAGTAGGTGTGTGGAGTGCGATGGGGTCCTCTGGGGTGCGATGACATCCCTCGAGTGCGATGCGACATGAGTATGCGCGGCCGGAAATCCCCTGAGAGAAGGATTCTGGGCCACAATTCCCCATTTTCAACAGAGTGGGCGGATGCTGGTTGTTGTAATTTAACAGGATTTCAGCCCACTCAACAAACAAGTCAAACAATATGTTGAAACCCTCTCCTTCTTCAGTCTCCAAAATGGGAAACTCACTTATCAGGACACGCTTTAGTTCATCCAGGCTCCATAGCATTTCAGGAACAACACAAGGCATCGACATGGTGCCAAACAATTTCCAAATTGAGCTGAAAGGTCTTCCCATCGCAACCAGTCAATTCACAGGTGTGAAACATGTCACACACAGGGAAACAGGTTGGGAAAACAGTGGGTCCAAAGAGACAGGTCTGGAGTACGATGGATTCATAGTATATGTACATTTTCTGAATTTGGGTAACTTGGAGCTAGAAATATATATTATTGAATATAATAAATAACATTTAACATATAATGTAAAATATAATATATATAATATAATATAATACATAATATAGTAAATAACATTATATATATAATATAATAATATATATAGTGTCAAGTGAGGATTAATAAACCCCTCCCGATCAATCAACCACCACTGCCCCCAAAAAAATGGTAATTTAAAACAGGTGGTCCCCCCTGATTAATAAACTGTTTGGCCTACCCCCGATTAATAAACCACCAGTGCTGAAATTTACCCTTTTATCCAACAATTTTTATGTCCAATTCTATTTATTTCCAATTGTTTTTTACATTTTGTTATCATCATTGTTATACCTAAGGTTTAAGTCGATCATTGAAAATTTCAAAAAACAACTATTCCCCAAATGATCGATTTCTAATTAACATCTCTATAAAAAAACATCAGTTTGGTCCCCCATTAATAATAATCAGGGTTTGCCCCTGATTAACCAACCACCATGTTCCTAATGTGTTTTCTTTAGATTTGCCTATTCATTCCCAATGTCCCCCATAGCTTTCAGCCAATTGACGTAAGCCATATCCAAAATTTTATGGTTCAGAGGCCGTTTGTTTAGGGGGGAACCAAAAAAGACCTTGCAAGGTCTACCCTGACCTTCTTGGGGGGGGTTTATTAATCCGGTGTTGGCATTATATATATTATATTTTATATAATACATCAGAATCTTGACACACAATGGTACACTGTTTCCCTGATCCCATGATATGGCGAATAGCTACTCATGATATGCTACAATAGCTACCCATATATCATTGCCAGGTATATCCTCCAGTGTCGTGGCGTTTCTGGAACCCAACAATTTCATGGAGGTTCTAATTAATGGTTAGTAATGCTTTGAAATGCTTAGTAATGGTTAGTAAATGTAATGGTGAGTAGTGCTTAGTAGTGCCTAGTCATGCTTCGTAACTTCGTTCCCATCACCGAGGCCAGGATACATCGGCATCCTGAGGCAACGGCAACGATAGGCCGAAATCCTTTTTTGGGTTTCTGCTACTGCTATGATTTATATAACTTACTTCACCACCAAATGGTGATTCAACATGGATTTCATGGTCTACCTGCTGGGACTAAAAGTGAATGAAATGAATGACCTCTGCTCAGGGAAATTATGTATCGATGGGTATAAATGGGTAATGTTCAATTGCTATGTTGGTGTACTGGAGGGCAATATGAGACTTCAGGGCCAGCTGCAGTCGTTTTAAACTGTGGATGCTGCGACGCTACTAGGCATCTGTATGTTTTGCCAGATTTAAATCAGAAGCACTCTAGCTAGTCGAAAGAATCAGACGTTTCAGAAAACTGTTTTTTTCGTTCTTGGAAACTCATGATGTCAGCCTGCTCTTCTGTGGATGTCGCAGGGAAACAACGAAGATAGCTGCCCAATGAAACAAACGGATAACAGTAGTTATGTAGTAGCTATGCATCCTTGAACTCCATGAAGTTCAACCGGGATTCTCCGGGATTCCAAATGAGAAATTGATGAATCTAAGAAGAGACATCGCGACTGACAAGTGCATCAAGTGCATGTTGAAGACCGAAGAACTCTGGGGAAATGAAAGTGATATCGTGATACCAAAGGAAACAACATCAATCACCATCATTTAGTTATTCTTTTCCACTTGGCACTGAACCGATTGAAATATCAACACCAGTTCTTCTTGTCAGCATCGAGCCAAGAGAGTAAATATGTAGCCGCTGAATTGGTCAATTGTAAGCCATGGCCAAATGGTACCAAGGAAGCCAAGTGAAAGGCACGCTCAACTCAAAGAGATGAGAACCTCATAATCTGGTTTATTTTGTGATAGCGGGGCATACAAACAAACAACTCTCTGTTTCCCTTTCCCTCTATTATGTATGTATGTATATTATATATATATATATTTATATATGGGTAAATTATAATAGTTCACCAACCTGAATCTTGCGGCCATTTGGGGATCATGTCCTCTTACTAACTATGATTTCCAGTGAGGTCGCAGTGAGGTCGTTGTAATTTACCCAGATATATATGTATATACTCACCAGAAAGGAGTGAAACTCCAAACCAGAAACAAAACCAGATTTCTCCCGGCAGCATTTTAAGTGCGACTGTCCAGCCCATAAAACAACTCCAAAAACCCATCCGGACGAATGAGATGACACTTCCACCGGAGTATTTCCATGTTGTGAACTCGGAAGATGGTTTCATGTATTTGCATAATTATATTATATAGATATTATATTATATATATAGAATAGTTGATATGTTATATATATATATATATATTATATATATATTATATATATATTATATTATTCATTATATATTATATTAGATATATATATATTATTATATATTATATATATATTATATCATGTATTGTATATATTATATTATATTTTGTTTATGTTATATATTATATATTAAATATTAGATATTATTCATTATATATTATATATGATATAACATACACAAACTAAAATATACAAATAATTATATAACTACAAATAATCATATACATAGATATATAGAATCTAAAACATTATAGGATTACATAATCTATTGCCCCATATTGAATGCATCCAACACACCCATCGTATTGTCGACTTCCGCCCAGCGTCACATTCATCAGCAGTAGGGTGCCCCCGAGACCTCTCAGCACAACTTCCTCGTGACGGAGGTCAGAATCGTTGCTGGTCAATTACACGGGACAGTTTCACAACAACATCATGTCCCCATACACCAGAAATATACATAGATATACCTAAATCATCATGATTGATGTGGTTGTCTCAACAGAAAAAACAACGTATAAAGGTAGAATATACCTATATATATATACTATATTACACCATCTCCCCAACTAGCATGGACCATTGGCCGACCTTTTTTTTAACAGAAACACTGGGGGATCATCGTTGGCGATTGCAATGATTTTTACTACCGGTTACCCTCTGGTAAATTAACATGGCTATGGACAATATTGCCCATGTACAGATGATTTTCCCACTAAAACCTCCATTTATATAATGGATTTTCCATAGCTATGTTAAATAATCAGATGGTACCTGTTACTACCTTCTGGGTACTCAGACCTGGCAACGAAAAATCGTTGCATGTTCAATGGGTTATCCACAAATCAAGGATTCCTCTTTGCCAGCTTAGACTACCTGAGGGTAAGCCCCGTTGGTTGTGGCCAGCTACGCCAAGCTCGACCAAGGTGCTGGCTCCATAGGATACGATGGGCCTGCTCGGGCCAATCTTGTCCCCTGCCAAAAAGGTTTTCATATGTTTTCATGCAGTTTCCTCCATGTTTTCAGGTCCACACCCACAAATATAATGAACAAAGTTGGTGCTATATCTCATGAAACATCCACATTTGTTGATTTTCCATGAATTCTATTCTCAATATTTTTGTTGGATATTCATTGAAATTTATATCGAGTTGCTATCCACATTTATCGAATTGCTATATATTATGATTTTCCCATGATATCCACTATCATGATTTTCCCAAATAGCAATTCGAATTGCTATAGATCATGATTTTCCCATGATATCCTCAATATTCACTGCTTCTATCTTCATCTTTGGTCGGCCACCTGCATTGATGATGGCCTGCAGCAACGGATCCTGGCTGATCATGTCCCCATGCAGTCTGGATGTGTATATTGGGTACGGTATATTTATATTGGTATATTAATATTGGGTATATTGAATATATCAATATATGCTATATATATAATGATATTGTGTAATGACCAAATAGGACTATTGTGTCCATCGGGTATAGATAGTATAGATAGTACAATATTGAACAAAGACCACATGATAGTCAAATGAACTTATACAATGGGTTTGTCTTGAAATGGTCAAGAACCAACATGATTCAAACGGTTGTGTTTAATGGGTTTGCATAACACTCAACCACTGGATTTGGTGGTACCACTGGATCTTGTGTATAAGGGGCTGAAAAAAAGGTCATTATCAATATGATGATTCAATATAACCATAGACTTGACTGTAATTGATAATCATATTGGTGACAATACTATAGTGTTTACAATGATAACTTGGTATAATATATGCTGTATATACTGTATATAATTACAATAATGGTGCAATAATGGTAATGATATTACAATATATTACAATGATAGTCGGCTGAATTATCCGTATAATGCCCATGATGGCCTATAATATTGCTGATACTTGGTAGATGATTGAAGCTGGAAATAGTTATCACTATCGTGTTGTTGAAGCTAGATCGTCCATCTGTATGATTTGGATGATAATACAACATGGCTGATAACTGCATGACATATCGTCATTACCTGGAATGATCAGGGGGATGATACCCTCTGGTAATTTAACATAGCGAACTGGACAATCACCATTATTAATAGGTAAATCAACTATTTTCATGGCCATTTTCCATAGCTATGTTAAATTACCGAACTGGTTGGTAGTTTCAACCCCTCTGATAAATATGCTCGTCAGTTGGGATGATTATTGCCAATATATGGAAAAAAACATGTTCCAAACCACCAACCAGCGAATATATTCATCCCATGATTAGCCGGTGGTCTGCTCCTCGATGTCTGGAAGTTCAGAGAAGCCCTCAGCCCCGACGATCACCTATCAGTGGAACCATTGGTTCGGTGCCACCGAATGCTTGGAGAAAATGCAGAGGTGAAACAATGTACGCGTACATAACATTACCGGTTGGTGGTGCAATAACCATCTTGAAAAATATGAAAGTCAATGGGAAGGATTATCCCATATATTATGGAAAAAAATGTTCCAAACCACCAACCAGATTGTATAAATGATTAGTTACATCTTATGTAAGTCTAAATGTATATCATTTGGAATCGATAAAAGCATCACATGAATTGGATGTTCTGGGAAAAGAGCTGACGACATTATATCGAATCATTCTGCACTTTTGGGGGGTTCAACCGTTCAAATGTTTGAAACTGGGAGCCACTACAGTGTGTTTTTCCATCCAATTGAAATTTCTTTACAGTGTATGTAGTCCATACAAACAAATTGTTGTGTTGCATGATATTGTTCTTTACATAAAGACCTCACTCATATGTGTGTGTGTGTCTTTCCTGAATCCTCAGAAGTTCTCCTTTCTGGTGCTAATCTTTGACACCTCTCAAATATGGCACAAATACCTACAGTTGTATTTAAATAACCTTGGCCCACCCAAAATCAATCAAATAACATCAAATAACCAAGAATTAACTGATGCTGGCTGGGAGGCTGGGTTGAACTCAGGTGATGTTTCCCTATGGTTCCATTGTAAGGGAACAATGCCCCCAAACTCCCAGCCCTTCAACCATGGTTCCAACTTGGATCCCCCAGCGGATGATGACGGGTGGTTCCCAAATTCTTCCCGGCAGTGTTTCCCCTAAAACCTTCAAACGCAAACACATCCAGTTTATTTTAAGGTGTCCAACTAGGTGTATATGTATATGTATATATAATTATGTATATAAGCACAAGTTCTTCAGACATCCCAATTTATTTAAATCCCTTGATGTCAATGTCCCCCCTTAGATTTCCGTTAATTAAACAACCACAACCGAAGGTTGGGCATTTCCCAGGGCGCCAGGGCACCGTAATGATGGCGGCAGCACACCAGCCAATAATACCTAGGATGTCACATCGATGTCTCGGAAATCCTGGCTACATCATATCTACTATCAGAATCTATCAGATAGTATACCTATATATATATATATATGGTTAGTATATTTGATAGTATACTATCTACTGGTAATATAGTAGCTATATATATATATAATCATCATATCCATATATATAGTAGATATACTATCAAATATACTAACCATAGTATGTACTACTATAATTATTACAGATATAAGATAAACACACAGTTCGATGTGGAAGCGAAAGGGCATTTTGTGCAGATATCTAAACAGAAAGCATGTTGATGACTGTTGATAACAACATGGCAACAAACTGATTGGAAAATACAGCAAGTCGAAGACGTAGAGGAAACAAAATTGCTACCCTGACTGCTGTGCCAAAATCTCCCAATGGCTGGGTCTTAACATCCAAAAATCAACCATGTTCTATGGCTAATGTCTGGATCAAAATGGGTATATCCAAAAAAAACACCTGGTTCCCCAAAAACGTCGATTCTGAAACCAGTCAACCCACTGCAGTTTGGGGAACGAACTGGGAGCTTAAGGTCTGTGATTCACGATGATCCCCTTCTTGATCGCAGTCATCGGTGCTAAAAAAACATTGCAGCGAATGCGTTTGCTGCTACAGCAAAAATCTGAATGTAATAATGTTGATCACTATGATGGCAGGTGGTTCTTGGTATTGGTAGTAGATCAAAATGGCATCTGAGCACTATCCAAACTCCAAAGCTTCTGGTTGGTTAGGGTTTCCCTACTGATAAGTGGACAATTCCCTACTGGCAGGAATCTCCTCCCCCTAAAATCAAATACCACCCAAACGAAATTCTGGTTTAGTGCAGAATCGGTTCATTTTGCACACCCATATCCAGCCATATGGTGGATATCCAGATAAATGGGGGGAATGGGCTTAACTCGCCATTCGCAGTCAACAACTATAACTCAAATCCCACGTTTCGCAGACAGATTCCCGTTACTGAAAATACTCTTTGATCCTAAAACCATGTTACTAAATGTTTTTTCCTAGTGAGTTGTACCTATTTTTCCGGCAATATCATCTTTTGATCCCATTTACCCTCCCGTCAACGTTGACATAGATGTGGAAAACCCACCATTTGTAGATCATTGTCCTACGGAAACCACGGCTTTTCCGCATCTATATTAGTTTACCCTGGGGCAGATGCTTTGAAAGTTACTGTACATATATATATATATATTATAGATATATTATATATATATATATTATATTGTATTGTATTCTATCATATTATATTATATTATATAAATCCACAACTCGCACTCTTTGCCATCAACCGGCAGGGATCAGCTATCATAAACCAATGGAGGTGTCCTATTAGCATTGAAACAACCAGTCACTTGATCCCCCATGACTTAAGAACCCCCCAAATGAACAACTAATTACCCTCTGGTAATTTAACATAGCTATTGAGAACATATTTTTTTTGTAGGTAAATCATCTATGTATGGACATTTTCCATAGCTATGCTAGTTTACTTGAGGGTACATCTAAATAACCTATTCAACCAATCGCTTTGCCCAGAGTTTCTTCAGCACGGGTCCCATGAATGGCTTCTGCCGCGCTGCTCCAAATGGCAAACCTTGGACCCCGACCACTGAAGCCGCTGAACCCGGGACATGGATGAGAGCGAACCGCTAAAGAGATGGATTTAACTAGTTCCCAACTGGATTTCCCCCCTAGTAATTTAACATAGCTAGGACCTTTTATAGTTGATTTACCCATTAAAAATTGTGATTTTCCATTTTGCTATGTAAACGTTTACCAGAGGGTAACAACTTCGTGTTTGTTTGCCCCAAAAAACGTGGCATTTCACCACCATCCACTGGCCATGATTTGATGATATCTGATAGCTAGATCCTGACCATGATTTATCCACTATGATAGGCCAAAAATGTCATCGACCTGGATCATTTTCTACCCTTGGATTTTGTGTAGTTTGTTTGGGTTTTCCAAAGTAGAACATCACCATTCTCCATAGGCAAATCATGCAATTCCACTATAAATAAGACATCTGTTCCATAGCAAGCTACAACAAATTACCGGAGGCTACAACTAAAATCACCATGAAATCTCACGACCAGATCAGGCTCACTGAGCTGGATGACAAGTCTTCACATCAGGATGTCTCTACTCAGTCTGTGGGAAGACACAGATGTTGGTGAATTCAGCAAAGTTTTCCAAAGCCAAATTCGAATCATTTTGATTTTGAAGGCAATTTGACTATCATTATCATACCACATAAAGCCACGTGTTTGTTCAACATTAACCATATCTCTCAAGCAAAAAAAGTGGTGATTTTCGCCCAAGTGCAAACCATCGATGGTGCCTTGGCTGCCTCAGAGTCTGCAGATACCTTACACATGGCAATCACATTCAACTTGCCATAGCTTCGGGGTACATATCATGAAAAAGGATATACTCGATATACCAAAAACATGTCAAATACCTTGTTGTCTTGTTGTCTTTCTCAAATCCCAATCTTATACTTATTTCATGTGGCAAGTTCACGAATCTACCGCTCGTAATGCCATCCCAGCAACATCCAGGTCAATCGAATGCTCGTCTCAATCAATACCAGGGCGATCAGGGGAAAGTTCCTCGCTTAATCATCTTAATCCAAGAATGTCAGTGATTTTCATGGGGAAAATCACCCAAATTATCCATTGCCATGTTTGGTTACCAAATCTATGGAATTTCAGGATCCTAAAATGGGGGTACTGTACCATATAAGACCATATTTTGTGGGGATATTCCCTTACATAGGCTTTTTTTTGCCTTATATATGGTAGGTACCTCCAATTTAGGATCCTGAAATTCCCATTGACCAAAGGGTATCAGTGATTTTCAGGGGGTAAATGTCTGTAGGCAGAGATCCTGATTTGGAATATGTTCCAAGCAACAACCGGGCCTGGCGAAAAAAACCTTACCCTCTGGTAAACATACAAAAAGCTATTGAACATGGCCCAGTCGAAATAGTTGATTTCCCATTAAAAATGATGATTTTCCATAGTTATGTTAGTTTACCAAAGGGTAACATAGGGGATACCCTCTGGTAAACATACAAAAAGCTATTGAACATGGCCCAGTCGAAATAGTTGATTTCCCATTAAAAATGATGATTTTCCATAGTTATGTTAGTTTACCAGAGCGTAACATAGGGGATACCCTCTGGTAAACATACATAGATAGCTATTGAACATGGCCCAGTCGAAATAGTGGATTTTCCCAGCTATAAAATGGTGGATCTTTCCAGAGGGTACCAATTTTTTAGTGGCAATTAAAGTGACCTGTAAACATGATCAACCATGATCTTTGGGCGAATTTAAGGCAAACCCAACGCTCTACCACCCATCCAAGGCTGATTGGGGTTGTCTGAAAATAGCGAACCCCATCTGATGGTGTCCCATCATGTTCATATAAATGTCCCGATCAGATCGCAATCAGATCCCCAACTTTCTTGTGTCTCACCCTTTGATCCAAGAACCCAGGTCCTACATTACCCTACCCTATTCTTGATGGGTCTGCGAACAACTTTTTAGCTGGTTGGACCCCAATTCTGCTGATGAAGTATGCATGCTACTTTTGGTTGCATCCCAACTTTTTGCTTATCCGTGAGACATGTTCGCTGCAACCAACATCCCACGTTTGTTGGCGAACATCTGGCAAACACACCCGTCAATACACGTCACATGTCTCATTCACAGATCAGAAGTGCACTTGCCTGTCTTCTGTCTTGTTTTTTTTTAAATAGGTTTCAGGGAAAATCTTAACCATATTGCTTACTGGTGCTAAACGCAGGGAATTTTCGGGAATGATCCATTTCATCACTAGTAATAATCATCCCAGCAACCCCCAGCAACCCATCCATTCCCTACGTAGAACGCACCAGCAAGAAGAACTCTGGATTTGATAAATTGGGATCTACCCTCTGGTAAACATACAAAAAGCGAACTGGAAAATCACCATTGAAATGACGTGAGTTTTCCCATTAAAACATCCATTTATAAGGGAGTTACCCTCTGGTAATTTAACAGTTGGCTATTGAAAATGGCCATTGAAAAAGTGGATTTTCCCATTAAAAATGGTGATTTTCCAGTTCGCTATGTAAACGTTTACCAGAGGGTAACCAGATTTAAACCTATGTTAACCATCATTTCTCATCACCGGGAACCACGTCTCGTCCTCACCAACTCGAAGAGCCTGCGAAACAACGGGTGAAACGAAGCTCTTCGCGAAGCTCTTCGCGTCTTCTCAACATGTTTCACCAGTTCTAAATATCATGTGATATATTTATATATATAATATTAAATGTATATTATATGTATATATTATAATATTATATATATTATAATATTTATAATAATATACATGTATATAGAATATAATACATATATCATATATGTAGAATATGTGTATATTATTGCATATTAAGTATATACACACATGTATGTATGTATTACTAACATATGCATTTTTATATATAATCTCCACATGTATATATATATATATATACACATGTAATACCCCTTGGAATTCCACTGGTACCTCGGAGGGTCTGATTTTTAAGTCCTACAATGCGAACTTGCCAAGGGTATTTTGAGATTGGGCCTCGTTGAGAATCAGAACCCCCGTTGGCAAAATATGAACCCGCGTTGACTTTCAAATCAGGGGGCTTGGGGTACTGTCGGGCACGCTCAAAAAACTGGGGAGGTTCTGAGTTTATACAGGCCTTGCTTCTGAGATGCTTGGGCGCTTTGATTTTACAGTGCATGTCTGTTTTTTTTTAGTGCTTTCTTACTTCTGTGTATGCTGCATGTTTAAAACTATGACATCAGTCATCCCTGGGGTAAGGCAATCTTTTAGAATTTGAAATTCCTTGTGTAGAAAGTTGAAACTCTAGTTAAGTACTTCTGTCATCTTCTGTCCATATGCATTCTCTAGAATACGTTTTCAACAAAGAATCGGGCCTTGTAACGTCGAAACCTCTATAAAATCAAATCCGAGCCTTGCTTCCAACAATGGTCCTCTGTTCCCCAGGCCCACCCTAGAGCTTCCAGGGGTTGGATTGATCATCATTGATCTTATGAATCCTTGTCCGTTTGACTTCCAAACACTTGAGGTCAAACGCAAACTCCTTGGAGCTCTTTGGAAGTCTAGGGACAAAATTGTATGTCCAGAGATAGGAGATATGACAGGATCATATATAGTATTTGATCATTACTGTACATGAAACTGAAATGTAGCGGAGAAATGAGGGATACCCCATTGAGGGCCGTGCTTATCATCAAAATAATGATAGACCAAAGGGTTTGGTAGTTTGTCCAAACTATGACAAACCCCGCCAATAGATAAAATGCTTGGATACCTGAACATGATGATGCAAAGTTCATCTACAATGTCATGGATGTGTTTTTCCTATTTCGGGACTAATCCAAAAGACTATGCTAATTCATACTGATAGATTTATTCTATGACTACACATTTATTAAAAATATACTCCATTTTGACCCCAACACATATCCCAAATGTTATTAATCGGTATCATCACAGCACAAAAGTGAGTGACTTGGCGGAACATCCAAATCTTTGGGATCGGATCTCTGGCTCCCCATCCAACAAAAATGATGGTTTGTGAAAGTCAGTTGGGATCATGACACTCCCAACTGTTTCTGGAAAGTCATAAAATCCATGTTCCAGTCACCACCAACCAGTATTATATCATCTATAAACCATAGTTATAATCAACTGAATGGAAAGTCATAATCCATTCATGTTCCAAACCACCAACCAGTTATCCAACCATAGCCCATAAAAATGCTCTGTCCACTCGAGCCATTTTTCATCATTTCTGTCCAGTGTTGCTGGGATGAACTTTCTTCAGAATGCCCCCCCCGAAAATTGGGTCTGACTGAAAATGGGCTTCTTTTCCACCCATTGGAACCAATGGGAAATTGATGACTAACTGCATTCCCGGTATTCTGTGGCAAGATGACTCACAAATGTGACTAGCGAGTTCCAGCTGTCCCCACCTTTCCGCTTAATAAATCTGAAAGAAAAACCGTTTGCTGTAGCTGAACAAAATCCATTGTTGATGCAGAAATCAAGAGTTTGCGGCAGAATTTGTCATTTTTGTTGCTAGAATCTTGATTGCTGTTGCCAAAATCTACGTGGTTGATTAAACCAATGTTTCAATCCCTGTTGCTGTTTCGAAAACTGTCAATCGTGCTGCTGAAATGTGCTTCTGCAATTTCAAAAAAACAACCGAAATTTTACTATCCCAACCAATCTGTAGATATACAGATACATAGTAAATAGATTTGTCATGTGCAAAGATATTATAATTAGTAACATGTACCATCCCAATCTGTGTTTAATCTCTGTGCATATATTAATACATTGATGCAATTCACCATTAACAGCTGAAATCACCACTTTTCACGACCAAAACTTGGATACGAACTGCTCCTACCAATGGTTAAACCCCATTAGGCCAATGATATGGTTGTAACAGCAATATTAATCCATGGAATTTGCCACTACTATATAGTATATCATTGGAATTACAATTTTTGATAATTCCATCTGGTCAAACATTTCTATTACTATCATCTATTGCCAGCAATGATAATCACTACCATCTATCAGTATCATCTATGATACTCCATGATAATCCATGTTCCATACATTATTAATGGATTCTAAATGCATGTTCCATAGATTAATGTCAATCATCCATTTTCTACATCATTGACCCTGCTCAATTTCCTTCGGATAAAACAAACCTTGCCCCGATCGGACCCGAACTTGGGACCCGTCCTGCAAATGCGGCCCACACGCAAGATGCGCAGCAAACGCACTGCACGGGTGGTCCTGCGAACTGCAGATCGACAACGTGCATTCTGGTTGGTGGTGCAATAACCATCTTGAAAAAATATTAGTCAATGGGAAGGATTATCCCATATAATATGGAAAATAAAACATGTTTGAAAGCACCAACCAGGTTCTATTTTGGAGATACTTCCAGTCACTTAGTTTTACGAATTGGAAAGGTGCCAAAACAAGGGATTAATCTGACAACAGGTGGTGATTATTAGTAGAACATCAGTCTGCTGAGTCTGCTATTGAATTGGTACCTTTTGAACACTGCACTCCCAAGTAAACCGCGCAGGAGTTTTACTCTGGGTTGACATCATGTTTGAACTAAGATGCTCCAGCGCTGGCTGGCGAATGGGAATGGAGAACGAAATACAGCAATGACAAACCCCACATGCTCCATGGAATCTTTAACTATATTTGTTCACCAACAGTTGCCCCAATGGCCCAGTCAACATATTATACTTTTAGCTTCTCCAGTAACATTATTGTCGTAAACGTACATATTCACATGCACTCCCCAAAGATTAAGGGTGTTTCCCACAAGTTGGTGCCTCCTGGTTAAGCAATGGGTTTATTTATAACCTCATCAAGTATATAAATATGTTTATATTTCCCATAACCCGAGTTATACGAGTAGTCCCTTCCTCCAAATATGAAACATCCCCCAGGAACCAGGGCTTAGTTTTCGCTCCTCATGATGCCCAGGCTGTGAAAATGTCCCAACAAAAATTCATCCACGAAGGCAATCGACGCAATCTCAGAGTGGAGAGCTGATGGAGATCATCAAATCCAATCTTGATGAACTTAAGCAGGATTGAAGCCACACCGGCTTCCGCTATTAAGTATATATATATTATATATATATATGTATATTATATATATAAGGAGATTGAGCAACAAAAACAATTTGGATCCAATCCCTCTTAACAATCGGGCGCTAGTCACTGAGGATTCACAACTGCTACCGATTTGCGCTGGAGGGATTTGGGCCAATCCCCTTACAGCAAAAGAAAGGCCCCAGAGATGGAACGACACATTCTATGGAAAGCAAATATGGTAAACATGCGGTAAACCCAATATACAAACACTACCATTTGGGGATGGTTGTAAAAACATCACCCCGGTAATATCCGGAGTGGGTATTGGTGGGTTGACCACATGCTTGACATTGTTTTCATGTGTTTCCACTACCATTTCTGATTACCAATGATATGTATTCACTTAGTCACAACTAGTACCAGCAACCTGCGGAGATCAAATTTGGAATCCAGCAGCTCCATATTTCAATAGTCACATCTAGTCACCTTTCACCGGCCTGAAGCTATCTGTTAAATACTGAAATTAGAATAGATGTTGAGCTGACTGACATGCCCCGACCACAACTGTCTTCATGATTCATGACTCTTGTGGTTCCCTAAAAAACACTACTGTGACTATTTGATTGCTATATGTCAAATCAACTGTCACATATTCCTACATGTATTTCTATATAATATATATATATACATCATTATATTATTATATAATGACTGTTGTTACTACATAGTACTGTACTAATCCCTGTTATTACATAATCCCTTCTCCCGGCTCATGATGTCCGAGCGACGAAGACGTCCAGCACCAACCAACCATCATAGATCCTCCTGAGCCGCTTACGGGTAACATTTGGGAATATCTGGATGGAACACATCAAAATGGTTTCTCTGTTGTGGGGCAAATGATGCAAATCCTTATTTTTGTCGGTAAAATATAGTTACATCGTGAAAAATGCACAGTTTTGGCGGGTAAAATGCCAGTTTTGCAGGTTCAGGGCGCCCTTTTTGTTGGTGGCGGCAAATTGATTCTGATAGTCCCCAAGATACAAAGGGTACTTATCCTCTGGTAAACTATAACATAGCTATTGAAATAAAATTGCCTGTTTATAGTGGATTTACCCATTGAAAATGGTGATTTTCCATAGTTATGTAAACGTTTACCAGGCCGGGTAAACCCAAAAAATAATATATTATCATCAATCATCAATCAAACATCATTTATCAACCATATGCCCACATTGCTGATGGTTAAAACCCCCCAAACATACACGGCTCGCTCGGTGACATCTTCATTTCTCGCATCGCCAGGGGACGGTGTCATGGGACAACCGATGAAACCTGGGAAACCGCCGAGCCGGTGCGAATCCTTCTGGAAATATGGGGCATTTATTTAATATAGATAGATACAAATATGTATATATATATATATATGTCTGTGTGTACCATATATTTATATTATATTTATATATATATATATATTTTATAATATATATATAATGTGTCTATGTAATATATATATATACGGAAATTATATGAAATATGAATGAAAAATGAATACTTTTTGTAACTGAGGTATTTGCACTTCGACATGGACATGGCAGTAGTTTGAGGCTATCGGCTGACTCGCCGCCCCAGAAGGGTTGTCATTTTTTGCGATTGTATACTTCGATGTTGTGCGCTGTATGCTGGTACGGTGGGGTGGGGTGGGGCTGGGTGGGGTGGGGTGGGGCTTACAACACCTAATAACGGTTATAACGTTCGTTGGCGCTTGCAAACCAACATGATGCTACGTTACAGACAGGGTGGGGTGGGGTGGGGCTATTAACGTTCCTTGGCACTTCCGGGAATATAAATATGTTGCGACGCTTGCGCATGTTGTTAACATACGCGAACGTAGGTTTGATGTTACGTAACGTTACGTAGGTTTGTTGTGAACAACCGCTTTGTGGTCGCAGGCACTCAGCAACTGGACTCCACATGGAAAAAAATTTATCGCTTTTGCCCCAAAAAGACAAATCCCATGGGGGGAACCAACGAAAATCGTTGGAAATGAGCGCGAAGCTTCCAGTGGAGGCATAATGCTTCCATCACTAGCCAACTCAATCTTGGAAGAACTTCCCGCATGCTTGTGGCACAGTTGAAAAAAATGTTTCCAAACCGTAAGGACATGGACTTGTTTGATCAATAACAATTTGCATTTTTTCCCAGGTGATCAAAAAACGATCGTTTCGCCTACACAAAATACAATTTTCTCAATTTTGAATTGGCCCACGCGGTACAAAATGATACTTTCAAAAATGCCTTCCGAACATGCATATTTAAAGAAACACTGGGTTTTAAGCATTTCACCTTGAGAATGAGGAAAAAAACGGTGTCGACAGTTCCAGGGCGGCGAGTCAGCCGATTCCCCAGTTTTACGCTTCATCCAAGTCTGATGTGGCTCACTTAACCAAGGATTTAAATTCAGAGACAGACATATTTCCATTTCAATGAAACATCATGAAACAACCACGTTCAAATGGTATTTGAATCCCATATTCAACCCCATTACACCCCATTGAACCCCATTCAATCATTGAACCCAATTAAAACCCCATAGCAATTCCATGTTTTTTTGCCATAGGATGCAGATGCATCTCTTTCTCCAAGAGACTGATGATGACCTCCACGATGTAGAGGGAAATGAGCACCATCATCAACGACTGGCGGTGGCTCAACCCCCCAAAAAAATGGCAATAAACACCCAGAAACCATGGCTTAGTAGGGATGGAATTTACACCTGTTATTTGGGCGTTTATAATTTCAGGATATTTTAGGATGGGATTACCGTGGGTTCAATGTCGGCAAACATGGATCTCTGAGATATTAGTTTCAAATAATGATGGTATATAAAGATGGCAGGCTTTAGGGATGTTGCATCCATGAAGCACGTAAGATGTTCCACATGCCTGAGGGGTCGATCTTGCAACGCAAAAATCATCAGGATAGCATGCCCTATCTGCAAAAATTCTATCCAACGAATAGCTTTGATGGTATGGAAACAAAAACGGAAAATATTTTGTATATGTATACAAATACATACACATAAATATAATTATATATATATATATACGCATTGCAAAGGTATGTATATAAAAAATATGTATATATAACCTATGCGTATGTAACTATTGTGAAATACATATATATATACATATATATATATATATGTATTTATATGCATATGTATATATATATATATATGTATATGTAAATATATATATATGTATATTTATGTATATATATGTATATATATACATAAATATATATGTGTATATGTATATATATGTATATATATGTATGTATGTATATATATATGTATATATATGTATATATATATATGTATATGTATATATATATATGTATATATATGTATATATGTATATATATGTATATATGTTTATATGTATATATATATATATATGTATTTATATATGTATTTATATATGTATTTATATGTCTATAAGTGTATATATATGTATATATATATGTATATATGTAAATATATATAAGTAAATATATGTAAATATATATATATAAGTATATATATGTCTATATATATATGTATACATATATATATATATATGTATAAATGTATATATATATATGTAAATATATATATGTATATATACATATATATGTATATATATATATATATATACATATATATATACATATATAAATACATATATATATACACACAACACCTAGATGCACATCGTTAGTTGAACCAGCTACAGTAACTCACCATTCATATACATTCACTACCCTTAATAGCACATCCTTTGGCAAGTCCCCTAATGTGTCACTATGCAAGGAATCAACATATTTGTTACAGTAATGGATGAATATATAAAAATGGGTTCCCGAAACAGTGTGTCCACACTGAGGGGTTCTTCGGTAGGAGTAAAGGCTGGTGCTTGATCAGGATGCTCCAGCTGGGCGCCGGCATTTTTCCTGTAATTTTCCGTATGCAGTGGCTCTTGTGAAATGTTGAAGTGCATTTCGACTGCGCAGGCTCGCACAAAGTCTGCGCCACGGTTTTGGGGCGCGGCATTTTTCCTCTAAATTTCTGTACGCAGAGGCTCTTGTGAAATGTTGGAGTGCATTTCGTCTGCCAGGCTCTTGTGAAATGTTGGAGTGCATTTTGTCTGCGCAGGCTTGCACAAAGTGTGTGTCCGCTTTCTGGGCTCATTCTGCGGCGCGGCATTTTTCCTGTAAATCTCTATAAAAAATGGCTCTTGTGAAATGTTGAAGTGCATTTCGACTGCACAGGCTCGCACAAAGTGTGTGTCCGCGTTCTGGGCTCAATCTGGGGCGCGGCATTTTTCCTGTAATTTTCTGTATGCAGAGGCTCTTGTGAAATGTTGGAGTGCATTTCGTCTGCCAGGCTCTTGTGAAATGTTGGAGTGCATTTTGTCTGCGCAGGCTTGCACAAAGTGTGTGTCCGCTTTCTGGGCTCATTCTGCGGCGCGGCATTTTTCCTGTAAATCTCTATAAAAAATGGCTCTTGTGAAATGTTGAAGTGCATTTCGACTGCACAGGCTCGCACAAAGTGTGTGTCCGCGTTCTGGGCTCAATCTGGGGCGCGGCATTTTTCCTGTAATTTTCTGTATGCAGAGGCTCTTGTGAAATGTTGAAGTGCATTTCGACTGCGCAGGCTCGCACAAAGTGTGTGCCCGCGTTCTGGGCTCAATCTGGGCCGCGGCCTTTTTCCTGTAAATTTCTGTATAAAGTGGCGCTTTCTTGCGCAACGTTGACATGCATTTCGATTGCGCAGGCTCGCACAAAGTGTGGTCCTATAGGTCTTGGGATCGGTCCTCCTCCTCAACATCATCATCCCCCACATCATCATCTTCCTCCTCCTCAACATCATCATTCTCAACATATTCATCTTTCTCCCCCTTCACATCGTCATCCTCAGCTTCATCATCCTCCAAATCATCCGCATCATCATCATCATCATCATCATCATCATCATCACCATGATCATCATCATCATCATCATCATGATCATCATCATCATCATCATCATTACCATACATTATCATACATTATCAAACATTATCATACATTATCATACATTACCATACAATATCATACATTATCATACAATATCATACATTATCATACATCATCATACATTATCATACATTACCATACATTACCATACATTATCATACATTATCATACAATATCATACAATATCATACATTATCATGCAATATCAAACATTATCATACATCATCATACATTATCATACATTACCATACATTATCATACATTATCATACAATATCATACATTATCATACATTATCCTCCCACCCCCCACACTGTTTGGGGTCTCTTGCCGGGATAATGGTTGGAAAAAAAAAAGCTGTTGAACATGCTGTTGCGGACCTCCAACTGTCGGTAGGATCGGATCTTTTGCTGATCCTGGCGGGCCCAGTTACCCAGTTGAGGAGTGTAGCTGATCCAGCTATACCAATGGTGCTGGGAAACCTAGACACAAATGGTACATTCACCTAGACCTGCGTCAAAAGGTATTGTTTTCTCTTCATGCCAACATGATTTAAGCGTCATGAAAAATCATCCATTCTTGGTACAAGATGATCTTTGTAATATAAATATATATATATATATACTGTATATATCTGTATATACCTAGTGGTCATGTATATACCCTGAGCATCGCATATTGATTAGAATCAATAAATCCTTCATGCAAATTATTGATTTGAAAAAAAAACGAAAATCAAAACAGAAATCTTATCAAATCAGCTGCTTTTTTATTGATTTTTTTTATTGATTTGCTTATTGATTTGCTTTTTGATTATTTTATTGATTTTGATTTTGTTTTCCACAGCTTCTTTTTGATGCATGTTTGGCTGCTCTAGCTCACCATTTGCTGGGCCATGTTTGCATGCATGTGCAGCCTTTGGCTCATAAGTTTTGGAAATAGCCAGCTCCAGATGGCAGGAGACGAATGCTTTGGAAAAGGATCTAGCTTTGGAAAAGGCAGAGGAGGCCCCAGGCACTTTTCGAAACCCTATATAGATTCTGGCCTCATCTACAAGGTGTTTAGCACCAACTTGGAAATCATCAAAGACCTTGGAGCATATGAACACCAGTCCAAGACAAACAGCCCATGCCCAAAAGGGCTTCTTCACACCCTGCCCTTGTGGACTGGCCTCCTGAAGTTGGAAAACTCCGGAGAAATACATTGTGCCCCTATGAGGACTGCCTTGATTTCTCTTCTTGCTGATCACCCAGAAATGAATGATTCAAAGTCAAGTGGCTCAGTCTGGAGCAATTTGAAGGTGGAGCGAATCACATGCATGTTGAATCATGTGAGGAAGATGGGCAGAGAAAACCTAAATGTTGCAGCTGCCAAACTGACAAGGGAAGAGTTCACTCACCTCCACAAGGGTTTGAAGCTGTTGGACCTGTCCTGTGCTTTGGAAAGGGCAAAGGCTGTGGAAAACCAAAAGAAAGCTTTGGAAAAGGCAAAACCTTTGGAAGAAGACAAGAAAGCTTTGGAAAAGGCAAACAGCAAGGCTTCAAGTTCCACTGCCTTGGTGCCATATGAGCCAAGCAGAAAATTAAAGAAGGAAGACAGTGGTGTCAGCATGGATGCCAATGGTTTCCCAGTCATGTTCCAAAGCAGTGAGGAGGGCTCTCCACAGAAGGAGCAGACAGTCAAGGCTGCTGCTGCCCCAGCAACTTCAATTGCAAGGAGAAGGCCAGGGCAACTCATAGCTTTGGAAAAGGATGAGTTGCAAGCTGCTTTGGGTTTGGGAAAGCCCTCTCTTAAAAGACCAGCAGCTGCTTTGGGAAAGGCCACTGGGGAAACAAAGCCAAAGAAGAAGAAGAAAAGTGGTAAAAAGAAAACATCATTTAAAAAGAGCAAGGCCTCTTTGGAAAAGGAGGAGAGGAAACCTTGGGTGAGGATCACAAGGACAGTACCCAAGAAGGGCAACCAAAGGGCATACTTGTTGGGAACCACTGAGGAACATGGCAAGCTGCACTTGATTGTAGAAGTGTCCAAGGCCAGGTGCCCCAATGGATATGTTGCAATCATTGATGAGTTGAAGAAATCTTTGGAAAAGGATTCTTTGACAAAGGCAGAAGCCTTGCAAATGAGAGAGAAACTTTGCCAGGATTGGGGTGCCAACTGGTAGCTGAAGACTGCTGGGGTTTGGCAACATTTGAAAAAGTATAAAAAAGTTGCAGCAAAAAAAAGGGGGAAAGTTGCAGCAGCATTTGCGAAAAAAAAAGTGCCTTTGGGAAAGGGCTTCTTACTTGTAGCCAGTTTGGCTGAGAGCTTGGCAGGCCACCTCTAATAGGGAGGGGGCCAGAACCTGCCAGAGACTTGAAACAATTTTGGTGAAAAAATGAATTAAATAAAATTGCAAATAACACAAACTGATTTAAAGAATCCCCATTATCTTTTCAGGTCATCAGGTTTATCTTGACATAGCAAAGTTTAAATATTATAAATTATGTGAAATACAGATATATTATCAATCACATAATATAAGGTCGTGAGTTAATGAAATATTATAAAGAAACATATTATGTTCATTTTTGAAAAATGAAAAATAATAAAGTTATAAATAGTATGAATTTTGAAAACATGTATTATAAATATTATAAATAAAAATGTTATAAAAATATGTAACAAAACCAATAAACATATAATGGAATTTAAAATGTAATAGTAAACATATTATAAATAAAATTTGAATGAAATACAGGTACATTTTTTTTATCTTAATAAACAAATACAAATATATATATAATTGTTTTCACATTCCATATACTTTAATTTTTGCAAAAACACTGCCTTTGGAAAAGGGCTTTTTCCAAACCCAGCACTGTTCTGTTCAACTAGTGTTGTGTTTGCTTCCTGTTTGTTTGTTTGGTTGTGGTTGTTGCAGCATGGTGCTGTGGCTCTCATGGTGTGTGCATGTTTCTCCCTGCAGCCATTTGGTTACAAACCCACACATACATTCACACTGACAGCAAACACCAACACAACAATTCAAATTCACAGCAGTAGGTGACACACTCACACTGACCGGTGCAAGCATGTCGCAGCCACAGCCACAAGAACATTTCAAACAACACTCCCAGTAGCTTAGGGTTGTGTTGGGCAAGTTTGGAAAAGCTTGCCTGGACCTACTTTGGAAAAGGTAGGCACTTGGTTTGGGAAAGCCAAGTGGAGCCATGGCCAAGCCCAACAAATGGGGCTGGTATGGGTACAACTGCAAGGGGTGGGAGTCAGGCAGTGGCACCACCCACCAGAACAGGAGGGATCAGAGAAGACACCTCCAGTGGGACTCTTTGGAAAAGGAGGACCCAAACAGTGAGGAGTGTTTGGAAAAGCACTTGGAGCTTCTGACAAAAGCCCAAGAGAAGGCTCAGAAGAAGCTCAAGGAGGCAAGGGAGAAATCATCTTTGGAAAAGGATGATGATGATGATGATGAGGACTCTTCCCTGTCCATATTTGACCACAAAAAGGGAAAGAAAAGAAGGTCAAACCCCAAGGCTGCAGCTTCAACTTTGGAAAAGGTTGAAGAAGCTGAGGGCACATTCAGGAGGTCCAGGACAGCCAAAAATGGCACTGCTGAGAAGCTGCATGAGAAGCCTTTGGAAAAGGGCAGCAAGACAAAGTCTTTGGAAAAGGACAGCCAGCAGGAAGTGAAGGTGGAGCAGAGCAGCAGCAGCAGCAGCAAAGTGCAGGATGGAGTTCCTGCCAAGTCTTTGAAAAAGGACAAGTCTTTGGAAAAGGACAAGTCTTTGGAAAAGGACAAGTCTTTGGAAAAGGACAAGTCTTTGGAAAAGGACAGACCTGTGGTGGAGCTGAAGCCTGTGGTGGAGCTGAAGCCTGCCCCCAAGTCCAAAAGGCCAGTGGTGGTTGTTGACTACCACAACACATTGGAAGTCAACAACATCATTCCAAAGAGCCACATCAGGAGTTTGGAAAAGCTCCTTGGTGCTGCAGAGGTACATATTCTCTCTTATGTCCAGACAAAGAAAAGAGAGAACAATGTCAAGGCAGAGCTCAAAGAACTCCAGTGTTATGGCCAACTCGCAGGAGTTCACTTTTGCCATCAGAAGACTGGCCCAGATGGAAAGATGGACTGGTGCTCCTGGCTGGGTGCAACAGCCATAATGGATGACAATGCAGACATCTGCTTGGAATGCTGTTATGGTTCCAGCATGCTGGTCATGGCCATTGCCACCAAATGGGAGAGGCACACAAAGTTGCCTAACAGCAATATATGGCCTAGCTTCCCAGATGCTGTTGAAGGCTTTTTGGAGATTTAGAACTCCAAGTGGTTTGGAAAAGCCACAGTGCTGCTCCCATGGCTTTGGAATTGCACCAGCTTTTAGAAAAAAGTCTTTGGGAAAGGACTCAGAAAATAAACCTGCTCAGTCTTTGGAAAAGGACACCCACTGAATGGCTCTTTGGAAAAGGGGCCATTCATTCTGCACAATATCTTTGAAAAAGGATACTTTTCACTTGCCCAGTTGCCAGACCTGGCAACTTGTACAGCCTGTTCTGCAGTGGCCAGCCAAATACTGGTAGGCCAAACTACCAATTATGAATGATATTAAAAAAATAAATAAAAATTATCTGAAATTTGAAATAATAATTAGTTATTTATACATACGTTTTGCATTTACATTTGCAAATGTAAAGAATATAGTGCATAAATAATTGAAAAGTAGATTGTGCTATTCTTATTCCAACGTTTGGTATGGAAACAAAGAAATATACAAATATATTTTTAATATATATATATAGTTTGCTGCAGATATATCTACAGGATTTTTTTGCAATGTTTTCCATGTGAAACACTAATCAATTTTTACTTGCATGATTTATGCTGCATGGTTTTGGTTTGAGTCATGTGGGAATGGTAATTGTTGGGCTTTGGGAAAGGCCTAATTCAGTTTTATGTTTTGGGTACTCAACCAATACCACTGTATGATCAGAATTTTCCAAATCCAATCACAAAAAAACACATCTTATCAAATCTTATCAAATCTTATCAAATATGTGGTTTTGATAAGATTTGATAAGATTTGATAAGATTTCATTTTTGGAGATTCATGTGTTTTTTTTTGTAAACCAGTTGGTTTCCACATGATTTTTTCCTTCAAGCTTTTGGCTCAACAGCTAATTTTCGAAGTCTACCCCAACATGGCACCAAAAAAATGATGAAATCAATGAAGGCTGGTTTGGGAAAGCCAGCCAAAGTGAAGAAGCAAGCCAAGAAACCTGCAAAGGCAAAGTCAGCAGCCAGTGCATCTTTGGGAAAGGATAAAAAAAAATACCCAAAGAATCAGCTGAACAAGGCCAATCTGGAAAAGTTGGGCAAAATGAGTCTTGCAGATAAAGTGAAGCAAGCAGCTGAGGAGGGGGATACAACAGAAGAGCAAGCAGTGGTCCTCAAGGGTCTATTGAAAAAAGATGAACACTCAAAGGTCTGGGGCAGGTACTCAACACACCTAGACAAAAACCCAGAAGAGAAAAAAGAAGTTGAGCAGCTGAGCAAGAAGGACAAAGGGCTCAAGGCTGCACAATGGCTAGTGCAAATAGAAGGGAAAAATATTTGCATACCAAAAAAGTTGTCAGTGCCAACCAAACTGTCAACAAGCTGGATGCTTGGGAAAGCTACAAGGCCATGGAAACCCGGTTTGGAGAAGATGAGTTGGAAGCCCACCTCTGGAGTGGCAGAGTCATTTCCAGACAGGACCCTACCACTCCAGGGGTGTGGCAGTACAAGGATACTCAAAATTTTTCTTCCAGTTTTGCAGTCAACAGAGGCCACCACTGGGAGCAAGGGACAGAGACTGAGCCTGGCACTGAGGATTTGGAAAAGTTCTCACACCTGCATGGAAGCAGTTGGAAAACACTCCAGGCAGCAGACCTGGAAGATTGCTCAAAGGGAAAAAGCTTTGGAAAAGGCAAGGGAAAATACTTTGGAAAAAGCAAAGGGAAAGGAAGTGGCAGAACTGAACAGCTGGCCCTTGAAGACAAAAGGGATGAAAAGACTGAAGAAGATGAGTCCAAAGATGCTTTGAAAAAGGCAAGAAAGGCAAGAGACTCTGTGGCCAGTGCCTTGAATGATTTGGAGGAGGCTTTGGGAAAGGCTTCTGCCAAGTTGTCAAGGCAAGGGAAGGCAGCAGCAGAAGGCTGGGGCCTGCAGTTGAACAAGCAGCTGGCAGAGTTGAAGGCTATCTTGTCTGGAAAAAAGTGAAGCAAACCAATGAATTGAAGAAGGTTCTGGAGGAGGTTGCCAAAGTGGCCAAAGGTGCCAAAGAGGAAACAAAGGAACTCAAGGCTTTGGGTAGCAAAGCTGGCTCTGTTGCTTCCAGCAAAAGGTCAAAGGGGAGCAAGTGAATGCTGGAAGCCAAGTTGCATTTGGAAAAGTGCAAAGCACACCATTTGGAAAAGTGGTGGGGTGCACAAAAAACTATGGGCAAGTGGTTGCTGGCATTTGGGAAAGTGCATGTGGTAAGCCCTTTGCAAGAGCCATCTCTTTGGAAAAGGAGACCACTTAGCTTTAGTACCAGCAGCCCTAAAATGGGGATTGCAGGGAAAAGCAACCAGTTTTGACTTCTTGGTGCCTGGAGAAAAGGGTTGGGTAACTAGGGGTAGCAGCAGCTGTGGGTACTACTTGGTGGTTGTTGGTTTGGTTGGGTTGTTGGGTTCAACAACAAAGATGTTATTTGCTTAGTTCAACAAAGCCACAATATTAAAAAGAACATAGTAGCTGACCATACTGGGGGGCATTGGGTTCAACAAAGCCATTATGGCAATGATACAATAATATGATAACTAATCTATTGTTAAAGGTAAAGTTGCATGGGTTAGTTGCAGGCATTAGGTTGCACAATGTGTTTCCTTTTCCAAAGAAACATGTTTCTGCAGCTGTTTACAGCTTGAAGAAATTTTGATAATTGAAACCTTGCTGGTTTTGGAAAAGGCCACCTGGGCTTTGGAAAAGGCAAGCTGGATTTTTTTTTGGAAGGCAGCCAGTGCTTTGGAAAAGGCCAGTGGCAAGCTAGACCATGGCAAAAAGATTAAGAGGTTGGCAATTAGAACAAGAATCTGGCAGAAGGGCAAAAGTAAAGCCTGGCAAAGCTTTGGAAAAGGCAGAAGGGCCAGTGGCTGAATCTGCCCTAGCAAACAAATTGTTGCATCTCTGGGCCAAAAGAACCTTGAGTGCCACTTTGCTGAGGGAACTGGCTGATTGTGCCATCCAAGATGGTGCTTCCCACGATGATTTGGTAGCCTTGGCCCAGACTGGGAACTGGGGTGCCCAGCCAGGGAACTGCCACAAACAAATCTTAAACCATTTCTGTGCAAATGTCAAAATTTGTGAAGGCTATGAAGTGGAAGTCCCTTGCAAGGACGCAAAAACATCCAAGCCTGCTTTGGAAAAGGCAACCATTTTCCTACCCCACCTTATGTTTTTCAAGCTGGCTGAAAACTACCCAGACATTTTCTTTGATTTGTTTAGCTTTGGAAAAGGCAACCTGGCTGACTTCTGGAAAGGAGTGGCAAAGTCAGGTGATGACAAACTTGTGGGCCACCCCATGAAAGAAACAAAGGGTTGGGAAGACATTTGCATCCCAATTTATGTTCATGGTGATGGGGTGGATTTCACCAACAATGACAGCCTCATGGTCTTTTCCTGGGGCAGCTTGCTAAGCAACCACAAGACTTTGCTGCGCCATTGGTTGCTAGCTTGCTTTCCCAAATCATGTGGCACAAAGGAGACTTGGGAAGCCATTTGGAAATGGCTGGCCTGGTCCTTCAAAGCATTGGCATCTGGCCACCATCCCAGGTTGGGGCCAGACAATGAACCTTTGGAAAAGGGTTCAATGCTTGCATCATTGGCAGGCCAGCCATTGCACCCCAAAAAAATGAGAGGGGTTTTGTGGGCCATCATTGGTGACCATGAATTCTTCAGTAACACATTGGGGCTTCCACATTGGAACAGCAGGTTTCCATGCTGGGAATGTGATTGTGAGAACTTCACCCCAGGCACCTTTGGGCAAAGGGTGCAAGACTATTTGTTTGGAAAAGCAAAAGTTCAAAATATGGAGCCATGCAGAATGCCTAGCAGATCCTTTCAGCAACCATGCCCTTTTTTCATTACCTGGGGTGAGTTGCAAACATGTGAGGGGAGACCCCCTTCATGTGTTGTTCTGTAAAGGATTGTATTCTCACCTTATAGGTTCCATACTGCATTACATTTGCTATTATGAAGGGCCTGGTCAGAGACAATCCAAAAAGCCTTGGGAAAGGCTATCGATCCTGTTCACCCAAGTGCAAGCTCAATACACAGAGCAAGGGTGCAAAAACAGGCTAACCAATTTAAGATTAAGCATGTTCACTGATGCACAAAAGCCTTGGAAAAAGCATGCTACCCTGGACATCAAAGCAGGAGAAGCCAAACATTTGTTACCAGCTTTGATCCCAGTTCTAGAGAAAATCTTTTCTGGCACAATGGAGGAATGTGAGCAGCATATGCTTGCAGCTGCCACTAGTTTGGAAAAGCTAGTTGAAATCTGGGACAATGCTGGTTTGTTTTTGACTCCTGCAGAGCACCACCAATCATTGGATTTAGCAGGTGAGTTTCTGAGGAAATATGATTGGCTGAACAAATGGTCTTTGGAAAAGGACAGAATGAGTTTTCATATAGTTCCAAAGCATCACAGCTTTATTCACATGGTTTGGGGCTCCAAACATTTGAACCCCAGGGCCCAATGGTGCTTTAAAGCAGAAGATTTTGTTGGACAGATCAGTCGACTGACATCATCTGTCTCAATGGGTGTGTCTTCCACCAGGCTTTCCCTCAAGGTGGCACCAAAATATCGCATTTTGGTGCACCTATTCCTCACTAGGTCCATGCCAGAAGAAGGGGAAGCACATAGTTTGGAAAAGCTGTGTCTGGTGGGGGGCACACCCCAGCCTTTGGGAAAGGGTTGAGATCTGTGGAAAGCTTCCATGTCTTTTGCAAGAAAATGGCTTTGGCAAAGGCCAATGTGGCTCTGGGAAGGGTTGCCAAAGGCTGCCATGTAGCTTTGGGAAAGGCTACTGCAGTTAGGTTAGTTCTTCAGATCAACATAGCAGCCAGGTAGGCTCAAAGAAGCCACCTGAACTGTGCAAAAGTTAACAAGGAAAAAATGTTTAAACAATAACTATCACCAAAAATCTAACAAAAACATGTCTTTCACTCCATAATTTCTTCTGCATTTGCTTTTGCACTTTTCACATTGTTTCTTGATATTTTTGTTTTTTTTTATTGATTTGTTTATTGATTTTTTTTGCTTTTTTTATTGATTTTGATGCTTCAAAGTGAATGTTTTTTTCATTGATTTTCCCTTCGAAAAAATCAATCCCAGCACATTGATTTTTCAACCTCCATAATCAATCTGATTGATTGTAATCAATAAGCGATGCTCAGGGTAATGTATAGTTATATCATGTTATCATACACCAGCCGGGGCACAAATGGATGGGCTAGCTCCGATCGTTTTTTCTGTTCGGCCCTTCAGGTAACGTTATGGGATAGCTACCCATCAAACCGGGCGTGGCTGCCTGGGAAATCCCCTAAAAATTGAGGTTTGAATATGTTGATAGCTGGGAAAATCTAGGGAACTATTGATGGTTGAAGTTTTACCCTCTGGTCAATTAACAGTTGGATCCGAAAATATCCTAGTTTTAATGGAAACTAATCTTCCAACCCCTATCTGCCAGGGTCTATGCTAATTTACCAGAGGGTAATATGTTTATAGCTTGGAAAATCATCAAACTTGGCTTGCTGGATTTTCCAGCAAGCCACGTTTGATTTTCCACCAGACAGTATAGCATCTGGAACGCCGACCCATACTGAGAGGATCTCTGACTTAGTGAAATGGTTTACAGGTGGCTTTCGACCCACATCAAGCCACATTAACCAAAAAATCAATCCGCATCAAGCCACATCAATCCACATGAAAACCCACATTAGCCCAGTATTTTTCCAAGGGGCCCCTTGGGGGCTCAAGCCCTTCGTTTCTAACCGCGCGGCACCTCAGGAAATCTCAGCATGTCCGCTGCCCTGGCGGCACGGGAAACCGTTGGGAAGAGATTTTCGTTGGGATAAAAACGTCAATATCATGTGTTGAATCTCAGAAATATAGTTTGTTTATGTTAGTATATCTTAGTATATCTTAGTTTATGTTAGTTGATGTTAGTTTATGTTAGTTGATGTTAGTTATTGTTGTGTTTTAGTATACTGTTTTGGGGTACTTCTACTCAATCAAGATATGTTGGAAGACGACCAAAACCATGGGTGCAAAGGATGGATCGGATGGAGCTATGTCTGTGTTGGTTGATTCCTTGCTGTAACTTGTTGTGCGATTTAAACCAACCAATCAGTTTGCCAACCTACATGGCATTTGCAACATAGACACACACACACATTTTATTGTTGGCAAGTGCCATGTAGGTTGGCAAACTGGGAAAATCGTAACTCTGTGAACTTTGAACTAGACACATACACACACACACACACATTTTTGGGTTCTTTCCCTTTTCGAAGCACGTGCAAAAGCATCGTTTGGCTTTGTAATGGCACCTACTCCGTCCCATGTTCTGCGATGGTTTGTCATCATCTGACCTGCTATGATCCACAAAAACAACGGGTTCAGCCCAATGATAATCACCAGACCTCGACGCTCTAGCGGTTGACTGCAGATACTCCAACATTAATAAAACCTGCCAAAAGATCTATCAATGACGGCGCAAGAATGACAACTCAGATTTTTTTGGCGGAATGAAAACAGACTTTGACGATCATGACAGTGCAACTCAAATTATTGGAACCATTGAACCTCTTCGTGGCACTTAGAATCACTAAGCACAACAAAAATGGACTGGTTCGCAGGACAAAAATTAGGACATGTCGTTTTAGCACCAACTGAATCCAAATGATGTAGACGCAGACGGAGCGTTAACTTATTTGCCCTCTGGTAAACGTTTACATAACTATGGAAAATCACCATGTTCTATCCACTATTTCTATGGCCATGTTCAAGGCCGCTTTTTGTATGTTTAACAGGCCGGGTAATTGCCTAACCCGACGGCAATTTGGTGGCGAGGTCGGTCAGTGAGGTCGCTGGCTGGCCATTGACCCAGAGAAAAAATCCGGTAGCAACTGGTAAACATACAAAAAGCTATTGAAAATGGCCATTTATAGTTTACCAGAGGGTAACTTATTTCATTGCCTAACCCGGCACAAGCCAATTTATTGGGTCGGTCAGTGAGGTCGATGACAATTGCCTCATAGCAACCAAGCAAAACGATCGTTTTACGGACACTTACTAGCATTCGATATACAGTCCGACTTGATGAATTTCTATTTTTTTGGGGGGTTGCTGAAGCCATTCAACCAACCAACAGCATGAGACCATTAAACCAACGACAGGGTTGCAACACCCCCGATACGACAGGGTACCAAACTCTTCCTATATGCTCCGGTGGTGGAAAATAATTATATAAAGCATTAAACCAACAACAATTGTTTTTTTTCTATACCTTACCATTGCTGGCTAGTCTTATCAATTACTGTATATAATATCCCATCATTATCTAATGGTTATACCTTACCAAACTTATCAATTGCTGGTTGTACCTTACCATGGCTGGGTAGTTTTATCAAACCAACCTGGATATCTCAAGTATCCCACAACAATGGTTAGTGCGGTACCAAGGGACGCATTGGCCAACACAATCACCTGGGGTAGGTCACGGTAGGTCTCCATGGTGAAACCAGGGTTTTATTTCACCAGGACTTGGCCCAATCCATTCTTAAGGGCTTACCCATGGATGATTGGGACTTGGTATTTGGGGGGGATCAATGGGATGTATAGGTGATATAACTAAATATACCTAACCAATGTAATTATGATATTTGGAGAGAAAAACATATGTGTATATATATATATACATAAAAACCGCAACCATGGAGCTGCCACGTTACAAATATTTTAGTCAGAACACTGATGATAAACACTTATATTTTAGACCATATGTTTTAAAGAAGTGCTGGGCCAATTCAGGTGCAGTCTGGCAGCAACCCTAGGCATGGCCAAGAGATTTTCGTGTTTTATAGATTGCAGCAAAAACATGTTAAACATATCACTTTCAGTTGCAAACATGTGTTCATTCTATTACTTTTCCGTGACATTAGATTCGTTAGATTGATTCATGTCGTGCAACTCGATGGGGTTTGTGTTTTTAAAAAAATGGCACCCAACAATAATATGTTTGTAAACATCATTCGCTCCGTTAACATTGTTAATTTGGGGTAGTACTGTATATCCCATTTTCAGACACATTCATACATCACTTGGATAGTTATATGTATGTGTATACATATATATATATATATCACGACAACATCTTATATTTCCAAATTGATCCCATCCCCCTAATATCGAACACACCCACGCTATGGTCCCAAATATATGGGTTTCATACCTATTAAACCGTGGTTTCTGAGGAGTGTTTAAGGTTAGCCACAAGGAATTATTCGTCATAATATCACATTGATAAATATATCGAATATTGATAGTTATTGTCAATTATTTGCTTAACATATATTACATCCATTTACATCCCCATTAGAGCAACCCCCCTGAAAATAGAAACGTGTGAAACCAGGATGTAGATCACATTTACTACATATTTCATTTCATATTTCATATGTTTCCCACGGTTCATTCTCTATTACTTGGGTTTAAGTTATATATCATTAATATATCATTAATATCATTACTTGGGTTATTTTTTCCCAACAACTATGTATCATTCTGGCTTGTAATGATTCACTCAACTGAACATACCTGTTTTTTTGTCAAACCGGCCCGTCTGGGGATGATTCTGATCACCATGATTCTGTTGTTTGTCACGAGAAAATCCCGGAATTTTCAAAGACAACAACGGGTATTTATTATGGTTATTACCCGAAATTCATGGTGTCCAAATTCCCGAAATGCTCCATAAATTAGATATCATATGTTTTTCC